>PVIJ01001402.1:0-140719 GCA_004024925.1 Scalopus aquaticus
ACAGGCCAGAGGCATTGGGTGGCGAGAGGGTTCACCAGAGACAGAGTGGGGAGCAGAACAGGCAGATCAGAAATACAGTGCTGAGGGGAGCAGCGGGTGAGGCAGGAGAGGTCAGCAGCACCATGTGGGATTCTCCTTGGCTGGGCATCGAACTTGCATCGCGCACTGCCAACAACTCCAGAGCGCAGGACTCAACCACTGCGCCACCAGGGAGGCCCTGTCCAGTATGCATTTCGAAGTTACAGTGGTTAAAACAGAACCCTTGATTTGTTCTCTCCAGTCATCTTCTCTCCACCTCCATAAGTTTCCCCACTGGAAGAGAGGAGATCCCAGTTTCTGCTGGAATCTGGAGGGAAGGTGACCCATGCATAGTCTGGTGAAATAATGGTAACACCTGTGATATCTCAAAACAAACATCCAATTAGCCAAGTAATTGAGCACTCCTCGTTTAAAGGAATAAGTTTGTAAAGCAAAATGTGTTGGCTGCTGTTGGTTGAAAATAAAAG
This sequence comes from Scalopus aquaticus, assembly GCA_004024925.1. NCBI lineage: Eukaryota > Metazoa > Chordata > Mammalia > Eulipotyphla > Talpidae > Scalopus > Scalopus aquaticus. The sequence goes on from PVIJ01001402.1 coordinate 507, forward strand.
AGATCTGGGAAATTGTACAGTTGGATGATGCAACTACTTCTCAACTCTGATAGTAAAAATTAAAAAAAAAAAGGACAGTTAAAACTCAGATTTGTCAATAAGGGTAAAGCAAGTACTTCCTCATCATATTCATTGTTTAAAATAACTGAATGGGTAAGATGTGACCAATCAGTCCTTTCAGTTGACCAAATTAGTCCATGGAAAAGGGGTCAAACATCTAGATACCTGAAATTAAGGTGAGATGGAGTGGAGATGGAGAGACATTCTCTGGTGCTACAGTGGCACTTGGAGTTGATTAGAGTGAAATCAATTAGAAACTATGTTGTTAGGTTTTTGAAGGTCAATGTGTTGCCAATGAAACCACAAGTCTGAATCAAAATATTTTGTAACTGAGTTTTAAAATGATCTTTTAGGATCATCTGTAGGAGGCTGGGGAGGCCCCTACAGAAAGGACAGAGAATGAGAAGCTCAATCCCATGAAAGTAAAACAGTGCTCAAACAATGCCAGAGGACAGTGCCAAGGTGGGGGAACAGGTCACCGACTGTGGGTTCTCACCCATGTGCTAACAATTGCAAGATCACTCAGGCTCAGGGAACAACTGGAGGTTTATTGAACAAAGAGGAGACGGGGAAGCAAAGAGTTTCTCAGGCCACAAGTGGCCAGCTGTCTAAACGTAGATAGTGTCCACCATGTCCGGTAGAACCAAACAAAAGGCTGCTCATGCAAGGTGGTGCTGCCCTGTCAACAAGGGTCCAGAGCTGGTGGCACATTGGTTAGCAATGCACCAGGGTCCAACTTATGGTAGCAGCTGGAGGTACTCAGAGATGGGGCCACTGAGGTGATGCTGCAGCAGCCCACAGCAATAGTCTAAAGACTGGGCTGGACAGAACCAGAAAACAGACTGTACAGCAACAGAGGGACAACTCTAAATGATGGTATCAGGAAATCAGAAATGGTGGACATCTCTCAAATGTGGCCAGGCACAGAGTACTGATAACTTATCAACAGAGAAGGTTAGCACTTGTCAGCAGGGCCAGTAATCACCAGTCACCAGGGGGTGGTGTCCAAGACACCAGTGTTCTCTGTGAGATGTTCACCTGTACCAACAACGAATAGCTCTTTGTGAGCTATCGGCATAAGCTAGTAGCAGCCAGCTCTTTTTGAGACACCAGGCCAGGCCAGTCCCAAATTTTGTGGGCAGTGATAGAAGCAGGCTGGAGGCAGGTGCAGTGGTTAGGTCTCTGCAAAGGTCTCTAGAGGTCTGCCGTTCTGCTGAATCCCATGGAAGTCATCTGCTGAGTCCTCTATTTGGAGGTCAGGAGCAGAATGAATCAACTGGTCTCACTCTGCTTTATATCTTCTTTCAAGTTCCCTCACCCTATAAGACTGATTGGAAAAATTTCAATCCTGGGCCTCCCTGGTGGTGCAACAGGTTAAGTCGCAGCACTCTGAAACTATACACAGCCACTGCAACATGAGTTCGATCCCCATCCAGGGAAATTCCCATACTGGCGCAGCAGACCTCTCCTGCCTCCCCCCCTGCTCCCCTCAGCAGTGTACTTCAGTAGATCTTCCTGTTCTGCACCCCACTCTGTCCTTGGTGAATCCTCTCACCACCCCACACCTCTGGACTACACCCCAGTTCTTGTATGCATAAATAAATAATTAAATCTTTAAAAGATGAGAAAATTTTCAATCCTAAGAAGCTTTCATTTTTCTATACAATAATTAACTCACTAACTGAGTTGGAACCTGATTGGTCCATTTACAATCCAGGTGCCAAATACAGAAAGGAAAATCCCAGTGCCTGCACAGACTCCTCCAGCCCTGAGGTCAGGGTGGGTTCATGGGTTGGTGGGCTCTGAAGAGTCGTGGCTGGCGCCAGCCTTAGCAGAACATGAGGCACACTGCACCCAGTGTCCCTTCAATGGGACCAGGTGTAACAATGCAAAGGGCAGGGGGACTCCACTTCACTGGGCGTCCTTCATGTTGGCTCTGAACTCCAAGGACGTCTTTGCTTGTAGGTCCAGGAGCTGCAGTGCTGGAGCCGACCAGTGGGGCCCAATGCTTTTCCAAGTAGCCCTGGGCCAGAAGCCACGGAGTTTGTTTGGGGTTTGCCTCCACTGCTGTTGCTTGCTCTGGCAAGGGGTGATCTTTCTGCTGTAGCCCTAGTGGGGCTGCATGCCCTGGGGTCGTGTGGAAAGGAAACCACTGCCACCCACTGCTGCTGTCAGCCGCTGCTGGCTGCCTGAGCCCCGTGGGGCTGCTGACACTGGGGTGTGCATGGAAGCTTGTGGGCTAGAGACTGTGATGGTGCTGCTGAGGGCACCGCCTCTTTCTTCCCTGAGACCCATCTTCCCTCCCCTGTCTGGACTCCCCTTTCCCACTCTGTCCTGTGAGTACTTACGCAGGGGTGTCAGAGAAGCCGCCTCACCCAGTCTCATAGGCTTGGCTCCAACAAGTCCCCCTTGTTCTTAGGAAACCCCCATATCAGTGAGGAGTCCACAGGATGAGCCGTGGAGCCAGGCAGGCCTGGAATTATGGTCCCAAATGCACCCCATTCAGCTGGGCAGACCCTTAGGCTCTGACCCTCTTCTCCCCACCTGTAAATTACAGGGCTGTGGGAGAGTTAGAGGTAAATTCTGGATACAGAGCAGATACCTGGCCAATGCCCTAGGAAAGAGGGGGGTGTGAGGAGGCACGAACAGTCCTGTTCCAGGAATTGGGGGATGTGGCCTTGGGCCCAATTTGCCACCAATGTCCAGAAACTTCCTGAATACATCTGTACTGGGGGTGTTGGAGGAGCCCCAGGAATCTCTGAAGCTCTGATGCCTTGTGATTTGGAGGTTGCTGTCCCCAAGCTCCATCCCACGGCCACCAATCCAGGGCTTCCAGGCTCTGATGAGGACCTTGAAAGGCAGAAGGCTAAGGGCCCCTCTAGAACCCAGGTGGTCTGGCTCCACCCCCAGAGAGCAGGTGGGCAATGGCATTGGTCTCAGGAGCCACAGACATGCTCCCAGATAATGAGAATGGGAACCTCCAGAATTTGTCTTAGACTCTGCCTTCTTCTTCCCTCAGCCTGTGAAACTTCTGCAAAAAATAAGTTCCTCAAGTTATTATATGTGACACGGAGCACTGGGTGCTCAGCCGGGCACTGCAGAGATCCAAAGCCTCATTCATTCAGAGAGGTTGCCGAGTCCATCTGGTGGGGATGGGTGTGAGCCAAGTGGTCATGGTCTCAAAGGGAAGACGGGGTCTCCACAGGCTGGCAACATGGAGCACAGGACCATGGGTGTGGAGGAGGCAGGCATCTTGGGGTGACAGCTGCGCTTAAGTCACAAAGATTTCAGAACAATTAGTCAGAGGATGTCGAAGGAGGAACAGAAGAGGTGGAGAACAACCTGACAGGGGAACGGGGGTGTCTGAACACAGAGCTGCTGAGTGTGGGTGCCTGTGTGTAAACACGCATGCACATGGACTTAGGTGAGCCTGTGTGGTGGGGTATGCATGTGCACATGTGTGTGTGAAAGTGGGTACCCAGTATTGAGTGTGTGCCAGGTGGGCAGGGATCGTGTCTGTTTTCTTTTGGCCGTGTCTGTTGGATGAATAAATGGGAGGCCGGGCGTTTCCTGCTCCTCAGGAAGATGCAGAAGGCCCCTCCGTTAGCTGTGGTAGGGAGCATGGGACAGTCCCCTGCTCTTCCAGATGTTACTCTCTCTCAACCCTTGGACCCTTCATCTATAACCCACTCAGGTGCAGAGAGTCCCACCTGGGGAGACAAGTTCAGCTGCTGCACGAGCAGAGAGGACTGTGGGAAACTAGAGGGGCAGAGAGGCATGAGGCAGTTAGTGAAATATTCTGTCAAGCAGGACTTTTAATTTGCAATGAATAGAAATAAACTCAAATTGTCTTAATAACACAAATGAAGGAAATTGCTGGATCCTAAAACTGGAAGTTCAAGACAAGATGGCTCTGGCAAGCACAGGCTCAGAGGCTCAGAGGATGTTACCAGGAGGCTCTCTGAAACTGGCAGCTTGGCCTTGCTCTGGGGTCACTTTACTCAGACAGGTGGCATGGGTGAGCCCCACTGCCCCAACCCTAAGGGCCTTTTAGCAACTGTGACTTCTCCAGCAGATGTTCCCTAGAGATGCACCCAGAAGGTTCTAATTGGCCACACATCAGCCCTGTTTCAGTAGTGAGCCCTCTGATCAGTCAGCCCAGGTCACAGGCCAATTGGGACAGCACAGCGCCCCGAGGCTAGCAGGGGGATGTGGCCCTGGATAGAAACAGTAGCTGGCCTCATGCTTGGGGGGCATCACAGCCACAGCCACATCCTAAGAGCAAAGGGAACAAGTGATCCTGGGATATTTCCATGCTATCCAGAACTGGAAAACAAATTTAAAGGCAAACAGAGCTTAGTCAATAGGGCGATCCATTCTCTCTGTAAGGCACTCAGAGAGAAGAGGGCCACGTGCTTTGGGGGCAGAAGAGAAAGACATGGAGCTGCGAATCAGAACTTTAGATATTCTAAAAATATCTAACAGTGAACTCTGCGATGGCACTCAATGTAACCTGAGAAACATCCTCAGAACCCAGCAATCCCAAGACCACAGTTTAAAAAGCTTTGCTCGTAAACTGCAATTTTCAGCACTTAAGTTGAGGACCATGTTTGCATTTTGTAAATCATTTCCTCCAATCTTTTGCTTTCCCACAGTGATGCAGGGGTTGCTGTCCTTTCTTAGTATCTCACGGTGCCTGGTTTCCTTCCATTTTTAAAAAATAATACATATCCACTTAGCTTCTGCTGTCTTCTGGGATTAATTAGTGACTGTACAAGTTATGTGAGGTTTTAGTGGCCGGCGCCTCCTGACAGATGGCAGCTAGAAAAAAAATGGGAAATGATTGCAGAGATGGTAATTATGCTTTTCTGGATGTGAGAAGCTTACAAAATACCTCCAGGTCTAATGCTCCCACCTTTAGTTCTTGTGGCCCCTGAACCCTGTGCGGGGTATTAGCCATTCAGCCTCCGTGTGAATTCTGGTTGGAAATGGCATTTCCCATTACATGAAGGAGAAAAAAAAGCCAGAAAAAAAAAAAGCCAGAAAATAAAAGAAAGTTGATTTGCACACAAGACTCCTGCTCCATAATTATGATCTAGAATTAATTGAATACCCTGTAGCTTTTTGTACTGTATATGCTAATGATGGCCCAAGATGGATTCTCGTCTATATTTCTTTATTAACTTATCTTAAAGTGACACATTGTGAGTAACAACCTCTTGCACTGCTGGACTAGGCAACTTTATAATTTGCAATTCAAGCTGTTTATTCTACTCAATTTGTTTAAGTAATTTATTTTTCAAGGAAGAAAAAAGAAAAAGACCTAAATTATAGGAAGTAACCATTCCGGTTGCTGGAAAGTGCCAGGGATTTGAGTGAACAAATATTCCTGAAAGGAGACAATGGTGACCTTGTGTGGGGAGCTCGGTGAGTGGTCATGCTAGTTTTACGTTATGGACCATATTGAATTAATTTAATCGAGGAATATCAGGGTTCCTGTGAGCAGCGGCTCAGTGATGGGCAGGCCCGTGCCAGTACCGGCCTTGCCACTGTGCAGAGGTGGACGCTGACGAGACGGCTGCTCTGAGGCCATCAGAACCTTGGGATGAAAATTTGGGGCTTCTCACCGTGTGGTATTTCTCTTCTCTTTTGTCTCCATCCTTTGAAATTGGCACCTGTCTTCACCTCTCCATCAATGCCATTCTGGCCTCCTATTGCTGTCAGCCTTCCTTTTATCTATACCTGGTCATTTGTCCTTTCAGAGAGGAGTGTGGCAGGAGGTGTAAGAACTCAGGGACAAGATCTTTCTGGGCTTCAGCTTGCGTCTGTAAAAAGGGGATAGTAATAATCTATATGAAAGTGCTTATATGATACTGACTGGCAACTTGTAAGCACTCCATAGTGGTACTTTTTTTATGCTACTGACCACTCCATCCTAAACTGCATACAACATGAGCATGCGACTGTCTACTGGGCTTATATGGATTTGCATTTTAACCCTTGAGCACTGAGTTCACCGTCTTCCCCACACCCTCCCTCTCTAGTGTTCTCTTGCTTTTTGAATGAAGCCATCGGACACAAGGCTACCAGAAATAGAAGTCTGGCCTGTGTTCTTTTTTTTTTTTGAAGGTTTATTTATTTATGCATTCAAGAGCTGGGGTGTAGGCCAGAAGTGTGGGAGTGGTGAAAGGATTTACCACAGACAGAGTGGGGAGCAGAATAGGCAGATCTACTGAAATACACTGCTGAGGGGAGCAGCGGGTGAGACAGGAGAGGTCTGCTGCACCATGTGGGAAGCTCCCTGGCCGGGGATTGAACTCATGCTGCAGTGGCTGCGGTTAGCGTCATAGGCTGAGACTTAACCCCTTGCGCCACCAGGGAAGCCCTGGCCTGTGTTCTTAACCCGTCTTCTGCGGGGCTGGGCCAGCAACCAAATCTCATTTTAGAACTTTCTTATTTGTCGACTCTGTCTCCTTTTCTTTATCTTCACCTCTACTACCCGAGAGCATGTTGCCATTGTGTCCTGACTGGCCTTTTGATTTTAAATCCATTTTCTCAGGGGAGCTTTCTGGAAGTAGATATATGTATGTGTCAGAGTGCTAAAGAATTACCTTCGGGGATACGTACTGCTCCTGGGAGGAAATAAACATTGTCTGGAGGCCTTGCAAGGCTCGTTAGGACTCTCCTCTCACTGATTCTCAAATTGTCCCTGAGCCTGCGCTGATGTGACAATATTGAGCTATCTGCAGTCACTTAAGTATACTTGCCCTACTGCCTACTTCTCTTGTGCCCCTAGCTAGCGGTGAATGGTGGGCTGTATGTTTTTGTGTTACCCCTTCCCAAGCACAGAGGGCGGAATTGCCTGTGGAATAGGTCTGTGGGGATGGCCATGTTAAGACCCGAGCGTCCCAGCAGGTGGCGCCAGAAGGCCAGGCCGCACACATGCAGAGGCAGAGGTCAGTCCTGGCCTTTCTGAAGGTGCCCTTGCTAGCTAGCTCGCGGCAGACCTCACGGGCTCAGCTGGGGTCAGGCGCTGCTGCCAACAGTGTTCAGTGTATTCCAAGAACATAGAATGTGAGACAAAAATTTTCTCATGACCACATAGAAGGGAAAAAAAGGGAAAAGAACCAGCTGAAATTCAATGGTAAGATATTTTTATTTAAATCAAACATATAAAAGATTCCAATTTGTAATAAATGTAAAAGAGATTGAGAATATGTTGTGTGTATGTGTGTGTGTGTATTTTGCACCAAGTCATTTAAGTCTGACACGGGCTTTGTGCTCAGCCCGCCTCCTTTACGTGTTCGACCTCAGGTTTGTCAACATTTGTGGCTTGTGGCTGTTGTGCAGATGGCACAGGACTGGCTGGCTAGCGACTCCGTTTCTGTTCCATTTCCTGGGCTGCAAGGGAGGTATTGCCCATAGACTTGGTGGGAGCAGTAAAGTGGCTAAATGTCTGTGGTTTTATTCAAGTTTTCCTTTGCCATATTTTTGGGGTGGATGTGGCCCTTGGGGTATCTGCTGGCCCAGAACTAGAGACCTCAAATTATCAGACAGAACAGAGAAGTCAATTGCATTTCTAAATATTAATAGTAGCATATTTTAAGGTATTCTTTGGTGTCTGATACATTTGAGAACTGTACTGTATCACCTCACTATTACTCTCATTTTATAGATGAGGGCACTGAGGCACAGAGAGGTTCACCAGCTTGTCAGTGGTCACACAGCTGCAATTTGAAATTTGGCAACCACACTTCCTGTCTCTGCCAAGTCATCTAAGTCCAGCACTTTTATTTATATATATATATAATATATATTTATATATTATATATATCATATTTTATATATATTATATTATATAATACATATCATATATTATATAATATATATTATATAATTATATTAATATATCATATAATATTATATATTAATATTATAATATATAATATTATAATATATATTAACAATATAATAATGATTAATATTAATATATTATATTATATATATTATATATTATATAATATATATTATATATTATATAATATATAATATATATTATATATATACATATATATAATACACACACACACACACACACACACACACACACATATATAAAATCTCTTCACAATCCTCTTTTGGCCAAAACATTGGGTTATACTGATGGGCTCAGAACAGGAGTGGAGGATTGAGAGGGCCCAGAGAATCCTGAGTGGGGATCGGCTGTGCACCTGGCTGCAGACCTCCAGCACAATAGTGAACAGGGTCAGCAGGCACCTGAGGCAGCCTCACTAACTTGTGCTCTCCTGCAAGGCCAGGAACAGCGTGCAGAACTGGCCCACAAAGGCTAGGAGTAGGGGGGGTCTCCAAAGGGCCATAGTGAGCTGGGGTGCTCTCAGGGTAGCTGGCAGGATGGCCCTGGGCAGATGGCCAAAGTTCCCTGGTTCCTGAGAGGTGGTACAGAGACCTCAGAGGCCCCACTCACCTAGCTTCCCAGCCTCAAGGTTACTTTGGAAGAGGAGCCCAGTCACTTGACCTTGACCCTTGTTGCTGCCATTAGCATTATTGGAGACACGTTTGGCTATGTAGTCCCAAGTAAGGTAGAGCTTAGAGCCAGCTGGACTGGGCTGGATGTACAACCTGAGAAACTGGAGAACAAATGATGTGGTAGTTCAAGAAATGTGGTTATAAAGGCCTGCTGGACCCCAGGCCCCCACTTGGGGTGGATTTGCACCTGCATTAAAGTCTAGCTAGCAGAGAGGTCCCCATGTATGGAGGAGCCTCTGGTGGACCTATTCCCACACCCCTGCTTGAAACTTTCAAGAAGATGGGTGGAGGAAAGGAGAGAAAATGAGAGAGAATGAAGAGAATGAAAATGAACTGGTTTTTTTTTTTTCTCCTTAAAGGGGCAGTCACCCCAATAACACTTGTGCCAGGAGAGGGCAGGAATGGAGAAAAACATTTCTGATGCCCATTCATCCTGAAATGGCTGGGTCAGACAGTTGACTTTGTGAATGCTGCCAGAATTCATTTCAGAGAGAAGCAGGTGCAGAAATATTCCAGCTGAGCGGAGCCCTCAGGATATGTGTAAGCCCCAGGTCTGAACTCTGGGGTGCATGTGCGTGCATGAGTGTGCGTGCATGTACGTGTCTGTGTCAGTCCCTTCTGCAGCAGGCGGCCCTGGGGCCCAGCCCAGCTCTCCCCAGGCCCTGGCAGCTCCTCCAGGCAGCTCATGAAGTGAGTGCGGCATCTGAGCCTCTCCCGCAGAATGGGGCTGTGCTCCCCACTCAAGAGGCCAAGCAAGCAAGGCCCAGAGAGGTTAAGGAACTCATCCAGGCCACATTTATTTGGAAGGGCAGCCAGGATTTGAGGCCGGAATTTTCTGTAAAGCCTGTGTGTTCTCTACTGCCTCCCACTGCCATCCCAATGTCCAAAAAGTCAAACTCAAAAGTTCTATATGTGCAGCTGGGCCATCTGCATGTGGACACTGTTCGGGGCAGTTCTGCAGAAGTTGCTTTTTGCTTCATCTGGCTGAACTAGGGCCACAGGAGCAGAAGCATTGTGTCCTCACTCTGCCAGGTGTCCTGATGGCCTCAGGTGACCCAGCCCATAAAGGCGGCGGCCACGACACAGACTATTTTAAATCACTCACTGGCAGCAGGGAGGACTGGGCTGGGATTGGGGTCCGCCTGCTCATCTGAGTCCCAGGCAGTATCCCTGGCCCTGCTGACCTGCTCATGTAGGAGAGCATGAAGGGCTAATTTCATGGCTGATAAAACTCTGTCCATGAGACTTCACAGACAAATGGGAGTATAGCTTTTCTCCTTCTTGCTGTGACTGTTGGCTTTTTCCTGAAAGAGGTGCCTGTTCCAGCCTTCCTCAATCCTGGGCCCTGCAGTGCTGCGAGGGAGGATCAGGGCTGATGAAAGAGGAGTGACATAGAATGGAGATTGTCCCTACAGCTGTGTGCCGGTGGCCCCAGCTTTGCCTTGCTGGTCCTGGGTCACTTGGGGTAGGACACACAAAGCTGAGCCGGGACCATGGCCTGTGTGCGCCAAGCCCCAGCCACACACATCTTTGGCCACTGTCTATGCCACCTAGTCTATGGGCCTTGTGCTCAGAGAACACGGGTCAGCTCTGTTTCCAGAAGGCGTGGTGCTCTTTTAAGTGCTCCACCTCTGTCGATGCCTGGAGTACCTGTTCCCATCCTCATCCCTCACTCTGCACTCCTCCTCCCAGCTCCTCTTTCTTCTCTTTTCCATATGCTCAAATTCCAATATTTTTTATGGGCTTATGTGCGTGTTACGTCCATATTGAAATTTGTTTTGGATTCTGACTACCCCCCAGCTCCCCATCGAGCCTCTAAGTTGTTCAGCCAGAAGAAGCAAAAAGCAATGTTGCTCTGGTCACTACCACACTGTGTTGTGTTCTCTTCTCTGTCTCTGGCATTTAGACTGAGAGCTTCTTGAGCGCAGAGCTATTATGCCCTAGAACTAAAAAGTGTGCAATGTGTGTATATAGAAAGGCAAAAAGCCTTCTCAACATCTGAGAGGCTGCATTGGAGCCAAGAGACCCACAGTCAGAGAGTTCTCACAGAAACCTAGCTTAAATATCTGTAGCCCCTGCAGAGAGCACCATGGCTCTCCATTTCTCATGGCACTTAGTGAGAATAGGGGTCAAGCAGTGAGTTGCTTGAGAATTTGCAAGAGTAGCTGCACACTGAGAAACTAGCTGTGCGTGGGGAGCTTGGACGTGTCTACACATGCTGCTGAAACAAGGCTTCACCAGTCAGCGTGCACACTTCCTCTCGTAGGTTTAGGTAGACTCTGCTCATATTTTCTATCTCATTTTTAGTTTATTAAAGAACTTTGGTCTAAATCAGCTCTGGAACACTAATCTATAGATTGGCATATGCATCTAAATCACCCCTCCAGAATCAGTATGACTGTGTGTGTGTAACATTCCTTTATATTTTCATATATATAAATTCGGGAGTGTAGAGGTACATCTGATAATCCCAGTGAGTGTGTTCTGGTGTATGTGTGTTTATGTGTCAATTTATGAGGTATGCAGTTAAGTGTTTTATTTATAGTTTGACACCTTTTCATTCATTTATCCATCCATCCACTCCCCTCACCTACTCACCCACCCACCCAGCCATCCATCCATCCACCCACCTGTGCACCCACTCACCCATGCACCCACCCACCCAATCATCCATCCATCCATCCACCCACCCACCCACTCCAAGTGGGATTTCATATTCTCCAACTCAGTACGTTTATGCCCACAGTGGGCTCCTGACACCAGGAAAAAATGAAGTGGGGAATCTTGCAAAGACCCTCCTCTATACTCCAGGGGACTGAGCATCTGAGCCTGTTGCTCATAGCTTCCACTCCCACAGCCTCGCTCACCTCATGTGACACACCACCTCCCTGAGCTCCTTCTCGAAATCTTCTGTGGTTCACCACTCTGTTCCTCCTTGGTGGCCTCTTGTCCAGGTCCCACTCTCTTCCAGCTCCAAACACCCCCATTCACCTCTATGTGCCCCAAGGCTCTACACACACATTCCCTCTCCTTAGAGGGTCCTGACTTCCGGGTGCGTGGCCAGACGTGGCTGAGTCTTTAGAACCAGCTCTCACAGACCATCCCTATGGGAAGCCTTGTCTTTCCCTGTACTCATCCCCTGAGAGCTGCTTATCCCCATTCTTCAGCACAAGCAGCCTGGGTATCTTGCCGGACCTTCAGTCGGTGTCCTCCCCCAGGCCCTGGCAGGAGCGACCTCATGCTCCCCATGTGCACTGCCTGGCACAGAGTGGGTGCTGAGCAAGTTTGTCCAATTGAGTGAATGCCCACTGGCGCCCATGGTCACAGTGCTGGTGCTGGACTGAGGCACCTCTCAGTAGGAAAAAGGATTGGGGATCAGCAGCTTAGCAAACTTCAAATCATACCCTGCAAGGAGGTGCTGCTGTTGAAGGCCTCCCCGCCTCCCACAGCTCTGTGGTCAGTGAGTCAGTTTTGCGCCTCCTGCCTCCATCACGCAGAGCTGCACGGCTTCACGCTAGTTACTCAACTCGCTCTTGCTCACTTTTCTCACCTTAGAAATGCACGTAAGTGCCTCCCTGGTGGTGCAGCGGTTAAGCGCTGTGCTGTGGAGCTGTTGGCAGAGGCGACGCGAGTTTGACACCTGGCCGGGGAGATTCCCACATGGCATGGCAGACCTCTCCTGCCTCTCCCGCTGCTCCCCTCAGCAGCGTATTTCCATCCATCTGCCTGTTCTGCTCCCTACTCTGCCTCTGGTGAACCCTCTCGCCGCCCCCATGCCTCTGGCCTATACCCCAGCTTGTATGCATAAATAAATAAATCTTAAAAAAAAAAAGAAAGAAAGAAATGCACGTAGTAAGACCAGTCTTAGAAGGGCTGGGGTAGGGACCTTCTGTGCGAAGTGGGGTTCCGTACCCAAATGTGGAGTGACTCCTCATGCATAGAGTCACCCCTCTCTGTCCCCCACATCCGTCTTGCAGACCCTCCACACAAATCAGCGACACGGTCTCTTGGATTTCTATGTTTCTCCTTGGTCAGGAAGGACAAAGCTGATTTAAGTGCAGGGAGTCTGTCAGTGGAACAGAAGCAGGAAATGAGGATGGGAAACAATTACAAATTAAAACCTCTCACTTGTGCAGTGTCCCAGGGGCTCTCCCTCCCCCATCATGATTAAAACCATCTCCTCCCTACAGGTCTCATGCCCCTGGGTGCCCACCACGGCGCAGCTCGCCCCTTCCTTGGGAAGGCCTTTCTGACAGTATTTGGTCATTCATTCATTCATTTATTCATTCAATAAACATTTGTGGAGCTTGTAAGGCAGTGTGTCCAGGATCTGGAAATAGATTCACCATGAAGAATCAATTTAGCTGCTTGGGGCTCAAGATCATCAGGCCCAGGTGCTACAGACTGGCTGTTGGGAGGACAGGGAAGGCAAGAGTGAGAGCTGGGAAGATGATTCACAGAATAGACATGTTGGAAAGTTGGAGCTGGGAGCACAGAAGATTTACCAGGGAGTAGCACTCGTGGAAGGGGAAGAATGAGCAAGTCCGGGCCTGGGAAGCTTGCAGACCACAGTGGGGTCTGGCGGTGTCGCTGACAGCCCATGGGAGGCGTGTGTGGGGCAGGGGCTGGCAGCCTGCCCTGAAGCCTTGCCTGTCCTAGGGCCTTGCCTGTCTGGGATCTCGTGTTGGGGAAATGGCCAGGCCCTCACATCCCTGTCATGCTCACTTATTGGCTGAAAGTAGCCAACAGAAGAGAGTGACTTTGCCTATAAAACTGAGCAGATATGAGGGATTAGTGTTGGGGGCTGTCAGCGAACCCTGCTCCTGATTCAGTTCTTTCTCGAAGGATCGGAGTGCCACATCTCTGTTTCTGCCTCAATAAGGGAGTTTTGTTGCTCACAAAGAGAGGATATGCCTGCACTCCCTACACCCCCTATTCTGGGCCCTGGAAAGTTCTGAAGATGGGTCTGTTTGACATGGAGCAAAGGCTGGGAAGGAATATGGTGGCTGCCCCAAGGTGAGAGGCTCTTAAGGGTCCTGTTTCAGGAGGCAGCTGGACTTCATGGGACAGAAGTCTTGGCTGTCTCCTAGATTAAGGTGCTGGGTGCAGGGTGAAATAGGGCAGCAGGTGTCCCAAAGCTCCTGGACTGGTTAGGGAAGAGGGGCAGGGTTGTACAAGCCGAAGTCACTCAGGCTCTTGGTGTTGAGACACTTTTGGCAGATACAGGTGCTGATGTGGATTTTCTATTCACTACATTTTAGAATGAAATGCTATGGAAAGCACTTGCTTCCTATTTTAGAAATGGGGGTGTGAGTAGAGAAAAGGAGTATGCTCTCTGTCATGACTCTGCACCCCCAATTCTTGGGGTACGGATGGCACAAGCTGCTGACCGCCTGAGGACTTAGAGTGAGGCCGGGTTGTAAGCTCTGAGGGCAGGAACAGCTCCCCGCGCTGTGAAGGAGAGTCACCCATTATCCACCCAGGCCACAGGCCGCAGGTCATAACTAATCTCTAGACCTGGCATTGAAACAGCCACACGAAGCCTCTGAGAGTGACCCACAGCGGGTGGTAACTGCTTGGCGCTCTGGCAGGAGGGAGGTGGGAGGCCTGGGTGAGGCTCCAGCTTTCCCCTTTATTGGCAGCTGTGTGAACACGGGGATGGGAAAGCAGCCGCAGGAAACCCAGGGTTGGACTGGCCTGAAGGGGAGGACCAGCTTGTCACAATAGGAGTGCAGGAAAGTGAGGGGAGACATCTCACAAAGAGGGGATATGCCTGCCTTTCTCCAAGAGTGCCTGGGAGGGCCCCAGATCTGTGGTTGGTCCCCAGAACAGGAAAGGAGTCTAGTGTAAGCTGAGAGAGCCAGAGGCCGGCGGGCGCCCACATGGGGCGACGGCTTCCTCAGCGAGGTCAGCCGCCTGCTTGCAACAAGGAGAAAGTGGTTGTAGAGGGGGAGGAAACTTGGTCGTGGAGGAGCCACAGGGAGCCGGAGGAGTGCTGAGCTTGGAGAAGAGCTGGAGGGGACATGCTGAGCGGCTGTCCACCGCTGCCAGGGGTCATGGTGTGAGACAAGAGCTGATGTGACAGTGGTCTCAGAGTGGTATGCTCCAAGTTGACACACAAGCAGGTAGTTCTCAGTTCACGTACAGAATCATTTGCTAGGAAGAGGAGACCCAATGACATTTCAGGGGGGGGCTGCTATTGTCTGCACCATGGTGACAGGGAGACATGGAGATATGCAGCAAACACACTGGAAATGGCCTGACGTCTGAGGCCAGGTGGTCCTGGGTTGGACGCAGATGCTTCATCCTTTAAAAAGAGAAGTCTACCTTCCTGGGACTTGGGGTTCCTGGACCTGGACAACCCCACCACCACTACCCACGCACATGGCCTCTAACTCCTACATGGTCCTTCTGGATGGTGGGAATCCACTCTCAAGGCCTTCCTGGGATTGATGAACTCATAGCCCCAGAGCCTGACCCAGAGAGGGGACCAGATCTCTCACCTCCCAGCCAGTCTGCTCCCTCCCCCGACATGCTCCTGGGGACGTCTCCCAGGAGCTGCCCCAGCCCAGGCACTGCCACTCCTGGTTAAACGAAGCAAGAGTTTCAGCAAGCTCTTCCACTCCCCTGCACAGATTCAGAAAGGGCAAACTAACCGGAAAATGAGGGCAATCGGTGGTATTCACTGGGTAGCAGAGATAAAACGGATCTGGTGGCACAGACAGGGAGAAGAAAATGAGCTTCAGGGCCTCTGTGCTGGTGGCCAAGGGAAGCCATCCTGCCTGGCTGCTCTGTGATTATCATGAGAGATAATTAACACAGCTCTTGGATCCCTGTGCCCCAGGGGAAGCCCAGCTGGAGGGTGAGGCCAGCAGGAGGAACATACTGCTGTTTAATAACCCACCACCTCCCCAGTATGGAGGTGGATATGAGCCCAGGCTGGGCTCTGCCATCAGGGACCCTATCTCCTGAGTCCCCTCATTCTGGGGCCAGAAGGCTCTGACTGTAAGCTCCAGGGCAAGCAGATGGGACCAGGAAGGGGAGCTCATTTCTGGGACCTTCTGTGTAGAGCTGGCCACTGTCAAATGCTCCCTTTCCTTTATTTATCCTCCATTCCTACTATGTGCCAGGCACTCAGCAGAACCTGGGACATGCTGATTCAATGTGTACGGTGGTCCCAGTGTGTAAGGCCCACAGGAGGGAGACAGATACTGCAGGTGGCCAGCAGAGGGGGACCCTCCCCAGTAGGGTGTTCCAGGAAGGAAATGGAACAGCTGGACACACAGGGCTGGTTGGGCTGGATCCCAAGGATGAAGAGCAGCTGCCATGTAGGTGAGGATGAAATTTCCTGCAGAGAAAAAGGCAAGTTCAGAAATAGTAAGAAGGAAGGACAAGGAGTGTTTGAGGCAGGTAAGATGAGGAGGACCAGGATTTCATGCTCTGTACCAGCTACTGTGGAAAGGATAAACAGTGTGATCTTTTATTGTGGGCATGGCCTCTTGTTGATGTTTGACAAAAGAACAGACAAAAAGAAACCAAAACAAACTTTAGAAATACGATTGTAGAACTGAAGGTACCAGCGCGAGAGAGTGAGGGTTGGGAGCAAAGGGAGAGAGTTCAATGGAATCTGGTGGAGGATGCTTTGCTGATGGGTGTGGTGTAGTAACATACATGTGAAGAGGTGTGAACCTATACCTCTGAATCATACCGTTGTGAGCCAATAACTCAATAAAATTAACTGTTCTAAAAATCAATGTTTTACTTACAATGTGCACGCACACACGCATAATAAAAGTCACAAACACATGCAAAATAATAGTCACAAACAAGGCCACTCCTGACTTGGTTCCACTGTTCATGCAATGTGTTCATTTCTATGTCAATGTAGTCAAGTGTGAACTCACACAAGATCACTTATCTAATATAGATTCGTCCCACTCCCTTTTTATGTCTTCCTTACTTGTTTACAAAAAAGGGCTCAGGGCTTCGCGACAGGTTCTTGCAGAGCCACAGACGGGTCACTAGAGGGAGCACGCAGCACGTGAATCTCGCCTGCGTTGGCAAGAAAAGTCACGGAGTGTTGTGATGGGAAGGAGCCCAGCTCTGTCACGCCAGGCTGCGCACTTGGCCAGAGAAGGGGCGTGGCTTGTCCAGGTCACCCTGCGAGTCAGTGGCTGAGCATAACAGGAAGGGGCTCCTGCATAGTGCTGGTGACAGTGGGGTGGGGGCAGACATTGCCCCGGGGCCGCCAGAGCTGGCACAGACAAGCAGGTCCCTAGTACCTGGTTGCATGGAGCTGGGTGGGACCCTAAGCACCAGCGGTGGTTGGACCCTTCTGGGAAGGTGCAGGTTGAAGGAAGCCTCTCCTGCCAGCCACTGCCTCCACTCAGACCCCAGAAAGGGCCATCACCCTGCATGGTGAGTGCTGGCGGGCTCTGCTCACTCCACCCCTCAGCTCCCTGTCTGTGTGGCTTCAGAGCTAGAGCCACTGCATTTCCTCTCCAGTGAACAGCGCAATTCCCACTTAACAGTGGAGGTGCCATGGACCAGGGAGGTCAATCAATTTGTCAATGCTGCACAGCAGGAAAGCCTGTGTAATTGGCCTAAGCTTTCCAGGTAGAGCTTGTTTGCAGAGCAGGTGGAGATGGGGAGTAGGGGGTCAGCGCTCCAGTCTGGGTTGAGGGGAGGGGGGATGGTGACCTGGAGGAGAGGTGATGACTGTGCTGAATTTCCTTGTGTGCTGATTTTTATGGGAATCCCTGAGCCTGACAGGTTGGGGGTGATGTGGGGTGTGGGGTTGTGTTGCTGGAGAGCAGCAGAGTAGGCTGCCTGTGAAGACTCGCAGCAGGACTGGGAGGAGCTTGGCGTGGCCTCTCATTCACTTCCCACTTCCCGGCAGTGAAGTGGGTCTAGATGACTGCTCTTTCTACTCTTGCCCACTTTGTCCAGAAGCAAGACAAACTAGGGAAGGGAAAGAATCGCTGTTCACCGCCATCTTGGTTTCCTGGAAACTGCTTTGTGTTTGGGGTGGAGCTAGGTCATGGGTCTCTGAGCAGGGTTGCCATGTGACTTTTGTGCGTGGGAACGGACTGGCTTACTGTCAGCCACAATCCTGTCCTTCTCTGAACTCATCTTCCTCGTGAGACCCTGTACCCCAAGCCCATGGTGCTCACCAGGCCTCTGGGGTGACTTCTCCCCTGCATTCTGCCTTGCTCTTACCACACAGGACACCTGTGATTTTGTTAACAAGTGACCAAGGGGTACCTAGGGACCCCAAGTAATTAAGTGATGCTTGCTCTAAAAGGGGTCTAGCCATCTGCACACACAGGACAAAGGAAGCAGACTCTTAATGTGCAAGATTTTTTTTTTTAAAGATTTATTTATTTATTTTTTATTTATACATACAAGCTGGGGTACAGGCCAGAGGTGTGGGGCGGCGAGAGGGTTCACCAGAGACAGAGCGGGGAGCAGAACAGGCAGATCAGAAATACACTGCTGAGGGGAGCAGTGGGTGAGGCAGGAGAGGTCTGCCGCACCATGTGGGATTCTCCCTGGCCGGGTGTCGAACTCGCGTCGCCGCTGCCGACAGCTCCACAGCCCAGCACTTAACCGCTGCGCCACCGGGGAGGCCCATTAATGTGCAAGATTTTTAATAGAATCAGTGAGCAAAGAGAGAGAGAAAGTGAGAATATTCCTAATAAAAATGAAAATTACCCCTCTCCCCCTGAGTAGACATCCAGCCAAATAGACTGCGCCTGAAGAAGCATCACTGAAGGCTGGAATCTTGCCACAGTGTAAGTTACCTCCGGCAGGGAACTGCCAGAAAGGGGTTAGGTAGGTTCCAGGGAGCTGGGACAGAAGGAGATAGCACATCAGGATAATGGCCGCCATCATGTCTGCCAAGGACTAAGAGTAGCCTCCCCACATGTCTCTTTTCCAAGTCTCTTCCAAGTGTCTCTACATGTCTCCCAACTTGGCCCTGTGCCCTTCAAGTCCTTAGGTGCAATTGAAACTAGAGAAGCAAGAGACAGTCTCTCCTGCCTTCCCTGTTATATAGGTCCACCCAGGGGCTCTGTTCTGTCCCTAGTTACCAGGAGTCTCCCAGCAAAGGAAGTCCAGTTAATGGCATTGGGACTTGTAATTCATGGAGTTACATGTAAGTGGGGTGCGGGAAATGGTGCTTCCCTTCATGGAAGTGTTTTTGTAACAATTTCACCTTGAGGTCCATTCAGGGCTCTTTCAGGAAGAGGCAGCAAAGTGCAGGGTGAAAAGAGGTAGGAAACAGGGTCGGAGGGAAGGCACTCAGCAGGGCTCAACTGTGCAGAACCGTTGTTAAACCCACTCCAGGGAGAGGCCACTACAAGTCCACCTGTTGTTTCTGCAGTACTATGCTCCGAATGTCCTCGAACCTGTCCAGAACCCTTCATTAGGGCTGGGGCCCCTCCCATTCTGCTGGACTTCTCTGAGCATTGTTGCCACCTCTTCTGTTTGCCTAATTCAGGGGAACCTGCACCGCACATGTGAGAGTCAGCATCAAGCCAGGCCCTTCCAAAGGGGCTCCTGTAGTCCTGGGACAACCAGGGGGTGGGAATTACTGGCCCCCTTTATAGATGTAGACATCAGGCTCAGCAGGTACGTGCAGGGAGCCCCCCAGGCACCATGCCGAGGAGCTGTGATTAGACTCAAGTGGTCCTGCGTCTAGAGCACCCGGTTCTGCCCCCACCGTGGCAGGCAACTCAGATACAGAATCCCATGCGGCATTTTGCTATTAGTCAGTTTCCTGGAGCAGGTTCAAGGATCTAAGACATTTTAAAATTGCTTTTCAGAGCCCAGATTCCAGGCCTCATGATACTGTTTTCACCTGTGTCTCCCCCATCCAAGAACACACATTGGTTCATTCCCTCCCCTGACTCCCAACTCCTGGGTCTGGTTTCCAGGGTATTAACAGCTAAGCCTACCAGTCCCAGTGCACGCCTCATTGTTGGTGGAGGGTGTTATTTGGTTCCACCAGAAAGCAGTCTCATCAGAAGGAAGCCTGGCTGCAACCCATGCAATGGTGGCCTGAGCTCAGCTGCAGTTGCTGTTAAGCAGGGTCCAGGTTCTGGTTGTGAGGGGGAGTCCTTGGGGCATGGCGTGGGCGTGGCCAGCAGCTGTGTGGGCGTGGCTTAACACCCAGGGCAGGAGCAGGGCAGGTGCTTAGACTCAAGTCTCAGTCTCTGTCCCAGAGCCCCGCCCTATATGGTCTGCTCCCTGCCTGAAACTGTGCAGGCCGGCCTTGATTTCCTTGTCCCTCTCAGCCCACGTTCAATAACTGAGTCCCATTGATTGCTTCCTGCTCATCAGCTCCGCTCCTGGGCGCTAAGATCCCGTGGCCCTCTGTGCCTCACCTTCCCAGCTGGCCACCTTCGCTCACCCTGGTCACTTTCAGGCTCCCCTGCAAGCACCTATCATGGGGATCATTCTCAATTTGGGTGTTTTCTTTGTTTTCTCACTCGAAGACTTACTTCACTTAAGAAAGCCTTTATTATTATTAAAAAAAAAAAGAAAGCCTTTATTAAGTGCTTCTTTTGTGCCAGGTTTGGGGTCTCCCCTGCACGCCCAAGCCCAAGTTCTTAGCCTCCAGCAGGCAGGGATCCTTGCCCACCCCAGGGGTCCCAGCCCCACCCAATGTCTCCTGACTTCCAATCTCTTTCTGCTTGTTCCTCCTGAGCCAGCCTAGTGTTCCTGGGGTGTCCTTTCAGTGCTGCTTCCTATAACCTGAGCTTCTGCACCCTACCAGTCTGTCTGGTAAAGCCTCACCCCTGGGTGAACCCTGCCTTGCTCTGCTTTCTCCCCAGCTGCGCCTACACATAAGAACACTGGAAAGGGGTGCAGTCACTTCACTATGTCAGTTGAAGCTGACAGAGGAGAGTGACTGTTGTTGGGCAGGGCATGTTGAACTAGGGGTGCTGGTCCCCACTGTCATCTCTGCCAGCCCTCCAGTCCCTCTTAACACTGATATACAACAGAGAAGGCAAAGGATGGGGCAGAAAAATTTCCCGAATGGAAAATCATCCAATCAGAGGACTCTGTTCCTCGAGAGGCCTGGATGACTGCAGGGTAGCTCATATTAGGAAAGCCAGATCTGAGGAGTGAAGACACAGGAAGGACAGCTCTGAGCAGCAGATTTCGTATTGGAGGCAATTGGGCGTGCAGAGAGAGGGCAGAGGGCGACCATCCGGAGCTCCAGAGGAGATTGCCAAAACAGTGTGAGGACATTATCTTAGCAGAGGCTGGGCAGAGAGAAGAGCAGTAGGTCCAGGAACATGCAGCACTGAAGGAGACAGAAGCAGCCCCACCTGAGGAGTGCAGTGACATTAGGAGACACAGATCCCATCAAACAAGGCAGAGAATGAGGGTGCCCAGCAGCCAAGCACCCAACAGCTCTGGATGAAAAGTCACATTTCCCAGCTTTTCAGTGTGTAGGCATAGCTCATGAAATGTAAACACAGGTCATTCTGTTGGGTTTCTGAGAAAGACTTTTACCTCTGCTACCTTGCTGCCAACTTGGACTTAGCTATGATGTCAGAGCTTGGTGGCCATCTTGCACTTTTTGCTACTACAGGAACAAAACCATATGCCAAGGAGAGCAGATCAGGAGGCCAGAAGTTTGTGTCTCCAATGACCGTGGCGCTGCAACCCAGCTGCTAACATCCCACTTCTCAGACTCCATTTATGTGAACGCACTAACCCTCTGCTTTACTTGAGCCACTGTCATTGGACAATTTTGCTGTCGGCCAAGGGCATGCATGGTTCACAACAATGAAGGGATGCTGGGCCTGCGACTGTCAAGGATGTGGACATCAGGAGGTGCTGGGGCACCTGGTGAGAAAAGTGGGGGAGGAGCAGGCTGCAGCAGTGATGCGGGGTGAAGCTAGGGTGAGGGCCCACAGGAGTTACATGGAACGTGTATTAGAAGTGCAGGAGGGAGATGAGTCTATGGCAGGGAAGACATTTGCGTCCTGGTCGCCCACCTGGAGCCAATGCATGCTGGGGGCCAATGTGTAGGCACCAGCAGGTGGCTATTCTGGCAGGTTGGGGAAGTCACTCAGCTGCTGGGCCAGGAACAGGGCAGTTCTTGCTGACCTGTATGGGGGCAGCTGCTAGACTAGTCTTCTCTTTCATCTTGTTCCTTCCCAAAGACCTAAGGCCTGGGAGGGGCTTCTGAGCCATCTCTCCATCTCCTACACATCAACAGGGCCTTCTCAACACAGGTAGGTGCTGGAGGGTGGCTCAAGGTAGTGTCCATACACCGTTCACTTCCACTTCCAGTGTCTACCTGACTTCGAGTAAGCATGTCTCAGGCAGGTGAAAGGTCCCCTGAAGGACAGTGGCACCTACAAAGTGAAGGGGCTTTGGGGACAGGCTGACCTGCCTCCTGGCCTTGCCTTTTTTATTTACTCTCCCAGGGACCTTGGGCCAAGTCCTTCCCTCTCTTCCCTCAGTCTCCATCCATGAAACAGGAGTAATAGGTCAATATTAAATTAAGTAACAGGGTTCATGCAACTACTGGAGTATCCTACCCTGGATTTGCTGTTCCTGAGTTTGGGGAAGCTGAGATCTGCCATATGGGCTGCTTGACCATGAAACCACACCTCCTCCAGAGACACCACTTTCCCAGACAGACCCCTTCACATGGCCAGCTGATAGCCCAAGCTCTGAGCATGCTGTTGAAGAATATTTCAAAGGAAATTTGTTCAATTTTTCTAGAAATTACTGAGTCCTCAACATAGAATATGAATTGTTCCAGAAATAACTGTGCTTTTTAAATTCCTTTCCTTGGAGGTCTGGCAGAATGAAGACCAGAGGGTGTGTGAGCAGGGTCTGTGCTTTGTCCTGAAGGCTGCTGTGTGCAACGGTCCCGCAGCAAAGCCCTCTCCAGCGAGGCCTCCCGAACATCTCTAGCACTGCCGCCCTGGGGAGGGGCTTTGCTTCCAGGCTAGACCCCCTACTAGCAGAGGACTGCTGCCTGCACTGTTCAGAAGAGGAAGGCAGTAATTATTGCAATCCAACAGCGAGAGAGGGAGAGAATAATATAGGAGCACAACTGCTGTGAAAGGAAATGTTTTCATTTAATTTTCTATAGAATAGTCATTATCCATGCAGAGATGATGCCAGGAAAGGTGGGCAGTCGCTTGAAACCTACATCACGATGGCCGTGGAATTACCTGCCCTGCTGGCTCTTCACATTTGATGCCTAACACGATGGCTGACTGGTTGACTCAAATGTGGTTTCTGTCTTCAGGGTCTGGCTGACTCCTGTCTGAAGCTGCTGCTGATTCTGAGGTCCTGCTTCTGGGTCCTGCGGCTTGCACAGCTGCCTGGGCTCCCTGTAATTCCCACTGACCTCCTGCTCCCCCTCAGGACAGGGGTAGGATGCGGGGTGCCCAGCACAATACTCTCTCAGAAGGCTGCCGCCTCAGGGAATCCAGAGTTTCAGGAGCTGAGCTTTGTGGAGAGTTGGATGGAGCATGTCAGTGCCAAGGAATGTAGAGGCAGCGTGAGGGGATTTTTCAGAAAACCAGAGCTTATCCCCGGGAGTTGGAGATGCATCTTTGCCTGTGTGTCCATGTCTTCAGTCACTTCCATTGAAGGGGCTGCCAATACATTGATAGTGTAACAAGCGTAGTGTTCATTATTGATAATCCCTCTTTTACCCTCCTGTCACTAAAACTAGACCTTGAGGCTGTAACACGTTTTCTCCATCCCGCCAGTAAAGGAAGTAGACCGAAGGGTACCTTGCTTGGCTGTGGTTCCTAAGGATGGAGTGACCGTGGCCACTTCAGATGGATGTAAACGGATGGACTTGACTCTTCTGCCTGGGGCTGGAGTTTGGGGACCCTCGGGATGGGGACGTTCCACCACTCCAAAGCCTGATACAGTATAGTAGATCTGGCCTTGAGATGGGCCTTGGCTGAGAGGGCCGCAGACAACCGCAGAATGTTCCAGACTGCTGCAAGAGGACTTCCGTGGGTGACTGGGAGTTTGAAAGTGGCTACTCACTGGTCAGAGAGGACAGTGCTGGAGAGGAGAGCCGGGGTGGGGGTGCGCACGCTCAGCAGCTGCCTGTGGGCACTGAGGGCCGTGGCCCGGCCCCGGACACCTCTCCACTCAGACCTGCAGAGCTCAGAGCCTGCCCTGGTGGGTAAAGGGGAGAAAAAACTGCCCAGACCGGGGAGTGAGCATGGGGAAAGCCTCATACATGTGAAATGTGATTATTTTTTTTTTGGAATCAGCAGAATAGGGGCTTGAGATGGAAATGATATTCAGTTATAGAAGATTTGAAAACACACTTCTTTTCACATTCAAATTCATAGACCAAATAAAATGATGGAAATATTTAACAAATGCATTGCGTTCTTCTGGACTCAATGAATGAATTGAACCCACAGGACTGATCCTTCCTTAATGCCACACCCATTGTCCCATCCCTTGGCACCAGCTCTCAAATGGCACTTCTTGCTACTGTGGGAAGGACTTGGGAGCCCAGTCGTGGCCTTCACTGGTCTCCCCAGTCTGTATTTGCAGACGGGGCCCTTCCCAGGCACTGCCTTCACTGTCAACCTTCCCGTCACCTGCCACTCATCTCACGGGCTCGCGCTTACACAGCTCTTACCATAGTGTCTTGTGCAGAAGGGTGTCAACAGTTGGAGTCAGTTATATTGATATCAGTATTCCCTAGGAATAAATGAGGCTGTCGAGGGAACCAAATCAAGCAACACCCCTTCAAATCTAAGAGATTATGAGAACCATTAAGAGGCTGAAATAGTATTTAGCTGTTTCTCCATGTTTTACAGTATTGGTTGCTCCCTGCTATGAAAGGTGAGAATATGAGTCTTATTTGCATTTCCCCTTACATAGCCTTTTAGCACCTTCCTATTGTTATTTGCTTTTATTGGATCTAGTCATACAACACTTATATTCTCTAAGCAGAATTCCCAGTTAGTATTCATTACAGTTGTAAATAGATTTATTGCTGTCCATATTCTAACCATCATTTCTCTGTCCCCAAATGCTTTATTTTGATTCCTCTATTGTCTCCACTTTTCCAAAATGGTTTTTAAAGGAAAGACTTGTGGATTTGATAATCCTAATTGTGTGCCTTAACCTGTTGCCTATGTAGTCTTAAAAGAAACCTTGGCTTTTATACCAAGGTGTGCCATGATGGGGTATTCTGCTTTTTGTCTCACAAGAACTGTGGATGTTGTTCCATTGTCTTTTTTTTTTAATTAAAATTATTTATTTATTTTTCTTGCATTGTCATTCCTTTGACATTGCTGTTGCTGTGGAGAAATTTGATGACACATTGATAGTTTTTAACTTTTCTCTGTTATTGTCTGTCAAAGTGCCTGAGGGATTTTTTCTTTGTCCTTTAACTCTAATATTTAATTAGCAAATAAGATAGATGAACATATATGCTTTATATAAATACTATCTTTATTAAAATCACTAAAATATATACATTATTTTCTTCCACAATTTCAGAGATTACTTTTGCTATAATAAAGTACATGTTTGGGACACCCTGTTAAGTCTTCTGCTCCTTTTCTTTTTTTTTCTGCGTTCATTATCCAGTCACTTAACCACCTCGGTTTCCATGCCTATCTTACGGGGCAGGTCCCAGGAACGAAAGATAAAATATATGGAGCTTTTTGCAACAGTGTTCAGTCCACAGCAAACCATATACAGGTGGTGGTGATTATTATTTTTATTATGATAATTAGGTATAGGACATTGGATTTGGCAAGGCTTCTGGAACCAGACAGCCACATGTGAGCTGTGTGACCTTGGGCAAGATGCTTAACCTCTCTCTGCCTTATTTTCCTCCCTTGTAATATAGGGATAACAATTATCTCTACTTCATAAGACTATTATGAGGGTTAGTAGCTAACTTCATAAAGTATTTAGGACAGTGCTGGCACATGTGAGTGCTGATGTGCTGTTAAATAAAATATCTTCTCAAGCCTTTCCTGCAGATGAACAATTATTTTCAGTGGTGTTTATTCTGTTTCTTGCTGTTCTTAGTGTATTATAAGCTCTGGAATGATGCTGTTTTGCTATTAATTTACTCTGGATGTCTATAATCTCTTTTTTGGTTTTATTCTGTTTTACTTTCTCTGAGTTCTCTTGTTCTAAACTTTAGGAGCTTTCAACTGCTTCTTGTTTTAAAGCAGTTGTGGGTCATTTCATGAATTATGTCTTCTGGATTGGGTTCTTTGTTCTTGCATGCTGTGCACCCACACACACCCCTTGTTTCCCACCACACACCCCTTGTTATTTGTGTGCATGTCTGTTACTTGCTTGTGTCATTGAATCTCTTCACTTTGGGCTCCTGCTCTGGTCCTGGAGTCCAGAGCGTGTGTCTGCACTGCTCGACATTTTGCTGACTCTTCTGTCAGCTGAAGCCCCTGTACTTCCTCCTTCATAAAGAGCATCTGTGATTTCCACGTTTATTGGATTCTTGAGGCCTGAAGGACTGATCGAGAGATGACTGGTGAGTGGTCTCTGAGCAGATCTGGGTCCATGCTGGCCTCAGGTGTCTGAACTTTCAGGACGAGGGTGCACTCCTCATGATGGGGTTGACTTAATATGTTTCTTCTCCGGGCCTCCCTGGTGGCGCAACGGGTTAAGCGCAACGCTGCAGAGCTGTCGGTGACTGCGGAGCAAGTTCAATGTCCAGCAGGGGAAATTCCCACATGGCGCAGCAGACCTCTCCTGCCTCGCCTGCTGCTCCCCTCAGTAATGTATTTCTGTAGATCTGCCTGTTCTGCTCCCCACTTTGAATCTGGTGAACCCTCTTACCACCCCATACCTCTGGCCTTCACCCTAGGTTGTATGCAAAAATAAATAAATATTAAAAAAAAAAGATATTTCTTCTCACTGGGGGTCTCCATTTTCCACAGGGAGAGCCACATCTACCCATATCTCCCAGTAGGCATTTCCACTTTTTCCCAGGAAGGAAAGACCCTTAACTCTACTACCCAAACTTGCTTCACTCTGGGTTGAAGGGGGTCATTGAGAAACTCAGGCTTCTGCAGCCTCACCCTGTGCTCTGCAAGGCAGGCGGGTGCAACATCATGTGGGAGGCACACCCCCTCTGTTGCTTGCCCCCTTCCCTTTGGGGGATGTTTGTCACGGGGTTATGTCCCACTCCTCCTTGGGTTGCTGTTGAAGAAATTTTGAGGAAGACAGGGGCTTTAATCTGTGCTTCTGTCAGTTTTTCTTATGTTGTTAGGTGCCAGGTAGAGGGCTGCTGGGACACAATTTCTATCAGCCCATTCAACTGGAAACCCGACTGTCATTTGATTAATCTTTCCCCTTTTTGTCACTGACTCCCAGCAATCTTAAAAAAAAAAAAAAAAACACTCCATTATCCAGTTTGTGGTCTAAGCCAGGAAAATGCCTCCAAACTTGAATAAAGACTTTAAAGTGTGGCTAATATACACTCTTCACTTCTTTCCCCCTGACTGAAGGAAGCAAAGCAGCCGCCCTGAAACTGGGTTGATTCCAAAGCATCCCCATAATTGCAGAGCAATATAAATTCTCTCAACTGTCTTACAGGCTTGAGGACAGCAAGGGTCAGGCTGGCTAATTTTAATTATATTCAGTTAGCATGTCTTGAAGCCCATAAATCTAAATGCCAATAAATTAATATATCATTGGAGGGCCTCCCAGCCACAGCATTAAATCAGCTATGCAGGGAGTACCATGCAGAACAGGGCAGACTCCCCGAAGAACAAACATTTCAATTTCACTGCATTAATCTGTCATTAAAGGGGCCCTCAAGACCTAGTGTCCACATGTGTGAGCACAAGCGATGGTAATTTGCTGGGTATAGATCCAGCCCACCATATTCCGAGCTACACAGCTGTTCAGTCCCCAAACCCTCCAAGATGGGTGACAAGTCTTCTGTGTCCATGAAACTGCTGTGGTTTCAGGGTAGGAGAGGTTCTTTTATGGTAGGAGTTTATAGTCAGAATTAAGGAGGCTTTGGCCTTGGGCATTGACATCAGGAAGAATTTTATAGCCTGCCTATTACACTTGGGCTGGGCTCAGGATGAGGCAGCAAGGGCAAATCTCAATCCTCCATTTAAGGATGGAGTCCTACTGTGTGCACCCAACTTCATGATGTGTGGGTGGGTCAGACAACATTCAGTTCATGATGGGTGACTGAGGGTCTCTGGGAGCTTGGGGGACTGCAATTAAGTATCGATTTCCATTAAGACCCTTAGCAAACCAAAAGCTGGTTCGAAAGGGGAGCAGTTCTCTCAGAGGATGGCAGGTTTGTGCCCCAAGTCTAAGGTCTGTGCTGTGACTCACACAGAGGGGCTGCCAAAGGTTCCAGCAGCCCTGCCTGCCACTGGTACATCAGTATAATTGGAGCTGCTAGATCCGAGTTGATGCTAGGTCCGAGGACCTGAGGGGCTGAGCAGCTCGCTTGCCTGCCTGGACCTGCTGCGGAGCCTTCTTTTTTTTCAGAGCTTCACTCAAAAGTCAGCTTTTCAGGTCAGTCAGTAAATGAACATGAATAGTACCTGAATGAGGACGATGCTGCCTCCAAAACCCAAACAAGGGGTATTTTCCTCTTTTATCTATTAGCTCATTCTCATTAGATATTGTATTTATATTATTTGGTTTCCATAATTTATTCCTTTAGATGGACTAAAAGTAATATGATTGCAGGGATATTATTAATTGTCTATTACTCAAAAATTTATTCCCAATAATACTACTACTAATATTAATAATAGTAATAATAATAAGTAAGTGACTTCTTTGTGTTTAGAGGTACTGGATGCTTCTTCTTTTACCAGATACAGCAATGTATTCCCTAATTTGAAGGGATATGTTATCATACCCTTATCACTGCATCTTTACAACTTTTACTAAGGTGGAAGGACCCTGAATTTTTGTAAGGTTTATTTCTCCTCTTCTAGCATATGAATGTTTTGCCAGTATGTCTTGTTATTGTTGCTTTTTAAAAAATATATATTTTTTTAATTTTTGTGTAGAAGAACTAGGGTGTAGGCCAGAGGTGTGGGGGGTGAGAGGAATCACCAAAGACAGAGTGGGGAGCAGAACAGGCAGATCTACTGAAATACATAGCTGAGGGGAGCAGTGGATGAGACAGGAAAGGTCTATTGCACCATGTGTGTTAGCTCCCTGGCTGGGAATTGAACTCAGGTCAGTGGTGATAGCACTGGGACTTAACCCACTGGTCACCAGAGAAGCACCCTCTTACTGTTTCTTGATTGCTGTGTCCCATTAGCATAACGCCATCAATGTAGTGGACTGTCATGATCTGCTATGGTAGAGAAAGGTGGCCAAAAATCTTTCTGGCCTAAATGATAGAACAGCACTGGAGAACTGATATGCCCTGAATTGAACAGTGAAAATATATCACTGACCTTGACAGCTGAAAGCTAACTACTTCTAGTGGCCTTTATTAGAAGGTGTAGAGCAAAATGCATTGTCCAGATCAATAGCTGCATACCAGGTACCAGTGGATATGTTAATTTGCTAGCACAATGAAGTCACATCTCACCTTTTCTGGTACAGTAGCTGAACTGAAGGCACCACTTTTGTAAGATTGTGGTAATCCAAGGTCATTCTCCAAAGTCTCTTGTCTTTTGCACAGGTCAACTAGGAGAGTTGAATGGGGATTTGGTGGGAATCACTCACGTGCATCCTTCAAGTTCTTGATGGTGATACTCATATCTGCAGTCCCTCTTTTGTTTACTATCTTCCCAGGCCTTGTGGGTTCCGTTTGGCTTTTCCAGCATAAAAGCCCTCACTCTACAGTTCCCAGAACCGTGGTGGGGATTCTGCCAGCTGAGTATGAATATTCTAATTATGCATTCTGGAACCTGGGGAATGACCATAAGATGATTTTGGGGACCCACCAGGCCCGCTAAGAGATGAACCTGGATCAAAACACCACTGATCACTTGGACTACAGGAATGTTTGGGTATCCTGGAAGTTGTGTCAGTTAACAGCATTCCTGGTAAATAGCCATAGGTCTCTTTGTGGAAGGCTTGGTGGGGAGATTAATGGCAGAAATTTTGTTGGTTTGGTAGAGTCTTCCTAAAGAGAACCTGCTCTCGTCATTCACTTGGCTTGTCTGGGAACGGGGTGGTTGGAAGGACTTTATGTTTCAGTAATCCAAGTCAGACTTGTTCACTAGACCTAGAGTTCTTGTGCTTACACAGGTCACATCAGATTTTAGTAGCTGCCCATCTCCTTTGTAAGGGACACCAGATCGAACTGCCAACATTACAGTTCTCTGTGGGTCAGGCTCTGTTGATTGCTGTTTTGGTGTGGATGTCCACTGTGGTCCTTCACTTGGCACTTTAGTTTCTCCATGATCTGGCTCCCAGTTTGCATTTTAGTGTGCCTCTCTTCTCTCTGAGACTTGAATTGTGGATCCCACCAACACTGAAGTGTATGTGCCCTACCCTCTCCTCCCCTGCCCCCTATCAGACTGTTTCTTATCTCTGGACTCTCACGATCGCCTGTGGGCACTACTATGTGTGATTCCACTAGGTGGAAAGGAGACTCCCTGTGATCCCGAGACCTCCCCTACATTTCTCTGTCTCTACACTTTGCCCCGGCCTTTGGCATTTGCCCATTCACTTTCCCCAATAGGCCATAAGTTTCTCAAACAGGGGGCTGTGTGCGACTTCACTTCACATCCTCAATACAAGGCTTGACACTTGGCTGACACACGTTGAATGCTGGTGTGATCTCCAACTCTGGTGCTGAACGTGTCTGAGAGGTGCACTTGCCCCCTCTTTGACCAACCTGCTCAGGTGAGAGATGATACATTCAATTGCATTCTGAGGATTTAAATGAGATGTGAAAGGCACGTTTCTAAATTTCACTTGAAACTCTCTGTTTTGCATATGTAGTGAGTAGTGCTGGAGACTTGGCATCTCCTGCACGATTTGATTTTTCAGTTGTTGTTGCTTTTGACAGCCTTTGCTGTCTGTCAACACGATTCCCCATAAATCGTTCTAATTTATAAGGCATTTCACTCTACATGAGGCTGGCAGAGCATGAGGGGTGGTGACGGGGGTGGGGGAGCCAGCTCTGAGGCTTGTAAAGCTGCTTGTGTCTGTGTAGAATGTTGGCGAGGGGCTGCTCCCCTGGCTCGGGAGTGGGATCAGTGCTGGGCAGCAACTTTAATTAAAGGCAAAAAGTTGGCACTTCTGGGCTTCACCACCTCCCCAGCTCCCAGCTCTGCTCTGTAGCCTTTGGAAATTCCTGCATCAAGCTGTGAATTATTCAACAGGACAAGGAAAGTAAGCAAAGAGGTGGAAATGTTCACCTTAGCCCCAGTGTAGAGGTGAGCAAAGGGACTCCACAGTGGTGAGAAGCATAAACTTAGTAAATACAGTGCATTTGCATTGTAAATACAATGCAAATGATTCCTAACCGGCCATATCTAACCAGACACAAAAAATCACTCATGTTTTCCTAGTGCTTTTCTTAGTCTACTGATTTATTTATCTATCTGTTCTCATTAGCAGCTAGGAATGTAGCATACATATTTATTTATTTGTTTTTTTGACATTTAGTGATTTATTGTTATTTTTAAGGTTATATATTGAATGTCATTTCTCAAAAACACATGTGGTTATATTTATGTGTTTGCCCAGAAATTAAACTTATAAAATGCATTTATCATATGAAGAAGTGATTTTCAATATTTAAAAGTCATGTCAAGGTTGCAGAAATTATTTATCTTGGACATTTGGAGGGCAACTTGATGTTTTATTTCAGGGATTGAAAAAAGGTAAAGAACTTATGTCTGGAATCAGTTTAATATTAGAATATTGAAGGTAGGAGTCTATTTTTAAACTACACCTTTTCCCTCCACCGTCCCCCTGCCCACTGGGCTTTGGTTTGCTGGATCGTGATGGGAGTGAGTGGACAAGAGGAGTTTCTGTATTATTGCTGAGAGAAAGGACAGTGGCCAAATGGACCTCTGTTAAGTTTCTCTCTCCAATTCCCCATCAGTTCCAAGAGATAGCTCACTCTTCCCTTTAACACTGACCTCTCATTCATGTTGCTCACTGTACTTCCAAGGTTCTTCAGCAAACAGATTCTTCTCAAAATAGGCACATCTCAAACACCTTATTTCCATCTCACACCATTTAACTCATTCTTCGTTGTGTGTATATCATTTTGTTTACATACTTTCTCTAGTCAAACTACAAATTGGTTTGTAGGGTCATGATTGATTTGTCTTTATATTATTCTTATAATTATTGCTAAAAATTATAAATTGATGACTTACATATGTTTAATGTATGAGTGAATGAGTGAATGAATGAATGAATGAAATTTCAGCCCTTAATATTCCGTAAAAAGGGCTCTCTGTACATGTTTATTTTATTGTGAAATAACTTAGGGACCAGGGAGCAGCCACAGGCACATTTATTATTTTGTCAGGAATAAGCAACTTTGCTGTAAATGAAAAAAGCCCTCTATTGCCCTCACCACCATCAGTTAACTGCATAAAGAAAGCATTACGTTGAGAAGTGGAAATCAAGAAATGAGGCTTTGTCCAAGGCTAGTCACAGGAAATTCTGGACTCCAGTGCTAAGAAAAGGATGTGAGGTTTGACAGATAGGAGCTTCTGGTAGGTTCCACGGGTTGTATACAGGTGTCAAGGCCCAATTAAATGATAGCTGAACACTGGTGACATCAGCTGGCATTTGTAAGGTGTTAGGGGATGGACAATGAGAATGCTGCAGAAATACGAACTTATCCAGAATTGGAATAGATTTAACAAAAAATTCATGACTAAAAAACCAACTGCTGATCCAGGGAAGCCCGACAAAGAAGGGAGAGAGATGTGCTAACAGGGCATCTACGTGGTCTGAGGGCTGCAAGGACAGGCAGGAGCTGTGTCCCTGGTGTCCTGGGACCCTGAGTCAGCCCGGGAGATAGGCCTGCCTCTGCACAGCACGCAGCATTTGTGTTGATTGTTGATGAGGAAGTAAGAATTTGCTAGAAAGACTAGCTTTTGTTGGAGAAGGACATCCTGGGAAGAGGGAATAACATAGGGTGAGTCAGAAAGTATGTGTGTGTGTGTGTGTGTGTGTGTGTGTGTGTGTGTTAGGGATGGCAGAGAATATGGGGAGAGAGAAAATGGTCCATGGTTCATTTGAAGCTTCAGGGGTAGTTAACTGTGTTTAAGTATAATATAGATAATGTTTTACCCTCATTTATTCACCCCCATTTGGTCCCAGAAGGGATTGCCAGAGGTTTCCAGAGACGTATCAACTCCAGTGTGTAACACTGAGCACATGATTATCCATGGCTACTGTATGGCACACTCTGGAGGCTGGTTTGTGGAAGTGGACACAAGGCAGGGAACTCCCTGCCTGCATGGGTCCATATTTCATAGGAAAAACAGACAAAAATCAATACAAGTTAGTAAAATCTGCACACTGTCAGAGAGCGATAAGAGCTAAGAAGAAAACGCAAGCAGGAGAGAGAACAGAAGCGGCGAAGGGTGAGTGGGGCTGCTACTTTGAATCATGTGGCCGGGAAGACCCCCAAGAGGCAAAGGAGATAGGAACAAAAAGGAGTCAGGCTGTAAAGGAGAGGCCCCCTTCCCTTGTCCTCTGACATGCGCTTGAAACTGGCTCCAACCTCGTGAGACTAGGGTGGTGTAGACTGTCCTTCCCAACACTGAAAACCAGCTTCTCCAGGTGTGACCAGCGTTCTGAGAGGGCATCCAGGGAATTTCAGCTTGCGGGGTTCCCTCGCTTGCTCCTGAAGCCGTGAGTGAGCTTCTCCTGGCTGTGGGCCCATGGCCGTGGTGGGAGGGCTCCTTTCTTCCAGTCTCCACCATATTTTACATGCTGTTTGGGAAATGCGCTCTGACCCCAGAGCTGATGCTCCAGGGCACCAAGTGGCTCTCTGCATATATGCTCCTGGCTAGCGAAGTCATTTGCTGTTACTGGGTAGCACAGCGCTGTCCAGTGGTACGTTCTGTGGTAAAAGACATGGTCTGTGTCTGTGCAGAGTGCTGGAAATACAGCTCGTGTGACCAAGGAGCTAAACTGCTAACACAGTCTAAGCAGAATGAGCTAAAATGCAGTAGCTGCAGGAGGCGGGTGGCCGGGCAGGACCACAAAGCAGCCGGAGTGGCATCTGGGGGGATGGGTGGTACTCCGGTGTGCTGTCCAGGCTGAGGTTAGTACCCCTAAGTTTCATCTTTGTCTAAGACTCCCCCAGGGGTAAGATATTCTTCTAAGCATTTAGCTGCTGGAACACACTTGTATACAGACACATGCACACGTGCCACTAGGACAAACACTAATTTTCAGAGATTTCCATCTATTTCCCTGTGATGGAAGGCTGCCACACCTGTGGTGGAGTTGGCACTGAGCTATCTTTCTTCTCTCTGGGCCCTGTTGGAAAACAGGAATCTCTCTCTCTCTTTTTTAAATAAAGATTTATTTATTTATGCATGCAAGCTGGGGTGAAGGCCAGAGGTGTGGGTGGTGAGAGGATTCACCAGAGACAGAGTGGGGAGAAAACGGGTGGATCAACTGAAACACACTGCTGAGGGGAGCAGCAGGTGAGACAGAAGAGGTCTGCTGCACCAGGTGGAACGCTCCCTGTCCGGGGATCGAACTCATGCTGCAGTGGCTGCGGACATCTTCATAGTGCTGCGCCACCAGGGAGGCCCTGACCAATATCTCTTAATGAGCATTCTCTTGCTACAACAAGGCCACAGGAACATCAAAGCTGCGTTGGGGGATGGGATAGTAGACTGGTTTAAATAGGAGCAGCTTGTGTTGAAAGAGGCATAAAGAAGAAAGATAAGGGCCAGGAGAGAGCAAACCAGCAATCACATACAAAGTGCAGGCTCTGGGGATGGACACACTCGGGGGTTTGCTTCAAACTGGCTGGCCTGCTGCCCAGGTGCCCCTGTGAGAGGGATCGTGGGCAGTTGCTCAGGCAAGAGGCCAGTGGCGCAATGGTGAGAAGCATAGTCCCCCACATCAAACCAATGGCACCCCAGTATCAAAGAGCACACCTGCACACAGACCTTGGTTTCTAAATGCTGTTCTCCACCTCAGGGAACTAGGGCTCCTTGGGGAAATGGGGATGCAAGGGCTGAGGTTGGGAGAACACAGATGAGCCCGGAACATCTTGTGCTAGGGAGAGTGCAAAAGGACAACAGGGACACTCAAAGGGACAGGAGCCACGGGAGCAGGTTCTTATGGCCAGGGCTGGGCCAATTTCAACATCAAAGTATATAATAGCAATGAGTTTTCAGAAGTGAAAACAGTAAGACTCCGTGAGTCCCTGCTGATGTTAAGTGACTAAATGGGGGGGGGGGCGGATGAAAAAATCAATTCCGGTAGAAAATCAGTTCACACCTGTTGGAGGAGTGATGGAGGTGTACCCACCTTCAGAGCACCAGGGACTCGAGGAGGAAGCAGCTGGTGAAAGTTTGATGACAGCTGCCCATTTCCATTCAGTCAAAGTATCTCCGCCCAAATTCTTACTAGATACAAAAGAGAAAGGTAGCAACATGGTACTAGAGAAAACAGGCAGGTTACCCCTTAATCAAATGCCTAAAGTTAACACTGCCAGAAATGGACAAAACAGCATCATGAGTCTCCACACGATACTGAGAATGTATCATCACCACCAGGGATTCCTGGCTAAGATGTATAACCTGCATTTAATTACGAAAAAATATCGGACTGACCCAAATAAGGGAAATTGGGATTAAAAAAAAAAAGCAGTACTGTTAATGTCAATATAACAAAAGACAAAAAAGGGTCAAGGAATCATTCCAGATTATAGGAGACTAAATAAAGAGACGTGAGAATTCTGCATCAGAAACTAACAGTAACTATTGATATATGGAATTTACTCTATGCAACTAGTTTACAGAGCTTTTCCAAAGTGAATTGCAATTGCACGGCTTTCCAAAGAACAAATAGAACCTCTGCACACCTAGATTAGGAGACAGCCCAGACATACATGGCTGGTTCATTCACTACCACTACTTCAATTTCCCTTCCTTTGGTACCCCCAAATTTCAGGTCTAATTCCTCCATCTAAAAGTCAAAGTCTGGGGCTTCCCTGGTGGTGCAGCGGTTAGGCACTGAACTATGGAGCTGTCCGCAGCTGCAACAAGAGTTTGACGCCCAGCCAGGGAGATTCATTCCCACATGCTGCAGCAGACCTCTCCTGCCTCGCCCGCTGCTCCCCTCAGCAGTGTATTTCGGTCGATCTGCCTGTTCTGCTCCCCACTCTGTCTCTGGTGAACGCTCTCGCTGTCCTATGCCTCTGGCCTGTACCCCAGCTTGTATGCATAAATAAATAAATCTTAAAAAAAAAAATAAGAGTCAAAGTCTGAGCATCCTAACCTGTCCCTGGGGCAGAATACAGAAGCATATCCTGAGGCCCTAGGGTTGCTCCAAAACTCCTGAAGAACTCAGAAATTTGCTGCAGCCCGTGCATGCTGGGGTGCACACTCACTCAGACCCCAGGGGAGTAAGGAGGTCCTTAGGCCTCAGGGGACATTCTTTCCTTCATATGTTACATAGTCCAATGTTTTATGTCCAAATAGATGAGGAAATCAATGTGATTTCTTTGGGGCCCACCAAAAGCCTGTTTACAAAGTATGTACTTTCCCCTATGATGACTGTTCCTTCTCAGCCCTTGTGCTCCCATCCTGCTAACCAAAGAACTATGCACTGGGGAAAGTGGAGGGCAGATAATGGGGGAGCATCGGGGAGGCTATGAGCTAATATGTTTGCTTTTCTATTTAGTTATAAGTCTTCTGAGTATAGCAGAAGAGAAGTAAAGAGAAACAAAACCACACTTAATTCCCCAACAAAGAATTTTTCTCCTTTTTAAGCAAAAACAAACAAACTTTCTGCTCTGATAAAAATTCATCTGATTTAATTAGAATTATGTGAAATGATAAAAATACATTTTGGTCTCAACTGCCAGCTCTTGATACAAGGTTCCTGAATCCCTTGTAATTTCCTGAGTGACAGGAGAGTCCTTGATTCTAAGGTGGTGACTGGGAGGACTCCTGGAGGACTTCTACATGGGGACTGATCGCCAGAGACACCAAGCCAGGGTCGGAAGCTAAGAACCATCAGCCCCTCCCTCCATTATCTTGAAAGGCGCAATCTCTATGTGATTGCTATGTGATGAGACTCCATAAAATTCCAAAAATATGGGACTCAGGGAGTTTCCAGTCTGGCAAGTACACCCAAATACAAGGAGGATGATATACCCCAACTCCACAGAGAGAGGAGTTCCTGCACATGGGACCCTCCCAGACCTCACTTTCTTTATATCTTTTTCTGGGAGTTCATCTGTATCCTTCATAATATCCTTTAATAATCTGGTAAATGTGAGTTTTCCCTACTTTTGTGAGAAGTTATAACAAATTAATTGAATCTCAGGAGGGGTTGTGGGCCCTGTGATTTGCAGCCAAGTCTGACAGAAGTCATGGGTAACATAGGATGCTCCTTGTCACTGGAACCTGATGGGGCGACTTCTGGGACTGAGCCTTTAACTAAAGGGATCTGACAGTATCTCCAGGGAGAGTCAGAATTGAGTCAAAGTGCAGGACACCCTGGTGTCCAGAAAATGACTTGGTGTGGGGAAGGCTCTCCACACGTTCCATGCCCAGGAGTGTCAGAAGCAAAATATTTTGTGTGAAAGTGAAGGAGACAGACCGGAAGAAGCATGCAGTAGGAAAGAACCAGGTTATTCCTGATACAGAGAAAGGAAAAGACTGAGTTTTTCCTTTAGGCATGTGCACACGCGCGCGCACACACACACACACACACACACTCAACACACACACACACACACACACACACACACACACTCACAATGAGGAGCTTCAACAGGCCATGCCATAAGCCTCCAGTTCCTTTCACCAAAGACCAAATGAAGACACTTAAACACAGGTTGCCAGAGTGTTGGTTGACTCGAGAATGCTTGGGCCCCAATGTGTTCGTAGTGGCTCTGCCCTGAACACCTTCTTCTTAATATTCTGTCCCATCAAAATCACAGTGCTTCCTTAGGTTTTGCTCCTGATCTTTCTTAGAATGCAGCCCTCTGCTATCAGCCCATTTCCTCAGGACGTTTTCCTGCAGCAGTCCTCGGGCTGCCTTGCTCTTCTTACGGCGCTTCCCAATGCTTAGCTCCCGGTCTCCCTGCTTCTGTCCGAACGGGAATGACATTAATCCCCAAATGACAATAAGAATCATATTTGGTCAAATATGACAAAAAGAGTCATATTTATAACACTGACTATAAACCTCATTATGGTGACCATGATATTGTGTGTCCTGTGCTGGCACACAGTAGGGAGTTTCTCCCTGATTCTTTCATTGGAATGATAACATATTCCTGTCTTACTTCCTCTCCTATTGAAAATACACAGAAAATAGTCTCCCCTTTTGATACATCTGAAAGGGGAGAAATGAAGACCTTAACTTAACCAAGTCACCCAACATCAGAGCCAGAGAGTCTCCCTCATTAAAATGCGACTAAACACCAACTGCGGGGGTTGATGTGAGTTAATCCCGTAGGTAGAGGAGTGACTGCTGTAACTAACAGACAAGTCCTCAGAACCTTATTGTTGTTGTTACTTGCAGGTTGTCCCCCAACAGAGTCAGAGGGAGAAAATCCCAACTCAGGAGCATGTTCTCTGGGCCCCACCTGCGTGCACCTCTCTCTATTAGTGGGGCTACAGACCCCGAGGGCTGTTTTGGAACTTTGTGGCGTTCTCGGTCTGAAGGGTGGCCCTTCTGTCATTCGTGGAAGGCTGCCACTCTGACTTTTGGATGTTCT
The DNA here is from genome assembly GCA_004024925.1 of Scalopus aquaticus. Classification (NCBI taxonomy): domain Eukaryota; kingdom Metazoa; phylum Chordata; class Mammalia; order Eulipotyphla; family Talpidae; genus Scalopus; species Scalopus aquaticus. Next base: position 39,016 of record PVIJ01001402.1, read on the forward strand.
GCCAGATAGTCCTCCAGGCAGCCATTAATTCTTTGAACTTTATATCACTTTCCATACAAATACAAAGTATATTTACCCAGTTTTACAAAGACTGACTTTTCAGCTACAACAGTCACGTGAATCATGGGAAGACTTGCTTCTTGATCAAGAATTGCTCTTCTTGGGGTCAGCCATGTCACGTGACAATGCCTTAAGGCGGTTGGCCATCTCTGCACAGGACACCTGGCTGTCTCTGCACTGGTGACTGTCACTGTCACCGTGACCCATAAAGGAGCACGTTCCATGGGCTTGTTCCACAGCAGCCCCTTCCTGCAGAGATCCAAACAGAAAGAAAAACCTTCAAAAAATTGACTGTCTACTCTCTTTGTCCAAATTTATTCATTTTAAGTGAATACCAACCTTTGCTCCTTTGCTATATTTTCTGTCAGGTGTGCCCATTTACATGTTACAAAGTATATAAATTGCTTATAGATTGCTTTCCTTTTCTTTCTCCTTTTTGCTATAGTGCTTCTGGTTAGGGCTTTATTGACTTTCTTAAAAAGCATGTATCCAGGTAATTCACCCTATGTTTGAATTTCACTTTGTATAGTTGAGGGTTATAAGATGCTTTCTTTGAAAGGTATGTTGTATCTGACAGTGCTGAGAAGCACTGCTCTGTATTTATTTCTTAGTCCCAAGCATTCTGCTCTGTAAGAAAGCCCCTTTAATTAAGAAAGGCTGATTAGCTAATGATGGGGATAAACTAAGATGAGACTGAGAAGATAAAGCGAACTATACACACATTAAATATTTGGCTGGATTAGAAGAGCTGGGACAGCATCAGCCTGGGGGTTAGCACAGGTAACGGGAGACATTTCCGTCAGCCAGATGTCAGACTGTCAGCTCTCAAACAGAGCAGAGACAGGTTATCAAGGATTTTGGTTTCTCATTATGACTGAGTATCAAACCATCCTCAGAAAGGTTAAATTATCATTTTATTCTTATAAGGAATAAGAATATTCATCTGAATTAACGATACTTATAAAGCTATTGTCTCAATGAACATAGTTCTTCCCTTTTGGCCCTATAATTGATGTTCAAGAAAAAGTGAAATAATGAATGACCAAAAAATTGAATGAATGCATGATTTCACAAACAGTGAAGACCACCAGCCAAGACAGAAGGATGCCTGCAGTGCCAGAAGCATCTGACTAGGAATCTATAGCCATTTAACCATGTAGAGTCTGGGCTGCACCTACCTGGCCCCTGGGTCCAATCTTCTTACTGTAACTATATCCCCCTAATAGGACACAAATTCCCACACTAACGAGAGGTGAGAGTTGTTTCCAAGGGATAAGGCACCTGGGTGAAGGGCTGCACCCTTTCAGGGCCCTCCTGCCACCAGTGTGGGCCAGCAGCTGGCCCCAACTACACCCCGTGGGGGAGGGGTTTTGGTTGGGGTGGCATGAATGCCCTGCACACGCACCCCTACTTCCCAGACCCCAGGGTTACCAAACTGAGCCAACATTGTCCCCTGGCTTGTCCAACTCCAGGGAAGAGTAGCCTAAGCTCCATTTAAGCATCTTGTTGGGATTTGGGGTTGGAAGAACCAGGCTCCGTAATTCCCTTTGGATGAGTCAGCAAACCTGGGCCACCCTTCCCACAGGTGCTCATGAGCCACTTCAGAACCCACTGTACCCACACTCCAGCCATACGACCCATCTCTGCGGAGGGGGAAGCTTTGACCACAAGGCAAACTGATGCTAAGCACCCAGGCTGCACCGTGAAACAGAAGTCCTGGCTTGCCCTGCCCCTCTTTCTCACTGATCATCCCCGCCACGCAGCCTCACCTCTTCCTAGATAGTCTGTCCTGTGAGCAGGGGCGCTGCTGGCACTGTTGGGTCATCTTCCTCCTGGCACCTGTGGGTAACAAGACAGTGCCAGAGTCTGCCTGGCTCATAGCTCAGAACAGAGGGAGCAGCCAAGCTGCTCTTCCTAGATGCTTTAATAGTCTAAGTCTAAGGTCACACAGCCCTGAAGAGGGCTATTTTATTATCCTCATGTTATAGATGAGAAGACAAGACCCGGAAATGTTAAGTGACTTGTCCACAAGCACACAGTTAGTAAGTGGCAGTGCTTGGATTGATTCAGGTACCCTGACAACAAAAGCTGAGATTATTTTTAGTTTACAGAAAAATTGAAAGAATATACAAAGATGCTTTTTGCACCCTAGTGTTTGCCTTATTTTTGTTTTATTATTCTCTCTCTCTCTCTCTCCCTTTTCTTGGTTATTTGCATACTTGAGATACATTGCCGACGTGGACTTTTACCCTTAAATTCTTCAGCATGGAAATTGAAAGGACATACTTGTTTACATACCCAAAATATGATTATCAGAATCAGGGCATTTAACATTGATACAATGTTATTTTCTATTCTACAGACTGTATTAAAAATTTCACCGATTTTCCAATAATACCCTTATTACAATAGTTTTCCTTTTGCAAAGTGTGTTTAATTATTCACATTCATTGTTATCTTAATGTGACTATAAATTAGAAGACACATTCGGGTATTGTTATAAATTGATAACTTTGGTTGCTTGGACTCTACCTAATTCGTTGATCAAACTCTGGAGTCCCAATTTCACAAAACGTGAGTTGGTCTGGGTGGCTGTCTCTTAGTATTTCCTTTCCAGTAAGGTCGGTCACATTTCACCAGTGTGGGAAGCACTCCATGAAATTTTTATTGAGTTGAAGTACCCACTTTAAATCCTTCTGTTAGCATTGATATCTCCAAATCTCTACCTGGGAGTGGAATTCCTGTTTGAGGCCACTGGTGGAAACTACTTGGATCTGGCTAGTTCTATCTAGTGCAGTAAGGCAAGAAAACAGCATGGCATTTAGATTAGAAATAAAAACTTTATTTGAAGATGATGTATCCTCTAATTAGAAAATCCTGCAGGATCTTCAAATGAACCCTACAATTAATTAGTGAGTTTAGCAAATTTATAGGACACAAGGTGAATATATAAAAACTAATTACTTTTCCATATATTGGAAATAAGCTATCAAATTGAAATAAAAATAACTGAATAACAAAATACTGAGATAAATTTGACCAAAAATTTGCTAGATTTGTCTCCTGAATGTATAAAAAATTGCTGAGAGTAATTGAAGATGACCTAAATACGTGGAGTAAAAGAGTAGTTGGGCCAGAAGATCAAGTAAGACATAAATTATCTTTAGACTTGTCTATAGATTCAGTGGAATCCCTAGCAAAATTTTAGCAGCTCATTAATTCATTAATTCATGTATTTATCTAGTATTATTTTGAAGAAATGGACACAATATTATCTGGGACCCACAAGGGTTAAATTACTGAGTTAGAGAGTGACGAAGCTAGAATTTATAGCTGCAGACAATAAGAATCAGGAATTCAGAACTGGAAGGAACTTTTAAAAGAACTAATTTAACTTCCACAGATAAGAGAAAAGCGAGGTCAGAGAGAGGAAGTGGTTTCCCAGTGTCTCAGTGCAAGTTAAATTGCTGACCTCCTGACTCCCAGCCCACTGGGAGTGGACACCAGTCACGCTGGGTACTGAGTAACTAGCCTTACTTTGTTGGCCTTTTATACACACACACACACACACACACATACACACACACACACACACACACAAGATTTATATATATATACACAATATATATACGATTTATATATTTATATATAAGATTTATTCCTAAAAGTGGATTTGCCTCATTACTTAATTTTTCTATGGGTGGGTATTCGTGACAATATAAGAAAACTATATTCTTTCTTTCTCCAAACTCAAAAGTGTGTATATGGTAGTTGAGCTGTCACTGAAGTTGAGATGAGCAGTATCAAGCTATAATATTGAACTGAATTAAAATAATTGATTCTGAAAGTGGAAATAGTGTCTTGAGGCTGGGAGAATCCCCAGGTATAGAGACAGATGTAAAATCAGGTAATTTGAGAAAAACTGTGGCAGCATCAAATGAACAGGTACTGACATACTGGGTGACAAATCACAGATTTTCTAAAGTTCCTAGGCACGCTTTCAGTATGGGATTTATCTGGCTTTTCATGTTGAAAATGACAATGGGCAGGCCGTATCTGCCAATTTCTTTTTTATTTTAAGATTTTTTTTATTTATGCGTACAAGCTGGGGTACAAGCCAGAAGCGTGGGGCGGCGAGAGGGTTCATCAGAGACAGAGTGGGGAGAAGAACAGGCAGAGCGACAGAAATACACAGATGAGGGGAGCAGTGGGCAAGGCAGGAGAGGTCTGCTGCGCCATGTGGGAAGCTCCCAGGCTGGGCATCGAACTCACGTCGCCACTGCTGACAGCTCCACAGTGCAGCACTTAACCGCTGCGCCACCAGGGAGGACCATCTCTATCAATTTCTTACTGACTCCAAAATCTGTGGGTCAGAAACACTTGGAAGAGGGAGGTTTTTTTTTTTTAATGAAATGTTTACTCTTAAATTATTTGTAGATTCACATGTAGCTTTAGAAATAATATAAAGAGATCCCATGTGGCCTTCACCCATGTAGCCACATTCTAAGTTAATATCTTGGAAAACTATAGTACACTATCATAACCAGACATTGATACAACCCACAGGTCTTATCTAGGCTACAATAGTTTTACTTGTACCCAGTGTGTGTCTGTGTATATTAATATGTGTATATGTACATTCTGCTCTATATAACATTTAGCTTTTGTACAGGTTCCTGAAGCCACCACCACACACAACATGTGGGGAACAGTTTTAACAGCACAGAGACCACTCATGCAAGCCTTTTTTTAATTTTTTTGAGATTTATTTTATTTATTTATGCATATAGAAGAACTGCGGTGCAAGCCAGAGGTACTAGGGGTAGGGTGCGAGGATTCACCAGAGACAGAGATGGAGGCAGAACAGGTGGGTCTACTGAAATACACTGCTAAGGGGAGCAGTGGGTGAGACAGGAGAGGTCTGCTGCACCATATGTGGGTTACCTCCCTGCCTGGGGATCAAACTTAGGCCACAGAGGTGATAGCATAATAGCACTGAGACTTAACCCCTAGGCCACCAAGGAGGCCCATGCAAGCCTTTAAAGATAATTCATTGAGGTAAAATTCACATAAAAATCAATCATTTCATTTATATATTTTTCATTGAAATAGTATTGGGCTTTAGCATCATTTAGGTTTGTATAGTCTTTTAAATCAGTATTTGTACATATTATGTTGTTTTCATCACCAGAATTGTAATTTCCATACAGTTCACCTTTTGTCATACTGACACATTTCCTCTTCCCCTGGGAGTGGACAGCTCAGTGGCATTTAATGTATCCACAATACTGTGCAACTACCAGCTCTATATTGTTCCAAAACAATTCCATTATTCGAAAGTAAAATTCCTGGCCCACAAAGCAGTTTCTCCTCATTATACCCTCTTTCTGGAATTTGGTAAGTACCAATATGCTTTCTGTCTCTGGATTTATCTATCCTAGATATTTTATATAAATGAAGTCGCACAATATGGGACATTTTATGTCTGATTTCTTTCACTTGCCATTATGTTTTCAAGGTTTATCAACATTATAATATGTATCAATTCCCTATTCATTTTTATGACAATAACATTCCACTGTATGTGTAAACTACAATTTGTTTACCCATTTATCTGTTTTGAGCTGTTTCCCATCTTTTAGTTATGAGAATAGTGTTCCTATGAACATGCTTATATCTGCACTAGTTTGAGTATCTGGTTTGAATTCTTTGGGTGTCTGTTTAGTGATAGAATCGGGGGATCATACAAAATTTAATGTTCTACTTTTTTAGGAAAGGAGCAATCATTTTCCACGGTGGTTGAATCATGTTATATTCCCACCAGCAATGCATGAAGATTCCAATTTTTCCACATTCTTGGCAACATTTTGGGAGATTGTTTTTATTATTGATTTGGTTTCTCTATCTGTGTAGATTATGTTACTCTTCTAGAAGTGCCATAAAAAATTACTACAGACTGGAAGTCTTAATGGAAATTTATTTATTTCTCACAGTTCTGGAGACTGGAAGCCTAAGATCAAGTTGGTGGCAGGTTTGGTTTCCCCTGAAGCGCCTTGGGCTGCAGATGGCTTCTCACTGTCTCTGCAGGTGGCATTTGCTCTGTGACCATGTATCCCTGCTTTACTTCTTGTAAGGATACCAGTCATAATGATTAATGATGCACCATTATGAACTAATGTAACCTTAATTACCTCTTTAAAGTCCTATTCCAAACACAGTCACCTCTAAACACAGGTGGTGAGGACTTGAACATGAATTTTGGAGGGGACACAATATAGTCCAGAAGACTGCATTCTCTGGAACCTCAAAATTCAAGGCTCCCTCTATTGCAAAATACATTCACTGCACCTAAAGTTGTAAACTATCCCAACATCAACTCTAAATCCATAGTCTCATCTAACTATCATTTCATGGAGGTATGATTTATCATGAGGCAAAATTCCTCTCCAGCTATAAGCCCAATGAAGTCAATTAAATATGTGCTTCAAATACAATGGTGGTATAGACATAGGATAGATATCTACTTCCATGGAGAGAAATTGGAAAGAAGAAAGAGGTCATGAGTTCCTAGTGCAAACATCATGGAATTTTAAGGCTTGAGAATAATTCTCTGTGACAGCCTTTCAGGCCCACTGGGGTGGCAGTGTTGCCTCCTCTGTTGTGGGTAATAGCCCCATCTCACCCCTTCAACTCTGGCTGGTGGTCCTGTTCCTGAAGATCTGGGCAGCATCAGAGGCAGTAGCCTTACAAAAATGAGGAGGACGCCTCCCTAGTGGCACAAGGGGTTGAATCTTAGTACTGTCAAGCTATTGGCAGCCACTGCAGCATATGTTTGATCTCTGACCAGGGAGCTAACCCACATGGTGCAGCAGACCTCTCCTGCCTCACCCGCTGCTCTCCTCAGCAGTGGATTTCAATAGATCCACCTATTTTGCTCCCCACTCTGTCTCTGGTGAATACTCTCACCTCCCCCCACCCCACACAACACCTCTGGACTACATTCTTGTATGCATAATTAAATAAATCTTTTTTTAAAAAATAAGGAGACAGACTTGCTCTCCAGGCTTGTGGTAGCAATGGCAGCCATGCCAATTTCTGAATCACCTTTGAGGTCATTCATTCTTCCCTTTTCTTGAAAAACACTATGTCTACTGCCAGATAATTCTGTTTTCTCATCCTGTAGAATCTTGAGTTTTCTTTATTTTGTCCCATCTGTCCCCTTTAGTACAATCTGGCAGTGTCTCACTGGCATAATCCCATTTATGTTCCTGACTTCTACTGAGATGGCCAATCAAATCTAAGACACAAGCCCATGGTCTCTTTATTAAGTGAATTTCTAGGCACATCTTTGGTGATTCTCCAGACCATGTGTTCTCGGTTGTAACATGGATAGGCTGAGAACTTTTCAAATATTGAAGTTATATTTCCTTTTTTGAAGGAGTTTAAGATCTTCTTCAATTTATCCCTCTCCTTGTATTTAACTATTGGAAGTAAGGTGAAACCAGGGCCTAATTTCAATGTTTTGCTTAAAAATCTCCTTGACCAAATACCTGAGTTCATCACTTTTTTTTTTTTAAACATTTTTTTTTAAAGATTTATTTATTTATACATACAAGCTGGGGTACAGGCCAGAGGCGTGGGGCGGCGAGAGGGTTCACCAGAGACAGTGGGGAGCAGAACAGGCAGATCAGAAATACACTGCTGAGGGGAGCAGCGGGCGAGGCAGGAGAGGTCTGCCGCACCATGTGGGATTCTCCCTGGCTGGGTGTCGAACTCCCGCCGCCACTGCTGACAGCTCCACAGCGCAGCGCTCAACCGCTGCGCCACCAGGGAGGCCCGAGTTCATCACTTTTAACTTCTACTTCCACACTAGAACAAAATTTAGCCAAGTCCTTTGGTGCCTTATAAGACAGTTTGCCTTACCTCCTTGTTTCTAAAATCAAATCTCTCTTTCCACCTGAGATCTCACCAGAACCACCGTTAGTGTCCACATTCCTACCAACATTTTCTTCAAGGCAATAAGCTTTTTGAAGCAAACATCTCAAAATTCTTCTGGCTTATACCTATTACCTCTGTACAAAGCCATTTTCACATTTTTAGGCTTTTGTTACATCAGTCACCTTCTCTTGGTACCAGAATCTACATTATCTGCTACGGTGGTCAAAACAAAACGCCGCTGACCGGGAAACTAAAACAGAGAGATTATTTTTCTCACTGTGCTGGAGACTAAAAGTCAAAGGTGGAGGCAGTTTTGGTTTCTCCTGAGGCATGGTCCTGGAACAGCAGGTGACTGGCTTACCGCTGGGCCCCCTCACCTGGCCTCTGTTCTGTGTGTCCGCCCTGGTGTGAGTTCCTTTTCAAGAATACCACTCATATTGGATTAGGGGCACACTCTTATGGGCTCATTTAAACATAAATATTTTTTTAAGGGCCCTATCTTCAAATACAGTCGTGTTGGTGGTTAGGACTGCAACATGAATTTTAGGGAGAAACAACTCAGTCCATAATATAGATCTATTCAAATTTTCTCTTTGTTTATGTATGTATATATGTATGAGAGCTGGGGTGTAGGCCAGAGGTGTGGGAGGTGAAAGTATTCACCACAGACAGAGTAGAGAGCAGAACAGGAGGATCTACTGAAGTACACTGCTGAGGGGAGCCACAGGCAAGACAGGAGAAGTCTGCTGCACCATGTGGATTAGCTCCTTGGCAGGGGGTGGAGCTCATGCTGCAGTGGCTGGCAATGGCTCCATAGCGCTGAGACTTAAACCCTTGACCACCAGGGAGGCCCTTCTGTATCTTCTTAAGTCACTTATTTTAGTTTGTGTACTTTCAAGAATTTGCCCATTTTTCTTTGTGTTATCTAGCTAGTTGGTACATAATTATTCATAATATTCTCTTACAATTCCTTTGATTTCTGTAATATTGAAAATAATATTCCCAGGTTCATTTCTGCCTTAATTTATGTCATCTCTCTTTTTTATTGGTTACTCTAGCTAAATTATTGCCAAATTTCTGATTTTTTTCAAAGAAATAACTTTTGGTTGTATTTATTATATTGTTTTTCTACTCTCTATTTTGCTACTCTGCTGTAATAATTAATTATTTTCTTCCCTTTGCTAGCAGTGGACTTAGTTTTTTCCCCCTACTTCCTTAAGGAATACAGTGATTTTTTTTTCAATATAGCTATTAACTACTATAAATTTCTCTTTGAGCACTATACTATCTTTGTTTTCATTCACCTTTGAGTATTTCTCATTTCCCTATTAAATCTTTTATACATTGATGGATTAAGAGCATACTGTGGAAATTTCCAGTTTGCACCTTATTAATTTCTAGCTTCATTGCATTTCTTTTGTAGATGATACCTTATATATTAGTCTTATAAAGTTTTTTAAAGACTTCTTTTGTGGCCTAACATATGATCTATCATGGAAAAATGCCCTGTGTGCTTCTTGAGAAGAATGGATATTCTGCCATTGGTGAGTGAGGTGTCCTATACATGTCTGTCAGACTTAGTTGTTTCTGTTCAGTCTCTGTTTCCTTAGTGATCATCTGTCTAGGTGCCTATTCATTATTGAAAGTGGGATATGAATATTTTATTATTATAAAACTGTATTTTTCTTTTCAACTATATTAAAGTTTATTTCATGTATGTTTGGACAATTGTTGGTGCTATAATCTATATTGCCATAGTTTATCACTTGTAACACTATGCAACTTTGTTTATTAATCTAATATTTATAAGGTTACTCTAGCTCTCTTTTTCTTACTATTTCATTAAATCTGTATTCATTCTTTCATCTTCACTTTCACAATATTTTGTCTTTGTGCTTTTTATAGACTACATATTTGGATCATGTTTCTCAAAATCCATCCTACTGATACTTGTTTATCTAATGAAGAGTTTAATTCATTTATATTTTAAGAAATTAATAAGAAAGTATTCATTTCTGCCCTTTGCCTATTTATTTTCTGTATATTGTCAGTATTTTTTACCATTTCTTCCATTACTGTCTTCTTTTTGTGCTTAATTGAATTTTTTTTTGTCATGTGCCTTTAGAGTTCTTTCATACTTCATTTTGTGAAATAGTTTAGATATTTTCTTAGTGGCTTGGAATTAATATAGATTTCTAACAATTTGTTATAAGTTGTTGCTATTTATTACAATGTAAATTGAATTGATAACTTAATTTCATAACAGAAAATTTCTCCTTTTAAACAGCTCTATCATTTATGTAGTTATCATGAATTATACCTTTATATATTGGTGTGTACAATAGCATAGATTTGCAATTATTTTATCCATTCATCTTTCAAATTATGTCAGAAATAAAAAGTGGACTCATAAACCAAAAATGCAGTAACACTGTCATTTATATTAACCTACGTACTTACCTTTACTCCATTTTTTTTGTGCAGCTTTCAATTACTGTCCAGCATCCCTTTGCTTCTACCTGAGAAACTCTTTTTATCATTTTTGACAGGTGGGTCTACTAGTAATTAGAACATCAACTTCTGTTTATCTTTGATCTCTAAATTTATCCTTAATTATCTGGCAGATAGTCATACTGAATATAGAATCCCTGATAGATCATTTATCCTTTCAGCTCTTTATGTTGTCACCAACTGCATTTGACCCCTATGGTTTCTGATGAGAAATTGGTTGTAAATATTATTGAGGATTCCTTGCATGTGTTGAATTCATACATTCTTGCTCTTCTCAACATTCTTTGTCTATGTCTTTTGATAGTTTGACTATAATGCATCAAGTGTGGAATTCTGAAATAACTGTACTTGGATTTTGGAGAGCTTGAATTTGTATGTCTGTGTCTTTCATCAAGTTCAAGAAGCTTTCAGCAATTATTTCTTAACATTTTTTTCCTATACTTTTCTCTCTCTTTTAATGTCTCAATCACCCATCAACATATGTTTTTCTGCTTCATTATGTCCCTCAGAATTTGTTGACTTTTCTTCCTTCTTTTTCTCTCCACTCCTCAAATTAGATAATTTGAATTGTCTTATCATCAAGTGTGCTGAATATTCTTCTGCCTGCTCAAATGTCTATCCTTTTCGGTGACTCTTTCATTTTCATTATTGTTCTTTTCAGCTCCAGGTTTTTGTTTGATTCCTTTTAGAATTCATATCATTTTATAATATCTCAGTTTTCTTTAGTTGTTTGTCCACACTTTCCTTAGTTCTTTGGACAGTTGATTTTTAGTGTGTGTGGTAAATTCAGTGTTTTGGCTTCCTCAGGTATGATTTCAACAAATTTTTTTGTGATTTTTTTTTTTTGGTTGAAAATTTAACATGAATATTATACTGTGGTACCTTTGAAAATCAGATTCTCCCCTTCCCTAGGATTTTCCTTTTTTATTGTTGAAGGCTGCAGTTTTCCATTTGTTGAATGACCTTTTCAAATAGTTTTTGCAAAGACTGTATTCCTTGTGATATGTGGTCTTTGAAGACTTATTTTAGCTTATGTTTTAGATAGGGGTTTGAAATCTATTTCTTTGAATGCCAGGTACCAAAAACAATTTCAAATGCAATCATCCCTTGCCCCCCAACAAATATTAACAACAGCATCATCATCACAATCAACATCAGCAGCAGGAGCATCAGCAGCATCAGCAGCAGCATCATCAGCATCATCATCAACAACAAAAAGCACCACTCTCATTCTCTGCAAATTAGCTCTGGGGTGTGATGCTCCATCATCACTTACTCAGGTTACATGATACTCTGCTGTAGCCTTCACTTCCTGCTTGGACTAGAGATAAGACAGAGGTGAAAACTTAGAGATTCTAATTTAGGTCTTTTTTGCTTATGCAGCCTGCCCCAGCTATGCTTCTGGTTCTCTAAATCCCTCTCACATACACAGGTGCTTTTTGAATGCCCTAATTTCTCAAAGAAACTCTTTCCAGCATTTTCTCCTTGGTTTTAGATGTCCTACTGTATATATCAATTGGAATCTTTCACCACAGGATGATACAGATGTTTTGTTTGACTTACAATATATACTTTTTTAAGATTTATGTTTTATTTATACATACAAGCTGGGGTACAGGCCAGAGGCGTGGGGCGGCGAGAGGGCTCACCAGAGACAGAGTGGGGAGCAGAACAGGCAGATCAGAAATACACTGCTGAGGGGAGCAGTGGGCGAGGCAGGATTGGTCCGCGGTGCCATGTGGGATTCCCCCTGGCCGGGCGTCGAACTCGCGCTGTCGCTGCCGACAGCTCCACAGCACAGCGCTCAACCACTGTGCCACCGGGGAGGCCTGACTTACAATATTTTAAAGCAATTCCTGTCACTTTTGTGCACCAAATAACTTCTGAGTTAGTGGAAACAGAGACAACACCTGTGTCAGGTAACCTCATTACCTGTTACAAAAGACAAACATAATAATTTGAAAATGAATTCAATTTTATCTCTCTGAATTGGGGAACTTTGTCCCAGTGGGCATGTAGGTTGTTGTCTTTAAGACCATCACCAAGCTGATGAGGGGTAGACTATGGGCAAGCAAAATGTCACAATGCTTTCTTGCCATTTTAAGTTGCCTTTCAATTGATTCAATATTTGCTTGGTTATTTAGAGTTTCTCAACCTTTTTTTTCTATTCTTCCTTCTCTGTTTCAGGATTCATCCAGTACTCCAAATTATATCTAGCTATCTGTTTCTTTAGCTTCCTTTTGTATGTGCCTTTTGTATGTACCAGTTTTTCAGCCTTGTTTTAGATTCTCCTGACAGTTTTGAAGAGTACCATTTATATATTTTGTGGGATTTATCTGATGTTTTTCTCATAATTAGGGTATGTTTAAATGTTTTTTGAAGGAAGAACATAGAGATAAAGTGCTCCCTTCACACTTTACATCAAGGGTGTAAATTACCAACATGATTTATCACTATTGATGTTAACATTAATCAACATTAAAGCTGAGATAGTGTTTGTAAAATTTCTCCACTGTAAAAGTTATTATTCCTTACGCCTTTCCCCCTTTGTGTAAGGTCCCTTTTGGAAGGAAGTGACTGGCGCTAGCAGTCAGCACTAAAGTTTTGGATAATTATGCTCCATCTTCTTGAGTGCTGAATACACTGGTCAACAAGTTTTTACAAAATTCATGTTACTGAAGTGAAATTAGACATTTCCTATCAATTTGTATGTGCTTAACACGAATATGACAGTCAAATTCTAATTTTGGCTCTAGTTTTTTGTAATATGCAATAAATGGAGGTTTACATCATGAAATGCATGCCAATAGCAACAGGCCTATGGTCAATACCTGTACAAAATCAAGTCATAGACTACTTCTTAGATTTCTTTGCTTGTCTCTTGTACAGCTGTTCAGGAATAGAAAAGACAGAAGACAGTTTCCATTGTGCAAAAGCACAGCCTTAAGACTCAGTTTCAAAGAGTCTAGAAATAGTCTCCATTCTTGTGGGTCATGAGTGATTTCTAAGGCATTCATGAGGACTGCAATATCGGAACAGAATACCAAAGTCCTTTCCTTTCTGAAGAAAGGCCCCAACTGCTGGTGGCGCTTTCTATATAAAGTAACTGTGACATCTTCTTCTAGAAGATTCCATTGTTGGAGTCTTGATCCTAGCAATTCTGCTTTGTTCTTGGAGAAGTCCAAACCACAAACCAGGTCATTTAGTTCTTCCTGTGTTAGACTGTGTGGGGTTGATGATGCACCACAGTGAAAATCTGGATCACTGCATGCTGATGGAACAGGGGAAGAACAGGTTGGCTCACCCTTGTCCTCATCAGATGAATCAAGAGAATATTCTGCTGGAGGTTCTGGAATAGGAAGTCCCTCACCATGTGGAACTGGTCTCAGTGAAGACGGAATATTTGGGTAGACTATTCTTGACTTCTTTTGCTTCATTATTCCACTGGAAAGAGGAACCAAGCAGAAGTAACAGTCTATTCTGTGGTTGCTTGGCTCTCTCCACACCATGGGAACTGCAAATGGCATTGATGGTCTTTTGCCATTGAACCACTGTGAAAGTTGTGTTGTCCATGTAGCACAGCATATATGCGGGGCCCAAGGCTTGTCTTGGTCACCAACCTTGCATCCGAAGGAAAGATGATAAGCCTTCTTCACTTGAGAAGTGATACTCTTTTTCTGGTTGGCAAATGTCACTTCCCCACAAAGAGAGCAGAAATTGTCCATGCTATGAATGCACTTTCGAAGCATTACTGTTCTGTATTGTGCCTAAATGGATAGAATAATAACAGTTCTATGGAACAGTAGCTTCAACTGTCTCTCACAAAGTCTGAACTATTTTCAATGCTCAACCTTTCTGACAGAGCTTTCTATAGTGCACTGCTGACGTCAGTTTACTTTGGCAGCCGCCTGGCAGTCGTATTGCACTGCATCAGAAAATGATGCAATCAACTCTGGATGATGTGTGAATGATGGTATTATGCAATGTGATGCAATATGACATTATTCTAGGCTGATTTAGGATGTTGTTGCAGTCCTACTGGATAAATTTACATGGTGAAACATATAAAATGAATTATATGAAATATCTTCAAAATGAGAGCTAATAAAAAAAATTCATGGTTATATTCATGTTCAGCACGCCAAGATACTACAGATTAGGGCCTTTTTAAGTCAGTAATGATCTCACTGTTGACCAGTGATATCTACATAAATGATTTGGAAATATTCATGGAAGATTTCCCTTTTCTCTAACGTATATTTATAAATGTATTCAATCATTTATTTATGTCAATATGGATATTCATGTTATACTTTGATTATAATACAATATTACATTATTTTTCTTAAGTTGTTCAGATTTTATCTATTGGGAGCTCTTTCAGTTGGCTCTTGGGACCTTATGGTACATCCCCAATATTGTGGGTTTATTTTTTTTTTTAACACATCCTTACTTTTTGGCACTACAGAACATTCTAGACACTGAAGGATATTTCTTTCTCAGGCCTAGAATCAGTAATCTCTTTAAGAATCTTAGATTTTATTGGAGAATGGTATTAGAAGCCAAGTTATAGACATTAGATGTGCTCATTGTTACTAGATGCCTTTGCTTCTAGGTCCTCTAAGCTGATGGAACAAGGAAATATATGTGTGTACACTAACTTGTGTTTAACACAAGTTAACATCTAACATATTTCTAAATGTAATCCATCTGCATTTACACTATAATGAATATGAGTTCATATTGAATTATGCAATCCCAATTCATTACCATATTGATGATGCTAATCTCCTTCCTTCGCTTACCTGAAAACTCCCACTCCAAAATTGAGAAAACTAGCTCCTACCACTTCCCATCCTTTTACTTAATTGTTCAATTTCATTATATGTATAGTGAAATATCAGAATTGTTAACCGGTACATTGTGTAAAAGAGCTTTATCAGCTAGTGTCTATATTTCTTTAACCTTTAGTCTAGTAGACATCACTCAACGTTATTTAGGTCAGCACCTTTTATTTCCCCACTCCATTTAGTGAGGTTGTTTTATGCATTTGTAATATTGTGCAATTCTTTTGTCACAGTCTGCACTGTATCCTAGGATTTCCCAATCTCCTGAATGACTATATTAAATTTTTTGTATGCATTAAGTGTCACTCTGCATACTCTTCAGTTCTATGATTTTTGACAAGTGCATAATGTTAGATAATCACATTTTTAGTATTATGCAGATTATATTACTGCTTAAAAAATGTCCTCAGCTTAACCTATTCAAATCTTTCCTCTTGCCTTAAATCTTAGCAACCCCAATTCTCTTGTTATCATATAGTTTTGACTTATTTTTACAATGTCATGTAGTTGGACTCATATAGCATGTAGCTTTTTTGGACTGACTTCTTTCATCTATCAATGTATATGTAATATTTATCCATCTCTGTTGTAACTTAATATTTCATTTATTTGTATTGATGAGTAGTATCCTCTTGCATGGATATACCATGGTTTGTTTATCCATTTGCCTATCAAAGATCACCTAGGCTGCTTCCAGATTTTGACTGTAGTGAATAAATCCATCATGTAGGTTTTTATATATTCATAAGTTTTTATATTCAACTGGTTAATACCTAGGTGTGCAATTTCTGTATTGTATGATAAGACTATAAATTGGCTTCCAAAGAAACTGTCAAATTGTCTTTTGAAGTGTCATTACCATTCTTCATTTTCCCCAGCAATGAATGAGAATTCTTAATTTTATGGATTTTAGTAATTCTAATAGATATGTAATGGTATCTCATTGTTGTTTTAATTTGCAGTTCCTAATGACATCATGAACATCTTTTCACATGTCTATTTACAATCTGTATATCTTCTTTGGTGAGATGTGTGTTAAGGTAGTTTGTCCATTTTTTATTTTGTTATTTGTTTTAATAAAACTGCATTTTAAGCATTCTTATATACTTATATATGCCTTTTGTTTACTATGTGTTTCACAAGTATTTTCTCCATGTCTTGTGGTTTTGAAATAGTACAAAAGACTCTCTTTTTTTGTTTGTTTATAGATATTTTATGTATTTTTGTTATTCATATCTTCTACATTATTGTGTGTTCCCAGTAAGTTACCCACCACCTGTTCACCCGTGGAGCCATCACCATAGTCCTCCGTGCTCCCCTCATCTCCCCTCTTGAGCCCTTCTCCTCCCCTCCTTCCTTGCTGAATGTCGCTTTCTTATTTGGCTCCCCTATATTCCTGTTATAAGTGAAACCATTAGATAATTTTCTCTTTCTTTCTGGCTTATTTCACTGATCATGATTCCCTCTAAAAGAGTTCTCAAACAGTGCTAAGGGACAGTGACCAAAGGGGGAGGACAGGTCACTGTCAGTGGGTTCTCACCCATGTGCACAATTG
The DNA here is from genome assembly GCA_004024925.1 of Scalopus aquaticus. Lineage (NCBI taxonomy): Eukaryota > Metazoa > Chordata > Mammalia > Eulipotyphla > Talpidae > Scalopus > Scalopus aquaticus. The sequence goes on from PVIJ01001402.1 coordinate 55,927, forward strand.
CAAGAAGACTCAAGCTCAGTGTCCAACAGCAACAGGGTTGATTTAACAAACAGGAGATTGCCGAATAAAAAAGACAATTAAGACCACACGTGGCTGGCTATCTTACCACAGGTAGTACCTAGAAGTCCCAAACAAAGTCAGATTGTGGAAGATGAGGTGACATCGCAGCAGCTCAGAGCCACACTCTGAAATCTGGGCCAGATGCTGGACTAGACAGCAACAGACTCAATAGCATAAGGAGGTGGTACCGGAGAACCGGACCTTTGCGATAATGGACTGATCCCAGTAATGCTTCATGCCGGTGATGTCAGAGGTAGGGCCTGAGGAGGCAGGTGCAGTGGCTTAGTCTCTGCAAGTATCTGTTAAGGATTGGAGGTCTGGAAGTCATCTAGAAGTTCTATGGAGGTCCACAGAAGTTTGCTGAATCTTCTGTAGATCGACTGCTTGATGTTTCTCTATCTTTGGAGGCCATCTGCCAAATCCTTCTCCAAAGGTGAAGGAGTCCAATGACTCCTTCCTTTTTGAAGACTGGGAGCAGAAACCTTTCTTCAGAAGCCAGGAGCATAATGAATCAAACTGGCTCTTGCTCTGCCTTATATTCCCTTCAGAGTACCCCATCTCACAAGCCTGATTGGACCATTTTCAAACCTAAGTGTCTCATTGGGCTGTTTAGCACCAATGAGCTCATTTTCCATTTTTCAATTTGCATAGTTAACTCATGCAGTGAGCTTGAACCTGATTGGCCTGCTTAGTTTATACCTGATTCCTGCATTTTAGAATCCTACTGCCACATATAAAGGGGGGAAATGCCCAGCATTACCTGCATTCAAATCAGGGCAGGCTGGTGGGACTGTTGGTTCCAGGGAAACATGACTGGAGTCAGCCTTGCTGGGGCTGTGGGAAGGGGAGTGTCCACAGGCAGTGGGCTGGGGCTGGAGCTGGCACCCCTCAATGCCAACGAAGCCACCTTGCTCTGCAGCCTCTGGGGAGCCTCTGCAGCCACCTAGATTTGGGAGCAGGCTTTTGTCATGAAAAATTCAAATTTCTGTTCCTTATTGTAGTTTATTTACAAGTTGCATCTAACAAAGCAGATTTCTCCTTCTTGATATATTTCCTATAATTGAATATTTGGACACCACACTCTTTTTTTCTCCTGCACTATGAATTATTCTTTGTCTTCCTGGCTGATTTCCCTTTGATTCCTTATACTTTAATGTAGGAATGCCACAGGCATACATTCCATGATCTCTTCACATTTTTTATATGTGTTCACAGTCTTAGTGAGGCTATCCAGTCTTGTGTCTTTAAACATCATCTGTATAATGCTCACTTACAATTGTTTATGTCCTTCTAGGCCTCTTATCTTAATTACAGGCTCACATATGCCTGATGGTATCTCTACATTGATAACATCTGGAGCTTAGTGGGTCTTAAACAAATTCCTCATGTCTAGTCTCTGTGCTTGCACTTGCTGGTATCTTCTCGATTTAGTTATGTGCAGCTGCCAAGGGGTCAATATTTTCCTGGGTGGTGGAAATTAAAGATGGTACCATTTTTATGGAAACAGTCTGGGGACTGGCATATAGGGGAAATAAGCAATGTACCCTGAATGTATTTTCTGTGGAAGATGACTGGACTTAGGGTTGCTACATCATTTTCCTTTATATAGACTCAAGAGTTGAGTCTCCTCCCATAAGACTCCTGGCTCGGCCATGAGATTCACTCTGACCAACAGAATTAGAATAAATTATATTGTGTAACTTCTGAGTCTAGGCTGTGAGAGGCTTTACCACTTTCGTTTTCTTTTTCTTACATTACCTCTCTGGGAGAACCATGTGAAAAAGCCTAGGCTAGCTTAGTGCAGGGCGGAGCAGAGATGGACTTCCAAGGTGAGAGGCCTTAAATTAACCAACTGCCAGATGTTGATGGAAGAGATCTTGACCTTCCAGCTCCACCTATATCACTGGATGACCGTGGTCACATATGTGACTCAGGCAAGACAAACAGCTGAACTTCCCAGATGAGCCCAGGCCAAATGACTCACCCATAAAATTGTGAGCAAATAAAATAGTTTTTGTACTAAATAGTAAGTTTTGGGTGGCTGTTGTGTAGCAACAAATAACTGCATGGGTGAATCCAAGCTCACCTTTTTATCCTCGTTGTCTTCTGACAAAATACAGTAGAGGTCTAGGGAGCTTTGGAGTATGTGTTCACTGGGACCTCACCAGGTGGCCTGTGTTTGTGAGTTGAGCAATATTTTTGCTCAAAGAAAATGCATTCTATACAATTTGTGTTCAGATTCCAAAGTACCAGCTTGTGAGCTTACAGGGCCAAGGTATCAAAGAAGATAGAATGTCTCCTGGGGTCAGTATGGGAGTTTCAGTAGTATCAGAGGGAGAGGCTGGACAGAGTTTGGTCATTCAGTTGTAATTTCTTCCCTCACAGCTAGGTCCTAAGACTGTACTTGTTGATTATGATCTCTTCCTTCCTATATTCCTTAGTAATTCCCATAGCCCCCCTTTTAGGTGTTGGCTCCTTACTCTTCATTCATTCATTTATTCATCAAACAGTTAAGAACATCCCTAGAGTCAGTACATGTGGATCAAGCATCACAGAAATTATTTAACTTCAGCCCAAGGTACAGACAAGTAATAAGACAACTTTAATATTGTCTAGTAAGTAGAGTTAGAAAGATCAGGAAGTGGGTCTCCCGGGTGGCGCAATGGGTTAAGCGCAGCACTACGAAGCTATCCAGAGCCTCTGCAGCATGAGTTTTATACCTGGCCAGGGAGATTCCCACATGGCACAGCAGACCTCTTCTGCCTTGCCTGCTGCTCCCCTCAGCAATGTATTTCAGTCGGTCTGCCTGTCCTGCTCCCCACTCTGTTTCTGGTGAATCCTCTCACTGCCCCACACCTCTGGCTTATATCCCTGCTTATATGCATAAATAAATAAATCTTAAAAAAAAAAAGAAAGATCAGGAAGCATTTTTGCAGACATTCAAAAGGAGTGGGGAGTCAGGAAATGTTCTCAAAGGTGATGGCACCAAGGTGAGTGCAGAATGGAATGGAAAGGAGAGAGATAGTTTCCAATGTACAAGACCATTGAAAGCTGGAGGGGGGGAGAACATTTAATGTCAGTGTGGAACAATCTAATGATCCCTATCAGGGTTCTGATCTCAGCCCATGGCCCTGGATCCTCTGCAGGCGGCTCTGCCCACGCTCTTGCTTGGAGCTATGGTCTGTTGGCTCACTGCTGGCAACATTCAATGGAAGGTCTACACATAATTCACATATCCATTCCCTGATGATGGAGACTTGGTAATTCTATTCTGGAACTACTATAGACAGTGCCAGAAAGAACATATTTGAGGATGTTACTTGGTGCATTTATACACACATTTCTGTTAGGAACAGAACTAGCAGTGGAATGAGAATGTTCAACTTTAGTAGATACTACTAAGCAATCTTCCAGAACAGAGTTTCACTTATGTGTTTATTTTGTGGTGAACCAATCTAATTTCATCCATCTGCTTTAATTGGAATGATGGCAAGGGCTCCGATCCCCCAGTGGTCTTAGTGAAATTTTTGTCAACGCTAAATCTGCCAGTGGGCACTGAAATAGTAGAACATGAAAGGATTTTGGAGCCAGAATGGCGTGGGATTAAATCGTGCCTCTGTCATTGGTTGGTGGGGGACCCTGAGCAAATCATGTGACTGTCTCAAAGTTGCTTCCCTTTATGAGATTGGGGTTAGTGGTGCCAACCTCATCAGGATGTTGCAAGGAGTTAAATGCAGAGAGCCTAGCCCACGGCCAGTGTGCTCTAAACTGCTGTTCTTAGTAATGCTGTAAATTTTTTTGCAGGTGATGACCAAGGATGTGGGAAGGGCTTCAAGAAAAACTACAGACTTCTAGCATCATTATGTCTATATGACATAAGCTGCTATCATACAGACCATGCACCAAAATCAAGGCACTTGGCTTATAAAAGCTCTGAAGTTCTCCTTCAAAACCTAGTCCTTCCTACTTTAAACAGAATATGAAAAAGTTTTTATTTTTTCTGTCCCCAGTTCACCACATATTTGCACATATTTGCACATATTTGCACATATTTGCACATATTTGGTGAGGTTTGGGGGAAGGGTCTCCACCAGAGGTATTCAGACAATAGGAGGCATGTAGAGGGGACAGAGAGAGAGGAGGGGGAGGGGTGGCCATGGCAGCAGGCCCCTCTGACTTGGTCTCTTGCCCGGCTCCGTGGGGTGTCCCTGCACGGGACTGCACAAACTTGCATAGCCCACGCAGCTTGTATTTATACCAGGCTCTGAGCTTACATTCTTCCCTCCAGTTCTTTCAGGTTTTCCCTTTAGCCACACTCACTGCACTGGTGCAACCGCACCCCCGGGCTTCCTGGCTCTTTCTGGCTGAGAAGGTCACTGTCGGTGTATGTCCTTTCAGGGAGAGGGTGCCCTTCATTCCCAAAGTGTGCAGGGGCAGCACAGCACATACTATAGACCCAGAAAGGCCACCCCAGCCACGCCCACACATTCAGTTGTGTTTCAGATGCAGGCTCAGGGCGCTGTGGGAGTACTTCCACCAACAAAAATGGAAAGGAAGTTTTGAATCATAAAGAAATACTTTTTCTTAGCACAGGGATAGTTTTTGGCTTCTACTTGGTCATATTTGATCCTACAGAAGGTATTGTGCTCTCTATGTGCAAACCTGGGGGCTTCTCAAGGGGCTGGACCACAGCCGGTGCTCTTGTCTGGACCCAGCATAGACCACCCGCCCAGGGACCCCACATTGCTAGGCAGAGCACTCTCTAACTTGGGTGTGTGTGTGTTTGTGTGTGTGTGCACGCTAGCAACTGTGAGAACAGTGAGGTGGGGGACTGGTGCAGGAGCTCCAGGGCCTGAAGAACAAGGCCTGTCTATCCCAGAACAGCCAGGATGAAAGAGAAGAATAGGGCTGGGTGGGTTGGCATGGCGTCCAGAAGGGAGAGCCCAGGACACAGACTGGGAAGGGAGACTCCTCCTTCAACTGAAATGACGTGCACTTTCAAAGAGGTGAGCAAATTAACCTAGGCAATGGTGTTTTATTGCATGGCAGTGTTCAGGACACTGTTTAAGACGGGCCTCCCTGGTGGCCTAGGGGGTAAAGCTCAGCGCTACCACTGAGACGGCCTGAGTTCAATCCCCAGCCAGGGAGCTGACCCACATGGCATCGCAGACCTCTCCTGTCTCACCTACTGCTTCCCACTCTGTCTCTGGTGAATCATCTCACCCCTCCCCACCTCTGGCCTACACCCCAGCTCTTCTTTGAAAAAACAAATAAACAAAATCTATATTAAAAAAAAAAAAAGCTTCTCTGGAGGCCACGTGAACTTTCTCGAGGCCTCCGGGACTTTGCAGTGTGCTCCCTCTGCTGCAGTGTGCACACCTCGTTGCTCAGAGGTGACTGGAGTTGGCACATGTGCCCGTGGGCCATCTCTGTGGCTTACACCCCCAGCACCCCACTGCCACACACACATGAGGAGGGGCTCCAGAAGGATGGGTCCCAACTTTGAGTTTTTGAGTAAAACATAGGTAGATTGAAGGGATTTACAACTTTCAGTTTTGTCAAATTGGAATATTAAAAAAAAAAGATTGTTATAGCTAATCATTTCTCTAAAGAAAGGGCATTTAATTACCAAAAGAAAGTATCTCAGAATAAAAGGCAATCCTTTATTTTTAGCTAAATATACTAAGTTTCTGGGATTTCCTTTTTCTTTCTTCCCATTTTTCCAAGAATCAGCAGGCTGCCCCAGGTCCAAAACTCTAGGCCTCAGAGAATATACCAGTCTTTGGGTACAGAGCTTAACCTCTCCAAGTGTGTTCTGGATCTCCAGAGAAACAGAACCAACAGCGTGTGTGTGTGTGTGTGTGTGTGTGTGTGTGTGTGTGTGTGTGTCTGCATATATCCCAAAGGCTGTTTGCTGGCTAAAATCCTTTTCGCTTAGGAAACCTAAGTCATAGTTCTATTCAGACCTTCAACTGATCAGATGAGCCCCGCGCATTACGATGGGCACATGTGAAGCGGTTCACTCAGAGGCCACCAATTTAAATGTTAATCTCAACTAGAAAACATCTTCACAAAGGCATCCGGAATAATGTTTGGCTCAATATATGAGACATGCCATTTATGTGCTCAACCAAATTGACACAGAACATAAACCTTCACACTGAGCCAGTTCTTTAAAATTCAAAATGAAAACAGTTGTTCTTCATCAGTGAGATTGGTTAAGAGGACTAGAAAATAGCACACACAGGTTGCCCCTGAAAGGCTGCTCTGGCCTCCTCCAGGCTCTAGGGGGCCCCTGTGAATAGTCACTGACTCCTAAGCCCCTGGGGGTGGGGCTGAAGATCCTCCTGAGGCCTAGCCCAGGGGCCTCAGCCAACTCTGCCACAACTTTGCCAGGACTGCCTTATGCTGTACCTGATGCCCCACTCAAGCCCATGGTCAGTGTCCAGCAGAGACTGGCACACTGTCTGTGTGGAGAGACTGGATGAATGAGGGCATTTTAGGTGAACTTGGGGAGCTCTCAATAGCTTTCCAAAAGCTGGCTCTCCCTTTGCTCCTGCATCTGCCTGCTTCTGTCCTCATGGCTGACAGGTGGAGTCCAACCCTGGGTTCTGAGCAATCATACCTTTCCCAGGTCCCCTTCCCCTGGGTCCCTAAAGGACAACCATCTGCCACATATACCAGCTCTCTGTATATGACCTTCTGTAGCCTATCCAACTTCAGGAATCTATCCAGCCCATGCAGGGGTGCCAATATGCCTGCACTATTCCTGCCTCCTCAGGCCTCAGGGGTCCTCCTTTTGCTCCCCAGAATCTCCAGGTATCTCCCCACCATCCCAGATGATGGTTCTGTGTTGGTGTCCTGCTTTACCAGACTTCTGATTTCCACTGGGCCTGTCAGGTATTGTGAATCTCGATGACCTCAAGTATCACACAGGGGACCTCAAGTATCACACAGGGGACACAGAGGGCAGGAACCTCACTTCTCTCCATCTCCCTCACTGAGAACCCTGCATGCTGGCGAGTAACAGCCATCCTCGATTCCTGCTCTCTGTCCTGGAAACAAGATGCCTCCTGCTGAAAGCAACCCCACCCTCCTGTTCCACCTGAGCCCTGCGGGCTTGCTGAGCAGAACAAGATCAAAAAGAAAATGTCTCAGTTCTCTGGAAGTTAGGGCAAAAAGCTTCACCTCTTTGGACCCCAGAGACCTCATCTTCCATTCTTGTCATTTGGTGCAGTCACAACTCAGAATACATGAGCTACTAAGCTTTCTTGTGCTTGGCAGCGCTTGACAGAGAGGGGCACGGGAGCGACAGTTCCCACCACTAGCCACGGCTCCCCAAACACTCAATTCCCCTGCCCCACTGGTGTGAAAACAATCTCGGTGTCTATGAGTATCTGTCCCCTGCTCCCCCCCCCACCAACCCGTCCCCTCCACTGAGGGCAGGACAGAGCTTCCCTCTTTCTCCTGCAAGCAGAGTGAGGGCGGTCACAGGGCCACTGTGGCCTGGGAGCAGCACCGTGTAGCTGGACGGCCTCCCGGAAGCGGCCCCGGCTCCTCTTACCCATCTGCTCCTCTACCCGCTGTTGCCACTGCCCTCCCTCCTGGCTCTTCTCTGAGGGCCTAACTCTCTTGGGCTAAGCTTGACCTTTGCTCCCTTGCGCAGGGCAGAGGCCTGTCTTCCCTGTGGCCTGCAGCTGTCTCCCAGGGCTCACACCACAGGCAACCCTTCACCACACTGGCCTGGTTCCATTCTTGTTTCTGGGGCGTTCCCAAACCAGCTCTGCCTCCTCCCGGCCAAAATCACCCCTCCGCATGAGGTCATCCGGCCCTGGTTGAGAGGCACATCGGTGACCCTCTCCTGGTCACCGTCTGCTCGGACCGTGAGCCCAGCACCAGCTGGCGGCCAGAGGTCGGCAGGGAGTGCACAGAGCCCGCGCCTGCCATGAGGCCCCCCCATGCGCTTTCACTGAGCAATTAAGACTGAATTATGTAATGACAACTAATGAGCAGAGAGAGAGCCCTGAAAAAAAGAAAAGACTGGCCTGTAAGGTACAGACAACTCGATTTGGGTTATTTATTCAGTGGTGGAAAGAAAAGTGTGTAATTAAGCATTTACTGAACATCAGGGCTCATCATTAGATCTTCTGCTTCAAGTGCAGAACTTGCTGCAGGAATGGGGCTGTGCTCATGCCACCTGCCAGGGGGGCCTGGGGTGCGGGAGGCTAAGCCGGTTGGTGGGGAAAAGCCTCCAGGTCTTCAGAGCCAGCAGGCCGAATCCACCCCCACTTCCATGGATGGGAAAATGGTGCCCGGAATGGGGCAGAGTGGGCACGCCCAGACCCCGCGCTTTGCCTCTGGGGAAGCCCACTCCATCTCACTAGCTCCACACACAATAGTTGGGGAGACTATCACAAGCAATTGCAATTATTTGTCTGCACGGGCTGAGTCATTTTCATTTCTCAACCTGGCACCCCATAAGTTGCTTTTGTTGTCTCTGTAACTCTTCAGGGGCATGAAAATCGAATCCCACAGCACGGACAGTCAAACGTCAGGCTTGAGCACATGGGGACCGAGAAGCCTGGGGCCTGAGGGTACTCAGGAGTCGACTGAGCTGCAGCTTCTCTGCATAATGTTTGCTGGTGGCCCTCATGTCGTTCCACAGGGCAGTCCCTATGGCTGCCAGTGGGAGTGGGGTACAGTCCCCTGACATCAGTTTGGGGTGCATGCATTCTTACATGTCAGGCCTTCAGCAAAGCATGCCACCACTGCTGTGATGCTCTTTTGAAAACTCAGGAGGGTCTGGCTCCTTCCAGATCTGGGGGCCGATGAGTGCTGAGCTGCTCCTTGGTGCTTTATGACCTTATTCCATGACTGCTTTTGTCTTGTTTTTGTTTTACTTCTTCCTGCAGAGGAGAAGGATCTGCCCAAGGACATTGGGGAGGGTCAGGACTGGGCCCAAGAAGCTGCCCACCCACACTGGCTCTCAGCTTAGCTGGACACGCTCTGCTCAGCCCTGCTATTCTAGTCCAGCCCCCCAGGAAGGGCGCTGAGCCGTGTGGGCATGATTCTAGCCCTGGCATCTCCGCCACTTCTTCCTGTCTGTCTGCCCTCGCATCCTTGAATCACACATTCCTGCCTGGGCACCTCGGGAAGTGGTAGCCTTGTGGGTTTCCCTGCTTGGGGCCTGAGCTTATCTCTGGCATGATGGCAAGATGCAGGCTGTGGTTCTCAAGCTGCAGTGGCCTTGAAATTACCCAGAGGTTATGATTCAGGAGGTATGAAAAAGGTCATTAAATTTTGCCTTTCTAGTAAGTCTCCAGAAGCTGCTGCTGTGGGGCACGTGGGGGACACAGTGGGGGCGGGGAGAGCTGGAGCTGGCTGGGTGGGCCAGGTTACTCTGTTCTCCAGCTGTGTGACCTTGGGCAAGAACCAGAGACTCTCTGGGCTGACTCACTCCTCTCATTTCTAAAGTGGGATACCCACACCAGAAACACCCACATTGTTTCTGTAGGGACAGGGAAGGCAGTGGTGATGGGGATACCCCTTTTGTCTTCACTCAGGTATACCCTCTGTGTCAGGGACCTCAAGTCCCTTTGGGGCCCACCCATCAGGGTAGATGTGTCTCCCTGGGCCCCCTTCACAGACAGCGTGCTCTCCCTGGACAGGAAACGGGAAGGAGAATCGAGGAATCAAAGCCCTACCATCTGCCCACTTTCCCTGTCACGGGAGAGTCTGTCACCAAACTGTAACTACAGGTCAAACACACAAACAGTGACAAGCAGCGACCAGCTCGCACTTAGCCACTGCCACAACCGCAAGCTGGTGTTTGGTCAGAATCCTCGCTGCTCTGTGAGATGGGTCCATTTGTCTCCTCCAGCTTTGCAGGGAGCCACACAGAGCTCCAGGGCCCACACTAGTCATGGCGAACCTGGACTGGTGGCCGGAAAGCCTGTCTGGGAGCTTGGGGGGCCTGCACTGCCCCTGGCTGGGCCCTGGCTGTGCTCATGACTACTGTCCTCCTGACCGCCATCCTCCTAGGAGCACTCTGCGGGCAGCACTGCTCTCCCCAACCCCTTCGGCTTCCTGCCTGTGACCTCAGACCCTGTGGCTCCATGTGCTCTGCACTGGTATTTCACCAGCCCAGGGGAGCTCTGTTCTAAATTCCATTGACCACAGAGTTCCCGGCAATCCGTCCTTAGTGGTGTCACAGCCTCCTTTCACTTTTCTTCTAAAAACGCCTCCCAGGAATGGTCAGCCCAGCCTGTGTGAGGATCCAGCTTCTTCTGGAACCTTGGTGAGGGCCCACGGCAGAGAATGAGGTGGTTAATAAGGGTAGCTAGACTTTCATTTCTCCTGCCTCCGACTCTGAAATAGCAATCCTGGCTAACTAGACCCTGTGCTTATGTTCCTCCATCTAAATCTGCTCTTTTGCACAGGAAGAAATCCAGGTGCAGGGGTGTTGGGTAACTTGCACAAGGTCACACAGCAAGAAAGAGGCTGAGCTAATAATCTGGCTAGCGAGAACACAGCCACAACCAGCGTGCGTCCTACCCTTGCTTGCCTGGTTCTGCCGGAGTGCCCTGGAAGTCTTCTGGGAGGGAGGGCGTCAAAGCCAAGGCCTTCCCAGACAACCCAGACAACCTGTCTCCCCAGCCCCCTACATCCCTGGGGGGGGGGGGTGGCTGAGCCTGGCCCCTGCCCTTCCCTGGCCCTCTGCTCAGCACTGTTTGGCTGTGCCGCAGCTCCAGGCAAGGTCACTGGATGTGTCTCTGTACCTCTTCAAGGATCCCACACAGCCCTGCCAGCCGCTGCTTCCCCTTGCTGACTGCCCTTTGGCCTGTTGACGCCCGTGGCTGCCACAGAAAGAAGCTTTTGCCAGAGAAACTCACTGCTCATCCTGTACAGCTCCTCCTAAGGCTGCTTGTCTGAAGGTTCTGGTGATTTTCCTCCAGGCTGTGTTCTATGCACATGGGATCCCTCAGGTGGAATTAAGCTGGGTGTCTGCGGCATGAGGACCAGGTCCTGCTGGTCTCTGAGTGCCCAGCCCTTCGCAGGGTGCACTTTATGATATTAGGGGGTTGCCTGGTGAGGCCAGATCAGATGAGGACCTGTTGTGCAAGGTGGAGCTTGCATCGGGCAGTCTCTTTGAGAGATGGGAGTAGTTGTAGGAGGAGGGGTGGGGGAGGGCCTGGATGCCTTTTATTTCACAGTGATCACTTTCATGAGGCCTTCATTAACACCTGAGGCGTGGGGTGCTGGGGTGGTTCTCCCCTCCTGCCCTAAAGTAACACTTTTGGGGTCTGAGAGTTTGTGGAGGGGATAATGGGAGGCAGCCTCACCCTCTGGGATGGTCATGCCAGAGACTTCTTCCATCATGGGACCCAGGAACCAAAGTCATCAGGATGGATCTGAAGACAAACATTAAAAGAAATCCTTCAGGTTGGTGGTCCCAGAGTCCATACATTGCTCCAGAGGTCTGGGGGGAACCCAGAGGTTTTCCATCTTTCCGCTCTGCCACCCTCTCCTTGCCAGTAATGTCACTCCCTGAATGTAGGAAGATCACATGCTTTTTAGTCAGCAGGAAAATGGAGCATTTTTCCCGACACCCCTTATTGGAGGGAGCACCTCCTTGGGAGTCTCAGGCAGCTCCACCAGGTGTCATTGGCCAAGACGAGCTCCCCAGCTCTGGGGCTCTGCAGCAGCAGGGGAGGTATGAGTGTGGGTGCTGCCCTTACTTCTGGAGGGCAGGCGGGGTGAGCTCATGAGGGGCCTAGGATGGTGGTGTGCCCGCAGCTCTGCCGCATCCCACCATCCTTCAGCCCCCTAAGGCTCATTCCCACTGTCTCTCTGTTGGGGTTTACAGTGAAATTCTTATATCAAAGGCAGGTGGTGGTGGTAAAGGGACTTATTTTTATAGGGATGGGAGTGAAAGGTTCATGTTTCACAGCCAGACTTGGGGTGTGGGGATCCTGGGAATGTAGGATCCCTAAGATAAAGAAGGCAGAAAAGAGTCCTAAGGGTTCTGTCCTGGAATCCTGGGCAGACCAGGGGCTTAATCAGCTACCGGGTGGCATTTTGAACTGGCTGTGCTTAGTCATGGGGAAGAACTAGCAGCTATCACCGTTTGAGAGGTTGCTGTGTGCCAGGCAGTGTGGGAGGCCTGTGCATCCAGCCCCCTGCCACTCCCCCTTCCTAACCTGGCCAGGTGAGTGTCACACCTGATATGCCAATAAGGACTAGCACCTGTTGGTCAATGGCCCCTTCTCTGTTTCTCTCTCTAGGCCCCACACCCAGTCTCTCCATGTGACTCTGCATTTGCAGAGATGCCCGATTTCTTGGGAGGGCGGTGTCCTTGTTTCAACCTCCTTCCTGGTCCAGGAGCTCAGCCTGAGACCACACAGGTATTACTGTCCCTGATTTGTTGGCATTTTGTGTGAGCACTTGGGTGGTTGTTGGCAGAGGGCCCAGCTCCCACGGAGCTGCGGTGAGCATGGGCAGAATGCTAGAACTGCGGACTCCAAGTTCTCCACTACCTCTCAGCCCTGCTTTGCTGGGACCCGCCTCTTCCCACCGACCACTGTGGTTGTGCAGATCTGTCCTGGTTCCCTCGTGTCCCCTCCTTCTGGAGCTATGGCTTATCTGCTGGTCACCTTGGTTGTCCTCTAACCACTTGGCCACTGCTCTTCTCTCTGAGCATACACACAGCCCTCCCGTGGTGTCTGCTTCAAGGGGGCATTTTACAAAACTGTTCAGACTTGGGCACAGCCTGGGAGGTGGCAGCGCAGGAGAAGCCAGTGTCATGCTGAGTTGCATGCACTTGTGCCGATGTCTGAGGACTGACTGGTCCCGTGCAGCCTAGTGGGGATAAGGGTGTCAGAGATGAGGGTGAAAGGGAGACTTGCTTTTTGGTTTGAACTTCAAAATTTTGCACTTAAATTTTTTTCTTTTTCTTTCTTTTAAAAGATTTATTTATGCATATACGAGCTGGGGTGTAGGCCAGAGGTGTGGGGTGGTGAGAGGATTCACCAGAGACAGAGTGGGGAGCAGAGCAGGCAGATCGACCGAAATACACTGCTGAAGGGAGCAGTGGGTGAGGCAGGAGAGGTCTGTTGTGCCATATGGGAAGCTCCCTGGCCGGGGTTAGAACTCATGCTGCAAAGAATGCCAATAGCTTGAAGTGCTGAGACTCAACCCCTTGCGCCACCAGGAAGGCCCCACACTTAAAATTTTGAAGCACGTGCTTATATTCCCTTTCCAACCCAATCAATCAGACACTAAGCAGCCAGGCACTGCTGTTTCTACCATCCAGGTGCACTTCAGAAGTCTCCTCCTGTGTCCCTCATCTGCTGTCCCGCAGGCCTGTGTCCTTCCTTGGGTCTCAAGGCCCCGGTGCACTATCAGATAACAGAAAGAGGATCTCTCCTCTCACATGTCTCCTGGTTGTCCCCTGAGACATCCTGAGCCCTGGACAGTTGGCCTTGTGCTCCACTCTGGTTATACTCTCATCCCAAGTTCTTTTTGTTTAGAAAAGGATCTGAAATTTAACTGCAAAACCGAAAGTTTCATGGAAGATTTTGCCTTGTATGGAGATGTTCAGCAACCAAAAGTCAACTGAATAAAGTACTAGAAAGAAAGACTGCGATTTTTGCACTTCACATGGGGTCTTGGAGATCTCGCTGTACATCTGACCAATGAAAATGTTGAGAGTCCAAGGGGAGAAGAGAATGGGACTTGAATTTCTCTCCATACAGAGAGCCCCGCTGTTCTGTCATGGGAGAGCTAATCCTGCCCTCTGATTCTCTCCTTGGGATGCAGAGTGGAGCCCGGGTTGCCTGGAATAGGACCTCCCCTCCTCTCCTTAGCTCAAGTCACTGCAGAGTACTCATGCCGTGGGAAGAGGACAAGTTCAAAGTCTTATCTGGGAAGAGCTGTGGCAACTGGGAGGTGTCATAACACCGAGAACAGGGTCTGTGGGAGACAGGGGAGGACCCATTACTCAGAGACAGCTCCTACTTGAGTCTCCATTAATCCTAACTGCTCACTACAGTTCAGTGAGACCACTTGTTAAACCTGTAAATACTGTAAGCCCCTAAGCACTGGGGAAAATAGTTCAGTTTTATACTGACTCTATGTTCCCCCTAATCACAATTCTTTATGCCCAAATAATTTTCTTCCCAGTTTTGCCTCAATTTTTCACATCTTTATCTCTCTAGCTACTTCTCTCAAGGTCCAAAGGGGCCGGCTTCATTATTATGCTTAGTGAAATAAGTCAGTTAGAGAAAGACAAATACCATATATTTTACTGACATGTAGTGTATACAGAAACTAAATAAAGGAAAGAATTAAATAAAACAAAAACTTTTAGATGGTAAGACTAATTAGTGGTTATCAGAAGGAAGGGGAGAGAGAGGTTGGTATGTTGAATAAAGGATATGATTATATGATAAAGGAAAGAATTGGATTTTTATTGGTGAATTTAATGTAGTATATACACATGACAATATTAAAAATGAAAATGATGTAATAATATAATGTTGCGGTGATACTTCAATAACAAAAAGATTTTGCCACTTAATCCAATTGCCAATCATCATCTTTAAATAAAATTTTTAAAAAGACAAGTAAAAAAAAAAAGGTGTTTCTGAAAATGGTATCTACAGGATGCATTATGTGGAATATTTGTGGAAAGAGTGGGAAGAGATAGCTCTTCTGTATTGCATTCTGAGAAGTGTTTACACTTATAAAAAGGTGTTCAAAAAGTGTTTCCCATTGGTTTAAAGTAAACAGTGTTTATAATGTGGAAGAAAAGTCAGATGATTCTTGCCTCTAATTCCTATTTTCATTTCCTAGAACAACTAGGGAAGTGTTACATTCTTTTAGAAAATGAAATAAGATGAATGAATGTCCATACAAATGAATGCATGTAGGCGAAAAGAACAAATAAAGAATGGAGAAATGATTGCAGACCCTTCCTCTTTCCACCCTCCCCCCAAATAGCCAAATAGCCAAAACCTGGTGACCCGCTTTTGTCTTCCTGAGCCTCTTCCTTCTTTATAAAGTAGTTGAGATTGAGGGTGATTTAATTTGACTTGATTTCATCAGTTCAGTACTAACTGAATCCAACCAGTTCAAGTAAATCTTTAAAAATCAACTTCTCCCCAGCCCCCATTTTATCATGTTTATCCCTGTTCATTGTTTAGTGGATAGCCCATTTCTACCCTGGGCATTCTTCTTCTCTTAGGGAACTTGGGGTAACAATCTGAAGCCTGAATTCCACAACCAGATTATCAATGTCCTCTGCCCACTTTTTCTGGCAGTCTGTTACCCGTGCTAGCTGTGCTATTTATACTTTGTTGGTCAGCTGCCTTGGTACAATGCACTGTAAGCAGTTTAATCCCTTGGTTAACTTCTTTATCCACTAAGCATTGGAGAAAGTTTGGGGAGTCCTGGGGAGGAGGATGTGGTGGCCCTGGATTTTAATACCCACTTTCCAGCAAGCCATACATTTCCAACACCTAAATTCTTTGTGTTCCTTGATCAGTATACCCCAGGTCATTTCAAGTGCCCTGAAAGTTTTGGGTGATTACCAAGGGCTTGTAATTAGTGATACCCCTGGGTTTTCCTGACTGGATCATGATATAGGTGACAACTTACAGGGATATCCAGGGGACTACAGTGGCTCAATGACCTGAGGTTAGATGCAAATATTCCAAATGTGATGTCCACCCCCATCCCTGTGCCCAGTGTCACTTGTGCTGCCACCAAACACCACCATCACCAAATCCCAACCCCTAGACTACACCATCATCAATACCCCACTCCAACTCCAATCCTGACAAGTCATCACCCTACCCTTACCACTACCATCAACAATCCCACCCAAGACCACCACACCATAACCCCAGCCCCATTTTCACTATTACCTCAGCTGTCTTTATCATCACCATGTCATAACCGCTGAATCTCCCTTCCCTGTACCAAATAGCTGGTTAGGCTTCATTTTCCTGTCTAAACTGTCCTTGAGGTATATTTAAAGCTAATTTCTTTTGTGTGAAAGAGGAGTTGGCTTCTAAAGTTGATTGGAGTGGATGATGACATTGGAAGATCTTAGTAGACAGCAGAGTACACTGAGTGCTATTCTGGTGAGTGTGAACTTGATGTCCACATTATTATTATTTTTTGAGTCTAGAGAGGTTTCTATATAGAAAGTCACGTGAAAGTGTTGATAGTCAAGGGCCATTCAGACAATGGACATTTATTGGGCATCAATGAAGAGTTAGCATGGAGAAGTAAGCAAGGGCTGCTCAGGGCAGTGGACCAGGAGCAGAACAGCATGCCGAGGAGGAACGTCTGTGTGAGAAGGAGCCAGAGTACTCCTGAGAAGGGAGTTAGCACCTGCAAAGAACTTGCTCTACCTGAGGAATAAATAGGAACATGTGCTGGAGCCCTTTGGCCTTGCTAACGCTCAGGTAAAATCAAACATCACACACATCATTATATTAAATTTAATTTGGAGCCTTTGTGTTTAACACCTACTACACTGGTCAAGGGTGAGATCGAAACTGACTTAAAAAGGCCCTAATCTGTAGTATCTTGGTGTGCTGAACATGAATATAACCCGGAAAAATTTTCAGTAGCTCTCATTCTGAAGATATTTCATATAATTCATTTTATATGTTTCACCATGTAAATTTACCCAGTAGGACTGCAACGGCATCGTAAATCAGCCTAGAATGATGTAATATTGCATCGCATTGCATAATACCATCATGCGCACATCATCCAGAATTGACTGAATCATTTTCCGATGCAATGCAATACTACTGCCAGGCGGCTGCTGAAGTAAGCTGACGTCAGCAGTGCACTATAGAAAGCCCTGTTGGAAAGGTCGAGCATTGAAAATAGTTCAGATTTTGTGAGAGACACTTCAAGCTACTGTTCCATAGAACTGTTATTATTTTATCCATTTAGGCACAATACAGAACAGTCATGCCTCAAAAGTGCATTAATAGCGCGGACAATTTCTGCTCTATTTGTGGGGAAGTGACATTTGTCAACCAGAAGAAAAGTATCACTTCTCAAGTGAAGAAGGCTCATCATCTTTCCTTCGGATGCAAGGTTGGTGACCAAGACAAGCCTTGGGCCCCGCATATATGCTGTGCAAGTGGACAACACAACTTTCACAGTGGTTCAATGGCAAAAGACCATCAATGCCATTTGCACTCCCCATGGTGTGGAGAGAGTCAAGCACCCACATAAAAGACTGTTACTTCTGCTTGGTTCCTTATCTTTCTGGTGGAATAATGAAGCAAAAGAAGTCAAGAATAGTCTACCCAAACATTCCGTCTGCACTGAGACCAGTTCCACATGGTGAGGGACTTCCTATTCCAGAACCTCCAGCAGAATATTCTCTTGATTCATCTGATGAGGACAAGGGTGAGCCGACCTATTCTTCTCCTGTTCCATCAGCATGCAGTGATCAAAATTTTCACTGTGGTGCATCATCAACCCCACACAGACTAACACAGGAAGAACTAAATGACTGCTTCGTGATTTGGACTTCTCCAAGAACAAGGCAGAATTGCTAGGATCAGGCCTCCAACAATGGAATCTTCTAGAAGAAGATGTCACAGTTACTTTATCGAAAGTGCCACCAGCAGTTGGGGCCTTTCTTCAGAAAGGAAAGAACTCTGGTATTCTGTTCCGATATTGCGGGCCTCATGAATGCCTTAGAAATCGCTTATGACCCACAAGAATGGAGAGTATTTCTAGACTCTTCAAAGCTGAGTCTTAAGGCTGTGCTTTTGCACAATGGAAACTGTCTTCCATCTTTTCTATTTCTGAACAACTGTACAAGAGATAACCGAAGCGATCTAAGTAGTCTATGACTTGATTTTTTACAGGTATTAAATGTAGGCCTATTACTATTGGCATGCATTTTGTGATGTAAACATAAATTTATTGCAGATTACAAAAAAAGCTAGAGCCAAAATTAGAATTTGACTATCATATTTATGTTGAGCACATACAAATTGATAGGAAATGACTAATTTATTTCAGTGACATGACTTTTGTAAAAACTTGTTGACCAGTGCTGTCATGCTTAACTCATGCTTTACAGTTGCTAAGCACTAAATGGAAAGCTGTCATTATGTGACATTTCTTTGCCTTTAAAATCCTTCATCTTTATGCCTCTTCCAACTCCTGGCACCTCATGACTGGTGAGGGGATGTGATGACTCTGATATGCAGTTGAGTGGGGACAGCATGTATAAAGTAGTTAGTGAAATTCTTTTTTTTTTTTATTAGAAAATGTGGGAAGTGAGAAGTCAGGTTGAGGTGGGGAAGGCTATACTAAAATACAATTTGTATTCCTCTCTTACCAGATCCAGCCAATGAAAATGTGCCTCTTGGATATGTACTGTTTCCCGAAAGATTATTTAAAAAATATTGGGAAAGCAGTATTTGACATTGTCGACCACAATCCTCTAAGGGACACAAAGCAGGATCTTTGTCTTTCATTGCCAACCCTCATGATTTAATTTTCCATATGTAAATATAGATCTCAGTGGCCACCTTCTGCTAATGACACAGAACCCTGCAGTTTAGGTGCTATCTACTGACCTTGAGTTTGAATTATTGATGCTCCCAATGATTTATATTCTAGAAGAGATGTTGCAGGACTGAATAACCAGAAGGGCCAAGCCCTTGTTATACTGAGTACAAGAGTCGACAACTATTCTCTTCATAATGACATTGTCAACTATATTTTTTGCTATAGGTTCTGCTTGCTTGTTAATCATGTAGAGACACTCATTCCTTCCACAAAGAAATACACTCTTTTCCAAACTTCCTGAAATGACCAGACCTCCTACTTTATCTTTTATAATGAAACAACCTGGAAACAGTGATAAATGATAGTCAAGAAGTGATGGGGGAGTGAGAGGTCATGGTCACACAGAATGAACCACCCACAATGAGCAGCCATCACTTACTTTCAGCAAGCCAGGAGAGGAAAAGTCCAATTTCTTGCTATTATGATTTTTCAAGAGAATCTAGAAATCCAAATATTTATGGGATGTCTTCTAGTTTTAAAGGTGGGAAAATAATTCCCTGTTTTTACAAAACTCATGGTAGAGGTTTGTGTAGTCCTCATGGATGGAATGTGGAGCTCTGATCTGGAGGTGAGAACAGGAAGGCTTGCTGGCTCTCTCCGAGCTTCTCCAAGTGTGCTGAGGACATAGCATGTGATACGGCATGCGGTGCCTATAAACATAGGTTAGATCACCCTGACCTCCTCAGAATTTTATCTACAAACTTGAGAATTTGGGTATGGGAAATAGTATTAGAGGAGATTCTCTACTTTGCTCCCCAGAGGACCAGGTTAGAGGACCCTAGGTTAACCAGTGCCCAGAGACTACTGTGTCATGGAGCAAAGCTTGAGCACTTCTTAGACATCAGATACTAGGCCCACTGCCCCAGAAGGGACACAGAGGGGAATCATGCATCACTGAATAAGAGGCAGGCGGAAAGAGACATGTGGAGGCTGTGGTTAGGGGGAGGAGGGTGCCGTATTGTCTGTTGACAATTGACCAGCAGCCCTGGGGAGGGAAGCGTTGAAAAGTGTGGAGTCATACATCTTTGACCCAGGGAGTACATGTGAAAGTGAAGCTTGCTCCCACGTGACTCAGCAATTCCACCCCTAGGAATCTACCTGAAGAATACAAAAACACTAATTTAAAGTATTGAGTATGCATTCCTCTTCATTGCAGCACTATTTACAACTGTGAAATTATGTAAGCATCCTTACTTCCCCAGGGCACATCAGTGGATTAAGAAGATATAGTACATATAAACAATGGGATACTATTCACCTATAAAAATGATGAACTCTCACTGTGACAACATGGGTGCAACTGAGAGGGATTATATTAAGTGCAATAAATTAGAAGGAGAAAGACAAATGCTTCTTGGCTTCACTTATATGTGGAATAGAGAGAAACAAACCATTGGGTCAGACCAAAATAAAACTGAAAGCATAACCTAGAAATATGACTGCAGAACTGAGGCTACTGGAGGGGCAGGAGGATGCTGGAGAGCAAAATGTGGGTGGGGATAATGGACGACGATGGTGTAGAGCTTTGTATGCCTTGGTGACGGATGTGTATGGTAACATATCGGAATAGATGTGATCCCTTACCTCTGCATCACATACATTATTGTAAAATGCTACCTCAATAAAAAGAAAATAAATCTTGTTCATTCAGCCCAATGTGGGGGACATTTTTGCTCAAAGTCATGCACCTGTCATCTGGGTCATTTTGACTTGCCCACCGGTATAGGAGGACTGAGTTGTGTTCTCTGTGCTCAATTTAAAAATCCCACAGAAAGACTCAGTTCAACTTGATCCAAATGCCCTCTTCTGGATAAGTCACAGTGGGGTGGTGTTTGAGCTGTGTTTGGCTTGATTTCAATCAGGTGCTTTCCTGGACCAATCAGCAGTGACTGGCGGGCATAGCTCTCTGAATCTGGTGAGTCCTATGAAAATGGCATGGGAGTGGTGGCAGGGTGGATAGTGGGTTCGGGGTTGGGGCAGGGAGAGAGGTATGTCCCTGAAGAATGGAGGAACACTGGGCAAGCAGGTTTTAGGATATTCCTGATAATAAGGGGTAGTGTGAGCATACTGTCATGAGCTGAATGTTTGTATCTGCCTAAAATTCATTTCTAAAGTCATACCCCCTATATATGATGATATTTGGATATGGGGTCTTTGGGGGTTCATTAGAGATAGATGAGATTTTAGGGACACTCTATCCTCATAGGGCTGCTAGTTGGGTTTATAAAATAAATACAGAGCAGATTAAATGAGAACGAAGTATATACATGTATTAATTTTTTATATTATATGCAAAAGAAAGCACAGGGACAAAAATAAATACCCTCAAAATTAGTGAAGGTTGAGAATTTATTAAATTGTGAAAGGGAGGAAAATAAAATGATGTAGGAAAAATGAACATGTCATTAGGAGAACAGAGGGGATATATGTGTTGGTGACAAAATTTCTCTGGGGCTGTGCTGACTTCTAGTCTCTCATGTGACAAGACCCAGGGCTCCCTGCTTGATGAAACTACAAGAGAGTAGTTCCTTCTGGAAAAGGATCCTTCTTTTGATAAATAAAGCTCAGAGAACTCTTCCCCCTGTACTCAATGTTTTTCAAGTGTCTTTCGCTCAAAATAATCACTGTGTCAAAGGGGCATTCATTTCCTGAATGCCTTCAAGGTCACAAGAATGGGGAATTCACAAAGGGGATTCTTGTAGGATTAATGCCCCTACAAGAGACCAGAGTAAGCTGGCTCTCAGCAGAGCTGACCATGTTGGCCTCTGATCTTGAACTTCCCACCGGCCAGAACAGTGAGAAAAAAATACTGTTTGAGACACCCAGTCTATATTTGTTGTAGTAGTACAAGACAACGAATGCACTGCCAGGGGCAAACTAGATTTTTAGGAGAATCAGTCCTGTCACTTCATTGGACATGAACTAATTGTTGAAAACAAGCTGTCTTAAATTGGGCTTTGGACTTGGCTTTAGGACTTACTAACTCTGGCACCTTGGACAGGTTTTTTGTTATTTATTATACATATTGGGTACCTACTATAGCCCTTAGCACATTAAATAATAGCGAGCTCTTGCTCCTGTTATTATTACTGGTGCTACGGCTTCAGTTGACATTTTTAATTCTAGATTCATCTCTTGGGGAATGAGCCCAGGGAGTTGGGGTTTGGGTTTTCTAAAGTACAATAGTAGTCTGCTGCTTGCGTCCCCACATTTACTGCTTCTGTGCTACTTTAGTGTAGACATGGACTGACCATTGTGCTCTGTTTGGGAAGGTAGACAGCAGTGGTGAGAGGCTTACATGTAGATAGGGCTTAGTGGGATCATTTTGACAATGATGGAGTGCCTTGACTGACCAGTCTCGGGAAATCTTGTCCATAGACACTGTGAGGGCCAAGCTCAGGCTTTCATTCAGTCCCAGTTGGCTGAGGCCTATCTTAACATCAAGTGGAACAGACCATGTTTCTTGGTCATACATCAGGACCACAGTCCCTCAGCTGAGCCTCTTAGTGCCCAGTCTGTTGGTGTCCCAGAGCCTCCACTGGCATAAGGCTGATGGAGGTGGGGAGTGCCCGAGGCCAGGCTCCTGTGGTGTCTGGGGAAGGAATTCCTAGCAGACTGAGGTCACCCTGAAGAGGGGTTGACCATTGGCATGCATGAGTGGGGTAGTGGTGGTGTGTCTGATGAAGAGACTTTACGTGAAGAAACACTTGGAGTAAAATGTGGGGCAGAAGCACAAAGAAACAGGGATTCAGCAAGAAGGATCTGAGACACCACAGCCCAGAGGCATTTTCATCCTGTGTGTGTCAGTTTAGTATCAATCCCTTGTTTCTGGGCCCCAGACTCTCTCTTCCATAATTCCCCCTTGTGATACTGAGGTTGGGACTCTGCAGACCCTTTTTCTGCTTTGTCAAGCTCTGTCAACCAGGGGTGCAGTTGAAATAATGGCAGGATGGAAGAGGGAGAAAAGGCTTGCTCCTTATTTCCAGTGGGTTCCCCTTCTCTGGGGGCATTGCCAAACAGTGTTTCTTCTCCATGGCAGTGACTGTTCCTCCCTGAGGCAGCAACCAAATTCCCAATTGCTTCTTTCCACCATTTGCAGAACCATCCTCCTCGTTCCTCACATCCACCAACCTCCCCCAGCAGGATCCCATCCTTAGGTCTGGGTCCGAGATCCCTGTTGTTGCCTGAGACCTCAGAGATTCCAAGACTAGTGGCAGATAAAGACCAAGATGCAGGCAAACTGTACAGCCCCTATTTCCTCTAAAATCTACCATTTCACCTAGAAGAGTCATGTGAGTTCTGTCATCACTTGGGTTTCCTGTACTTGTGGCCTGTGCCTTGGTTCTCTATTCCTTTCCATTTGCCTTCTTTTCTTACCTTCCTGATTTGATACTTCATTGTCTAATTGTGTGACATTTATAATAATAAATGTATAGTATCTGCTAGGATAATTCTTCTCATTTAATTTTGCTTCTTCAGAACTATCTTAGCTACTCTTACTCTTTGTTCTTCTATGTGAAGATCAGAAATGACAGACCAAGTTATGCAACCACACGCATGACATAATGAAAGAAACACAAATCTCAAGTGCTTCTGGGTTTTTAACTGGAGAGCACTAAAGACAGATATGTGCTGTTCTTTAATCCAGTGGCTAATTTTATCCATACGGGTCATCTAAATTCGTTGTTAGATTAAGTTCTGTTGACTTATTCTTTTTTAAAATTTAATTTATGTCCTTTACATTATTGTGTATTCTCCATAGGTCCCACCACCAATTCATCCATGAGACAACTTTGAATGTTACTTACAAAAGCAGCATTTTTGCAAACAGTTGTTGCTAGTATGTAGAAATGCAATTAAAAAAACCTCACATTGAATCCAGTAATCTCTTATTGATGGAACAATTCATCATCTGTAAATTCTTTGGGTTTACTATATATGTTGTCACAGTATCTGCAAGTAATGACTGTTTTGGTTCTTCTTGTCTAATCTTTGTAACAACATTTCTTCCTTGCTTTCTATGCCAGCTGGGACCTCCAGAGTTATGTTACACGTAAGTGATGGCAGTGGGCCTTTTACTTATTCCTAACCTTTGGTAAACACTTTAAATCTGTCACTATTGTATATGATATTTGCATTATCAAATTGAGGAAGTTTCCTTCTATTTCTAGTTTGTTAAGAATTTTTATAATGTATACGTGCTAACTTTTATCAGATGCTTTTTCTTCATCTGGTGGAGATATTTTCTCTTAGTTTTGTTAATAGATGACTTTCATTCATTGATTTTTTCAAAGGTTCAATGAATCTTATGTTCCTCAAATAAGCCACATATATCATATGGTCTTGATATATAAGCTTTCACATGTATTGCTGGCTTCAGTTTACTAATACATTTTTTAGGATTTCTTACATCTATATTCATGAAAAATAGATTGCTTATAATTTAATTTTCTCATACTACCGAGGATGAATCTTAGAATCCAGTTTATGCCAGCCTCAGACAATGGGCTCATTGCCCTTTCTCTGGAGGAGCCAGCAGAACTAAAACTGTGTATCTCCTGGATATCTGGTATAGTTCTTGTGGGCCCATGTGCCTGGATGTCTCTCCTGAGAAGGTTTAACTATTAGCCCAGTTTTTAAAATAGTGATAGGAACACTCACAATTACTGTTTTTATTTTTTCCTCATTATTGACCTTGTAATATTTTTAAAGAAACTGAGCATTTCATCTATGTTTTCAACTTTATTGTTATAAAGTTGTTCATACCATCTTTGTATTGTCTTTTTAATATCTGTAG
Organism: Scalopus aquaticus; assembly: GCA_004024925.1. Classification (NCBI taxonomy): domain Eukaryota; kingdom Metazoa; phylum Chordata; class Mammalia; order Eulipotyphla; family Talpidae; genus Scalopus; species Scalopus aquaticus. Next base: position 80,402 of record PVIJ01001402.1, read on the forward strand.
CATTTAAAGCTATGCTTTCCGATTTATTTCTAAGTTATTTATTCAAGCTTTCTCTCATGCTTGTCATGAGTACTTTGGCCTGAAGTTTAAAACTGGCTTTTTCAGAACAACCAACTGTTGGTATTATTTTTCTTCCTAGTGTATGTCCTTATTTTTCATAAATTTTTGCTTTCAACCTAAGTATACTCTTTCCATTTTCTCTAGGCATATTCTAGTGTTCCTATTATTATTATTTTAGGCTATAGATTTTTATCTATACATCAAATTAGTATTCTATTGCATTTTTATTAGAAGTCTTTCTCTGTCAGTTTTTAATGCTTTCTTCATTTGCCCATGTAAAGTTGTGGAAAATATATACACACAGTAATTACATTTGTTATTGATTTGTATCTTAATCACATCATCATCAGAGAATATAGTTTGCAAGTTGCTAAGATACCAGTGCTTTAAAAGAAATTGAGACTTTTTCTCTTTTAGTCTTAATATGTGGACACTTTCTGTAACTCTTCCATGTACACCTGAAGAGGATGTGCATTTCTCAACTGCTGAATGCTATGGATATTAATTGATTATCTATCTTTCTATTTATCTATCATTATCATCACCATCTATCACCCATCCAGTACCTGTTATATCAAGATTTCTGTGTCTATTTCTCAAATCTTTTGTCTCTGATTTTTTTTTGGCTCGATTTATCTATAATAGCTATTTCCAAGATAATTGTGTAAGTATCTCCTAAATGAATGTTAGTTTTGTCTTTTTATCCTTGCAAGTCTATCGAAACTCACTTTACATATCTTTAGGACATAATTTTAAATGCATCTAAGTTTATAATTTTATGCTAAATTTGGAGGAATCAGTATTTACTTGGTATTTCTTCTTATTGCTCTACTATTTTTCTTTATGTCAGTATGTTTTAGACTTGATTCTTCTGAACATCATCTTTTTACTTTTGACAATACATGTTTTAAAAAGCAAAGTAAATAAATTTTATTTACAATTTTTCTGAAATAATTGGGTTATTTCTAAAAACCTACTTTGTACCTCCTGTCTTATCTTTTCCATGTTTATTCTTATTGTTTTCTCTTGAATTCTTGAAATATTTTTTCCTTGTGCTCATTTTATACCTCTAATTTAGAATTTATACATTTTCTTATTTTACTTAACATGTGTATTTAAATGATCAAAGTCAGAATTTAAATAATATCATTGTTACTTTTCCAAACAATAAAAGACCCAAGAACATTTTAATTTTAACTTCCTTTCTAAAGATTGTGATTTTATCTAATAGTTTAGTGAGAACATGTTTTCAGTCTCAATTATTATTGTTGTTTTATAAACTGAGCATTTATTTAGATTTGCTTAAGTATTTATCACATTTTTTTCATTTATAATTTCATCTTTTGTCTTACTCTTCCATTTGGAATTCTTTCCTCTGCCTGAATTATTTTAGGATTGCCTTTAGTGAGAGTTTGTTTTTCTGAAAATGTCTTTTGTCACGTTCTTGAAAGATATTTTTGATAATTAAGCCATTCTACAATTCCTTTTTAAAAATATGAATAAAAGAGTTGTTTTTTTACTAAGGAAAGGAGAAAATTAAGCAAACAAAATATTTTCCAGGCCACATTAGTTTGTAGGGTCTATAGCATGCTCATGGAAGACATCAGAGGTGGATAATTTTCTTTACTTTTCCTTTGAAAGTATTATCAGTTTTATGATTTCATTTTTTTTATCTGTTGAGAAGTTATCTGTAACTTTTTTGATACATTCAAGTTCAATCTGTATTTTTGTTCATTACTTCTTCTTGTCTATGTGATATATCTAACTGAAGCCACACAAAGCCAAGGCATGCCCAGGGGTCCCAAGCTGTTAAGGGGAAAACTCATCTTCCCCATTCTAATGGTTTGACCATTTGCATACACAAAGGCAAAGAAAGTGGATTCTTGGTGTGTGCAAATCTTTAATTAGTGTGGAAAGAGAGATAGAAGGAAGTGTTTCAAATACGGGTTCTCAATCAAACCCTGAAAATTAGCTATCCCCTCAGTTGGTGTGGTTAAATTGGTGTGGTGCAAAGCTGGGTGACCAAGGTCTGAAAGCACTAGAATGAGTCTAAAGCATGCACTGGGAGGAACCAGGAGAAAGAGTATAAGCAGGAACTACAGAAAGCTGGGACAGAGGAGAGAACTGAAATTCAAAATGTACCATATAAACCACCAAAAGTCAAAATAATGGCTGACATTGCCTCTACTAAAATGCTGAAGTCGTCAGAACCAAGCTTCGAGGTCTAGGATCAGACTCCCCATGTGTCTCAGCCACTCTCCTTCCTCTTCTGTTCAGCCTCCAAGAAAAATTACTTTGCTCCTTCCCAGCTGCCCTCCCCACCTTTCAGGAAATCTGGTTCATGGCAGGCTGGGAGATGTAATTCAAGGGGGCTGCATGTAAGTGGGGACAGGGATGATGGTGCCCATTCCTTGGACTGCACTTCTCCTTCCCCTCAGCAGAGATGTTTTCTGTAACATGATTGTGAGCTCTTTGTGTGCATTCTGCTTGGTGGGACCTTCACCACACAAGCTCTGTGACTTGGTGAAGGCAGATTCTCCTCCCGTGGTACACAGAAGGTACTTTTCCTTCTCAAGGTCCCACAACTTCCGCTCCATCGAGGTCCACAAAAGCTCCCTAACTCACTTCCTGGCCAACGCTATATGCTTCAAGGGTTCCTGCTATTTTGAAGACTATCTTCAAAATAGGTAGGATGTTTCTGGAAGGCAGTACTATTCCCTCCTCTGTTACCTTATCCCACGCAGACATTGCTGGTAAAGCAGGGAGATCCAGAGGGAACCAATGAATGAATGGTGGTTGGGGGTGTCTCTGAGAATATTTGCTTGTCCAGTTGGAATAAATGCCAGCTCAAGAGACAGTGATGCTGACCCGACTGAGTAAGAGTTCTGGGCACTCTTGGAGGAACCCTGCAAGCCCACAGCTCCCAGAAACTCAGTGTAACACTTCCATTTCAGATTTAGCAGTTCCTAAAAAAGTATAATGTGTAGTGAAATATAAAATATCGAATGTATAAAGTGTGCAGGCTGAACCTGGGTTCAAGTCTTACTTGGTTCTGCCACTTCATGTTGTGCTGAAAAACCTGGAGATGCTTCCTACTATATTTATTTCCTTATCTGTAAAAGGGAGAAAAAATAATAATGCCTACCTCAAAGATTGTTGTGAGGATTAAATGAGTCAATAGATCCCACCTGGTGTGTCAGTAAAGTTGGAAATGTTAGTTGTGTCAGGCTAGTCTGTCTTCCTATCTGGTCAGTGCAAAGGTTGGTTATGTCACTACTTCCTTGCCTTCTGGAAGCTGGGGCCTCATGCTATCTCCCATTCCCAGCTAGTTTGCAAACACAGTGCATTTACCAAGCAGTGCAGTGAGTGTAAGTCTGGATCCCTTTCACATGGCCTTATTCATAGTTTGGACAACACTCATGTTGGTTACTATTTCTCAGTTTGGTTCTAAAAACCTTCCCCTCCCCCCCCCCCCAGACAGCCCTCACTAGCAGAATGCCATGGAATGTGCAGCCCCAGGGCATGGGGGGAGGTGGGCTCTAAAATACTTTGCATCTGCAATGCCAATTCTTCTGTGAGGCTCATTTAGTTTATGCTGCTTTGGAGGATTTGACAAAGACCTTGATAGGAGGAGGGTCAGAAAACAATGACTCATGCCTATTACTGTCTACTGGAAAACCTCTGGGCCAGGAGTCCGTGGCCTTTGAAGAGTAAGAAAGACATGGAGGTGCCTGGTTTGCACGCTCTCAGGGGACTCTCTGGCCTGGCAATGCTGCACCTCTGATGGGGTGAGGTGCTTGTACCTGAGGACAAAGAGGCAGAAACACACTGAAACTCTGTCTCAGCAGTCTCCAAAGAGTGAGGAGTCTGGAGGAGGCACCTATGATTTCTGTGGAAAATTCTCTCAATGATCTTAGTGTTTTCAATTGTGACTATAAATATGTAGCTCTCAAATCTTTTCCGTGCTTTTTTGGCATGGCTGAGTTTGCACCAGGTATAATGTGTATTTTAATGTTTTTCATTTAACATTACACTATAAGCATTTCCCCGACTTGTTAAAAATTCTTTGTAACATCATTTTATTGCAGCAGAATATCTAATTGCATGTCTGCCTCATAATTCTTTTAATAGTACCCTAATGATAAACACTTAAACAGTTCTGTATTTTTCCTTCCTGTATATAGAGGTATTATGAGACTTTTATTTCAAACTGAAATTTTGGTATGTGTTCAGTATATTTTCTCAGGATAGACTTCTAGAAGTAGAATTTCTGGGTCAGAGAATAGAAACAGCCACACGGTTCTTGGCATACCGCCAATGTGTCACCAGAGAAGTCATGTGTGAGTCTACCGTCTCTGCCATCTGCCCCTTGGACCCTTACTTGCTTTGGATAAACTCCCTTTAGGTCTTAATAGGTTAAGAGAGACACACATATGTGTAATACATGCACACACATATAGTCCCTTTATTAGTAAAGCAGCTGCACATTCTTTCCTCTTAGAATCATTGGCAGGTGATTAAATAGTAGGTGGAATAAACAAATCAGAGAACTTCCTTCTGCCTCCCTGGGGGGTAGCTGCCATTAGCTGCCAAGAATTCCATCTCAGCTGGACAGTTTTAAATTCTCCAGTCCCTCCTCCTTCTTTAAAAATCAAACATGTCTAACTCTGGGAGTGTGGAGGGAACCCTCCATATAAACAACCAAAAATATCTTTCTTACAGTATATTTTAACGGCATTTAGAGGAAGGAAAAATACTTTTTGTCACTGGCTCATTTTAACAGTTTTGTGAGGAAGGGGGCGTGTGGGACTTTTCATCCCCTATTTACTAGAAAGCCAAAGCTCGAAAAGAGAGGGCCTCCTGCTTCTGCTCCGTGTCATCTCCTGACTTCTGGAAGTGACAAGCCAATTGCAAGGTTGTTCATTCTTGTTCATTCTGTTGGCTCCACGTCTGGAAGTAGGAGGCTGACGGGGGGTGGGGGGGGCATTGCCTCAGTGGAGAGTGTCATCATCAATCAGCAGAGCCCACCTGGGACTGGTACCTCAGATGGCCCAGGTGCCAGTGTTACCAGAAAAAATGTGGGTAGCAGAGGGATTTGTAATTTCACAATTATGTCAGAAAAGGATTTTGGGGCCTCCCCGGTGGCTCAAAGGGTTAAGCACAGAGCTGTAGAGCTGCCAGCAGCTGCTATGCGAGTTCGATGCCCGGCTGGAGAGATTCCCACATGGCGCCGCAGACCTCTCCTGCCTTGCCTACTGCTCCCTTCAGCAGTGCATTTCAGCTGATCTGCCTGTTCTGCTCCCCACTCTGTCTTTGGTGAATCCTCTCACCACCCCACACCTCTGCCTTGTACCCCAGCTCTTGTATGCATAAATAAATAAATCTTAAAAAAAAAAAGAAAAGGATTTTGCGTCCATTCCAAGGGGTCTGTTATAAGGTATTTTTCCCTATTCAGGCCTCAACAATTTCTTGGCCATCTTTCTCACCAGAGGACACCTCTGATTTGTTCTCAATATTATCTCCAAAGTGATGTGCAGACCTGACCATATCTGCACCCCGTTTTTTGCCCCTCCAAGGGTTCTCCACACTGACAAGTTCCATTGTCTAGTGTCTAGACCTTTTTATCTGGATTTTTGCTGTCTCTGGGTCCAGCCTCATCCTTAGTCACTTCCACACAGGCCTCGTGCTCTAGGACAAGCAGTGAATTTGTAGTTTCATCTCAGTTGATTCACCTCGAGTTCTTGGCGTTTCTCATCCATGCATCTGGTTAACCCTTCAGAATTCCTCCTCTAAGACTTCTTCCCTGACCTACCTCAGACCTTCCAGTTTTTTTACAATGAAGATCCTTTACAAGCTGAGCTGTTGCAACACATTTCCTATCATAGTCCGTGTCCTCCAAGTTGCTGGTGGGCTTTGCTCACTTCCAGGGCCCAGGTACTGTGCCCAGACATTGCATGAAGCCAGAGGATGCTTGTGGAGTGAGGGAAGGAGTATCAGTGGCTGGATTCTGGGTCTGGGTTCTCACCATCGTTTGGTCCTAATGACGCCACTTGCCACCTGTAGTACACAGTGTGAACCCAGCAGGCTCTATTTTGTCTCTGGCCACCATGCTGAGACTGCAGGGTGAACTGTGGAGCTTGACTCAGCAAATGGCGACTGCTAAAGGAACATGTGCTGGTTGTCACTGCAGACCCCACCCTGCAGCCTTCTGGCTGAAGACTCTTGTCAACCAGTCACAGGAAGACAAATGGACGTCAGAGCCAATCCAGAAGTTTCACCAGTGACCCAAGCTCAGACCATTTCTCTGCTTGACCCTCTAATGCCTCTCTGCCCTGATCTTGGTGGAACATACCTTGGAGTGCCGCTGGGTAGTGAATCTGAATGCTGATCTCCATTCTCCCATAAATCTTTCTTGATTCTCTTACAGCCTGATTATTTTCACTCAACACACCCTTAGAAGACAATGTCTGATGAGCAACAGCTGTGAAGGAAATGGTCCTTCCTCACAGGAAGGGCGTGGTGCCCCTGAGGCCTCCAAACCAGCCAGCCTACAACTGCTGTATGTCCACAGAGCTGAAGGCAGAATTCCTTCACAAGTACTTTTTGAATTGGAGAGAAAAAAAAATAATCCTCTTTGTTATGTAACGAATAAATAGTGGCCAAAGTATTTGTTTTGTAGTTCAAGACTGAGAGGTCTGTGTAGCACCCTTAGAGGTCTATGATGTTGACAAGAGAGAGCGACGATTACAGGATGGCCTAGCAGTAGAGGCTGGCAGGTTGTGTCTAACCTCATCTCCAAGGCTCTGGATTTATGAGTTCATGCATGAACTAAGACATTCCTACAGGGCTCCTGTGATAAAATACTGAAAAAAAAATAAAACAACCCAACCTGCAGCCATGTTTCTCTTATACTAGCAAAGGGATGGCAAAAAGTTTTCTACTTTAAATTACCTTCCTCCCTGCCCCCCATGCCTCAAAGCAGAAGATGCTTTCTGATCTGTTCACTAAAGGCAGGGTAACTTGAAGGGTGGAACCCAGTTACTTAGAGTACTGCTAGGGTTTCATGAAGTGCACATTTGACTAACAAGTATTTCTGGAGCATTCCTGGGTTGCTCTGGACTATCTACTCAAGGATGTTTGGATAGCAAGCCAAGTTTGGAAGATGGAGACAGTGCCTCCCTCGAGAGCAGAAGGAAGGCATGTTTACTTCTGCATTTCTTAGCTCAGGGTTCTCCTCTGGAACTAAATTCTCTGTGTGGAGAAGGCTCCATCTAGGACCATGTGCTCTCTCCACATGGAACTTGGGGACAAGGAAAACTCACACAAATATGGTTTTATGGTTCTGGCCTTGCTGACCTTGCTGTGACCACAGAGTTCCTTCATTTTCTGTCAGCATCCATGGACCTGTTGCAACTGGCATGTAAACTTGCAAGATTTATTTATTAATGCATACAAGAGCTAGGGTGTAGGCCAGAGGTGCTTGGGGTGAGAGGATTCACCAGAGACAGAGTGGGGAGCAGAACAGGCAGACTGACTGAAATGCACTGCTGAGGGGAGCAGTGGGTGAGTCAGGAGAGGTCTGCTATGCCATGTGGGAAGCTCCCTGGCGGAGGATTGAACTTATGCTGCAGTGGCTGGGGATAGCTTCACAGTGCTGAGGCTTAACCACTTGTGCCACCAGGGAGGCCTGACAGACTCATATTCTTATAGAATTTTTTACACAAAATACTCCAATTCAAATATGTTTATTTTCAATTTTCTGATGAGAAGACGAGCCTAGAGAAGTTAAATAACTCTTCCTACTTCACAGAGCTAGGTAGTGCCAAGGGGAAATTTTTTGTTCAATTCTGTCTGATTCCAGAATCATTCTTTCCCTAGCATCCTGCTGACATGTTCAATGGCAAGCAATTAAGTTCTGAAGTTCCATTTATGGCACTTGGCCAGTTCAAATCATCCCCATTGCTATGATGATAAAAATGCTCAGGCAAGGAATGGAAAGAAAACGAGCAGCCTCTCCTTGAGAGGAACATAAAGAAGACATAATCATCAGGAGCTCCTTCCACTGAAGAAATAGTTCTTCTTTAATATTTACTTAGCGGTTGGCTCGAAGCCTCGACCTACTGCTCTTTCTGCTGGTGAACAGATGAACTCTCCTTCCCAGCAGGCAGGATGGGTTGTGCCCTGTGAAAAACAGACTAAACAAGGGCGGTTGGGGCAATGTCCAGGATGAGGGACGCCTCCAGCACCGCAGTTTCCAGACCTTGATAAGCCTTTAGAAGCCCCTTGCACATTTCTGCAGTGCGTTTCCAACTCGTGTCCTGTTTCATTTGATCATCGCCTAATTCTCATGGCAGAGACTGAGCAGTGGCTACCTGTTCCTTCAGTGGCTGTAACTATTATCCATGAACCAAGTCCTAGTTTCTTCCCAGGGCCTAAGAGGTCTGGTCCCTATCTGCTGTGCAACTGACTGAAGTCTCCCTTTCCTTCCCTAAGTCCTGCTCATTCTCCAGGTGGAAACTGCCTCTCCATCCTTGGGGTTCCATATTGGTCTGGATTACTTCTATGACAGCATCTATAACACTTGAATACCACATAATTCTATGCAATCTTCTCCACCAGTCACCAATGTCTTTAGGCAGGGACTGCCGTAGTCAACTAGTTAGCCCCGCACTGAGCCAGGCCCCTATTACGTGTCCGTGGGGTGCAGCTATGTACTTAAGTCACATGCACAAGCAATTGGGCACACATGATGTTATCTGTTTCTGGGTCTGGAATTCCATTACTAAATATTCTTACATTGGGGTTGAACACTTTTTTAAAAACACATATCATCCAAGAAGAGTTCGTATGGAGGTCTGATAGGACGTCATCTAGATGATCATTTTCTCCTTTGATAAAAGTGCCCCGAGTGGCAAGTTTCAAGCTTCTCAGATTAGGTGAGAGGCTTTACACCTGGATCACTCCCTTGCCATCTTTATGTTGTTAATCATCCTGCCCTGGTCCACAGTCCAGAGTTCCAGCTGTTTGCCAGCTCCCACCACTTAGAGCTGCCCAGGCTAGACCTCACAGGAATGGGGATGCGGGCACAGAAACCCCGTCATGGACAACCCTGGTGTTGCAATAGGTTAAATCTCAGTATTATGAAGCTATCAGCCACTGGAAAATGAGTTCAAGCCCCAGCCAGGGAGCTTCCCACATGGTACAGCAGACCTCTTCTGCCTCGCCCGCTGTTTCCCTCAGCAGTATATTTCAGTAGATCTCCCTGTTCTGCTCCCCTTCTGTCTCTAGTGAATCCTCTCACCACACTACACCTCTGGCATATATCCCAGTTCTTGTGTGCATAAATAAATAAATCTTACAAAAATAGGAAAGAAACCCAGTCATTGCTGGACAGGGTGTCTGACTGCGAAGAGCCAGCCCAGGCCCCAGCGCAGGGAGGCCCTCTGAGATTCCTGGCCTGTGAGTCCCATGAAGCTTTCCTGTGCACTTGGCCCAGCTGATGGAGAAAGGAGGCGCTTCTCTCCTGCCCTTTGGTTACACAGTCCTGGGGTCCCTTGCTCCCTCAGCCATTGGAAGCTGTGTGCCCTCCAGTAAGCCTGTCAGTCTTTCTATTTCAGACACTCCTTGTGGAGCGTCAGTGTCTGCAGGTCTGACAGGAGGAAGAGGCTGTTCACCTATAAACATTATTGTGGTGGTAAAAGAGGAGTCAGATGCAAAGAAGTTGGGCTTTCATCCAGAATGTACTTTCTCCTTGCCCTATTCTTCCTGTCTTCCTTCCCTCTCCTCTCCCCTGTCACCACTCCTCTCTTCCTTTCCTCTCAGCTCCATCTTCCTCCTTAACAGTTTTCATCAAACTGATACCATATTATGATTTATAAGAAATATATATATGGTCACTCAGATGTCCAAAATATGTTTTTCTATTAGGTCTTCATCCACAGTTCCTGAGCCACAGTTCCCCAAAGCCTTGGAATTTCATGAACGTTAGAGAGTAATATGGTCTTTTTTTTAGGTGAATGGGTGAGTTTTGGAAGCACTGAAGGATGGGGCCTGGTTGCCAGGGCAACTAACCACACTATTAGAAGTTTGGTACTTCCAGTCCTATCCCCAGACCTCTGGGGAGGAGAGAGGAGTTGGAGGTTGAATTCAGTGGTTAATGGTCAATGGATTAATCAGTAACCCCTTAGTAATGAAAAAAAGCCCCAAAGGATGGGGTTTGGAGAACTTCCAAGTTGGTGAGCAGGTGTAGATTTGGGGTGAGCGTCTTGCCTGGAGAGCGTGGAAGTTCTGCACCTTCCCCCATACCTTGCCTTATGTGGCTCTTCCAACTGGCTATTCCTCAATAGTATCCCATGCAATAAATTAGCGATCTGGTGAGTGAATGGGTTTCTTGAGCTCTGTGAGCTGCTTGAGCAAATTAATCAAGCCTGAGGGGGCTGGGAACATCTGATTTACAGTCATTTGGTCAGAAGCACTTGTACCAGCCTGGGCTGGCATCTGAAGGGGAGGGTGTCTTTGGAAGACTGAGCCCTGAACCTGTGGAATGTGATGCTGTTTGCTATTGTGGGGACCCCCACCACTATCACCTCTCCCCACACACACACCTTGGAATTTCTGCCTGACATGTGCATTTATTTGCCCCCGCCAACCTTTGTTGCAGGCCTTCTGCATAACAACTTGAGTGCTTCAGGAACCCAAGATAAAGTGTTCCCTGCACTGCACACCAGAGTATATGAGACGCACGTGTGTGATTTGCAAAGTGCTCCGTCTCACTGTGTCTGCGCTCACCAGTGTGATGGGCTGGCCTCTGTGGTCAGCCTGTGACAACTCCCTCCTGGGTGGCCTCTGGACTGGGTCACTGCGGAGGACCTAGCCCTGTGGCTTCCTTGTTACCACTGCATTTGATTCTGGCTGGACTTTGGGACCTTGTGGGCTGGGGATCAGGTCCCGCTTCAGTGCAATTTCCAGGATACTGGGCAGGCAGAGAGGCGGAGGTGGAGAGGCCAGTTCTCTGAGTCTGCAATGGCAGCAGAGAAGGGAGGAGAGGCAGGCATTGCTCTCCACACCAGTACCAGCCTGCAGGAAGCCCCAGGACTCTGGGCTCATTGGCATGTCTGTGTGTGGGCACTGGGAACTTCTGTGCCCATTGGGTAGTGATCTGTGCTCACAGCCCTGGAAGACAATGACATATGTCCACATAGTCTCAAAAATCTGCAGAGATGTCAGCACAGGAAGGGGTGTTTCCCAAACACTAGATCCCAGGAACTTTTGGTCCAAAACTTTGTAACAGGTTTTCTGAGAAGAAAGGGCTTTTTTTTTTTGTCCAGTTACATTTGGAGAAGGCTACATAATTCTCATTTTTCCCTAGGACACGTTAGGAAAATAAAGATCCTTAGAAACCCCGCTCTGGTTTAGCTTTGCTTAAGATGTCGTTTTCCACTGGTTTATAATTGGAACACACTTTTTGTTTGAGCTTTTCACACCCATTTGCCAAGCTGGTGTTCTACAGATCACAGTTTGCAACAGATGGATATAGTCAAACCTTTTTATAGATGGAAAGGTGGAGGGCGAGCAAGCTTGGTTCGCCCAGGGAACCTCCGCCAAGTTCCTTCCATCTCCAGCTCCTCTCTGCTCTTCTGCCTCGTGACAGCCTGAGAATTCCAGCTCCTCCTTGAGTTGGTGGCCCTTTCCTGACTAAGCTTGGATCCCCCTAACCCATGGGGAGAGGGATGGTGACTCCCAGGTGAAGATGTGCAGCCTCTAGAACCCTGAGCTCTGAGAGTTCCTGACAGCCAAGGCTCCTTTCTTTGATCTTGGAACTGATGGCTTAGAGGGATTGCTGAGCTTCTGGGAGTCTTAGAAAGATTCTTGTTAAGGGGTTGGTTGGCAAGTTCATTCTTAATTATGGCCAGGGACTCCCTGGTGGCACAATGGGTTAAGTGCAACACTATGAAGCTATCCAGAGCCACTGCAGCATGAGTTCTATCCCCAGCCAGAGAGGTTCCCACATGGCACAGCAGACCTCTCCTGTCTCACCCGCTGCTCCCCTCAGCAGTGTGTTTCAGTGGATCTGCCTGTTCTGCTCCCCACTCTGTCTCTGGTGAACCCTCTCACCGCCCCACACCTCTGGCTACCCCCCAGCTTGTATGCATAAATAAATAAATCTTTAAAAAAAATTATGGTCACTCCTCAGGAAGCATTTAGAAATGGCATAATGAGGAGACTTTGTTGATTTGCATACACCCCATATATCCACCACCATTCCCAACCTCAGTAAACAATGCTGGGCAAGAACACACTGTTCCTGCCACCAAGCCCATATGTCGGTGTCACAGAGCCACATCCACTTGAGAGATGAGATCACTGAGATCAGAGAGGTCAAGCCCAAGGTCCCAGGATCAGGAAAGGGGGAGCCAGGCCCAAACCTAGGGATTTGGCTCACGTGTATTTGTTAACAGGACCATTTTCTCTACTACTGTGCAGGAGCCAAGCGTCCAGCCCTGGCCACTGCGACAATCCATTCTAGAGGCTCGCTGTACCTTATATTGGCTTCTAAAAGTTGGTGCCTGTGTAGGGAAAGGAAGGCTGGTTACAGCCCCTCCCTCTTTCCTGGCAGGCCCAGAGCCTTCTGCATTGTCTGTGCTCTCTGAGATCTGGCCCATGGAGCTGAAGGGACCAGCCCACCCTGTCTCCACACGCGCTCAGTCGAGAACACACAAGTGCACCTGTGACAAGCCAGCCCAAGTACCGATCTTTCCCCAGACAATGGTAGTAATGCCATTTGACTCTGAATGCTTGGTTACATTTCAAATTTATTTCCAATCGTTTAGAGCTGGATCAATGGAAGACAGTGGTGCCTTTTAGCTCAGACACCTGCTGTTCCCCCCAAATGTCAAGGGCTGACATTTGATGCCCTGAGCCCCAGTCAGCCTGTGGATGACTCATGTACTTGCTTCCCAGTCCCCAGGCCCACCACCCTGCTACGCTCTGCAAGGGCGTCCCATCATGCCCGTGACAAAGTGCTTTTTGGACTTCTGTACTTTTTGTGCAAAGTACTGACCCAGACTTTCTCTGTCAGAGCAAAGACTGGCCCCTTGGGTGGCTGCTGCACCCTGGGTCCCTGGGAGAGGCCTCTCCTGGTTGCTTCCTCCTCCATTCCTCCTGCCTGGCTGGGTTGGCACCTTTGTGCCCAGGCGAGGTACATATCTTGGATGAGGTGGGTGCTCTTGTTGTCTGCTCGGTAGTGTAGGTAGTGGGGTAGGGCTGTGGGGTGCATTTCCTATTGTAGAGTTGGAGGAGGTGTTGGGGGGGCTAGAACTGGTGCCCCTCAAATAAAGTACTCCTTTCTGCTGCTGTCGCCTGCTTCCTGGAGGTATGGGTCGTCCTGCAGGGCGGCGTCAGCGCTCTCTGCGAACTCTGTGCCCTTGGCCTCGTTGGTGTGGTACGTGCCCTTGTGCCGGTACATGTAGTGTATCGTGACGATGAGGAGGCAGACCAGGACGAAGGCCACAGCAGCAATCACACCTGCAGGCGGGAAATGCAAGGCTCCATCTGGGCTAGGTACCATGGGATGGGGTAGGGGCTAGGACCAGCGGTTGTGCCAGGACAGATGTACTGCTCCAAAGAACAGCTGGGCAGGTTGGTTCATTTCTGCCTCCCTCTTCTCTCTGCCCAGTGTGCATCCTCTCATCTCTGCACATCTATTCTTATCCCTTCTGTCCCATTCCCCCTGCTCCTCTTTCTCCCTTCCCTCAATAGTCTCCTGAAGTTGACATTAATCCCTCACAGGCACCCATTGTCTACTGAGGCAGTCATTGCAGAGTGTGCCGAATTTGTATCGTGCCGAATTTGTATCCTCTCTGGATCTGCCTACAACTGAAGGGCTCACAGGACTTAGCACTTAGGCCTTTAATACCAAGACAATCTGCCCTGAGGGGCTTCCCAGATCACAGGACTTCCAGGGGTACAGACTTCAAGTGCTAAAACTAGAAAAGTACGGGAAACCGGGTCTAGCTGGCCGCCTGGGTGGGGTGGGTGAAGTGTGGGCTGTCCTCATCACCTGCCCCAGCCCCATCTCCCGTGCTCTCCTGCAGTGAAAGCCCCGTGAGTCTGTCAGGGAGTGGGAAGGGGGGTCAAACAAAACACTGAAGGGGACATGTGCGAGGATACCCTGTAAATGTTCGTGGTTGTGGGACTCAGAAGGGGTCAGGATGCAGATCTTGGTTCTGGGAGCCAGATCATTCAGGGCTGAGGGGTGCAGAAGGGGAGATTTTTGTGGCAAAGGGGGGCATTTTTGTGAGTTGGGGCATCTGAGTTCAAGTAGAATCTGCTGCAAAGCCTTAGAACAAGTCCTGTACCTTTACTTCAAGGGTGGGTTTCTTGGGGAGGGGCTGTTGGAGAACATGGTTGGCAGTGGTGGGGGGGGGGTGAAACTTTCCAATTCCCAACTTTGTAGACCAGTTTCAAACTTCCTACTGCCTTTAGGGGCACATTGCTGTCGGCATCACATTTATAATATTGTCTAGTTAAAAGATACTGGGTGCGGTGTTCCAGAGAGTTGGAGAACGTCTGGATAAATAGAATCGAACAGGCATCTTATTGCCTGCCCTTCTTTCTCTAACTGTAGAGGTTCTGTGAGTTAGTAATGAACAAACCAGAAGTGAATCCCAAAGAAGAATCAGCAAGCTACCCTCCCAAGTTAGCTGTTCCTGGAACAGTTTGGGGTAACAGCACAGGATAGGAAACAGGTCAGAATTCCTTTAGGATGGAGAGATTTGGGCAGGAGCCCCAGGCCAGGAACAGCGTGGATGAGAGAGAACGGGGCAGGGAAGCAAGCCCGGCCAGTCCACCTGTCCCCTCGGCCGCCCCCACATCTCCCTGTGCAGCCTCTGAATTCCCGTGGGTCTGCAGCCCTGACCTGTGTGCCCCTGTCCCTTCCTCTCCTCTCCCTCACCTATGGGACGCTATGCGGGACATTGTTTATAGGCACAGACTCTGCCAGGCCACATTCATAGCCTCCTCTGAGGGAGGGAGCATGCCAGCCTGCCACTCCCACCTGTGCGAGCCCCTGGGTGCTGCTGCTCACCCTCCCAGCTACCTGGGTCCCAGGACAGCTCACCTGCAATGATCGCGATGTCCGTCTCGGTGGAGGCCATCTCAGGGTCAGGTTCTGTGAATAGAACAAAAGAGGCTGAGGTGAGAGGGGAAAGGCCCAGCCCAGCAGCGCCTCTGCTGGGCCTGCACTTTCTGCTCACATGTGCACAGCTTTGTGGCCAGGCCTGGGTTGAACAGGCATTAAACAACAGGTCACTAATGGGGTGCACAGAGCCTGGCCCAGCTGCAGACCTGTGCTAGACAAGGGCTACCTGTTGCCTCCTTGACTAGGTGGGAGCTGCTCCTGCACCTGGTCAGAGGTCAACAGACATCCCTAGAGGCATGTTGGTGGGTACTTTGTGGTTAGTACAAGTATCTCCTGCCTCTCAGAGCCTCAGTTTTTCCTTCTTTGTGGAGAGCCTGTTGAGCATGCCACATGCTGGGTAAGTTACCTTCCCTCTATTGTAGCACATGAGCTGTGCACATGTCTTTGGCATTCCCAGGAGGTCTATGGCATTATTCACCCATTTCACAGGTAAGACACTGAGGCTGGGGTGCTGTGATGATAGCCCATCCATGGTTGGCTGGGACTTTGGGACCTACAGGATGCTCTCCCCTCTCGGGCACACTTTTCTTTTTTCTCTCTTGGAGAAGCCTGTTACCCTCTGGAATTTCCTCCCTGCACTCCACCTAAGGTCTCTGAAGCTGCTCTCCCATGGAAAGTCTGTCCAGAGGCACTATTCCAGTCAAGGAGTGAGTTCTGGAGCTCACTGGCCTGGCGAGGGGCTGGGGAGTCAAGGAGAGCAGGGACCTATATGGTTCCTCAAGCCACTGCAGAATGTCTTTCTCCTCTGGGAGACGAGTGGGAGGAGAGATTTATCGGATCACAGAAATATCAGTGTTAACACGGAAATCCCATGCTCCCATTACAACAGTTATGCATATTAAAACATGGAAGGATGCTTCATAATAGTCATTTCCTCTCAGATAATCACTTTAATTATAGTGCGATGAGGTCATTCTCCCCTGCGCAGCTGCCAGATGCTGCTTTCTGATAAGAAACTGTTAGTGCCAGATCTCAGGAGGGCAGCGGCGGGAGCGAAGCGGAGCCTCCACGCTGGGGACCCGGAGGAGGAGGGCTGCACAAAACAAGGTCTCTGGCCACAGAGAGAAGAGCAGGACTGGAGTGAGGGCAGAGGAGGGTGCGACCCACAGTGAGTCCTGAGTCAGGGCGGGGGTAGGAAGGTCATGTGCACAAGGGATGCTGTGATCCAGGCTGTGATTTGGTGTTAAGCACATATTAAGTGCTTATCAAATGTCTACTGAATAGGTGTCTACATGAATCAGTGTATGCATGTATGAATGAATGGATTCTGTCACTGGGTTTTGAGAACTTACACACTCATGAAGCACCACACAGCCCAGTAAGAAAGAATAGTCTTGTTTAAGTCAGCGTGGATGGTTACCAAGGTTCAATTCCCATAACTGTCCTTAGGAATTTTCCAGGGAAACACCAGCATTTCCCATGTCAGTATGTCCAACGCTGCCAGGGTTAGCAGGGACTGTTATTTCCTCTTCTTTTAAAAACAGCTAGCACTTGCTTACCAGTATTTGAGATGTTTTAACTCATTTGGTCCTCCTGACTGTCCCACAGGGCAGCAATTCTTTAATTCCCATTTTACAGATTTGGAAGTTGAGTCCCAAAGAAGTGCTATGGGGCTTTCTGGCTCTTAACTCTCGTGAGAGTCAGGAGTCAACTAATTCAAGCCTGAGGCCTCAAGACAGTGTGTTGAACCCAGCAGGCACTGCCAGCCAGGTACACTGGTTAAGGACCTATCAAGGTGCTTGACTGGAATCACTTGAATTAACTTCCTGACCTGTCTGTGCTTGGGAACACTAGAAGCACTCCAGGCAGGCCAGTGGGACAGGGGCAACATGGTCTCCCCTGGAACTTATGGCCACGGAGGGGCCTGCTCCCCTTGCCCTGCACCCCTTCAGCTGTGAGGAGCTCGATTTATACAAGTTGCTCAGCATGAATTATACCAAAGTAAGGTTGTTCAGCAGGACCAGAACTGACACCAAAGTCAAAACCGGACAGAGGAGGAAGCTCTGTCTGGGAAGGTGGGAAGAAGTGAGTCATCAGTACCCAGAGTGTGGCCTCTGGACCAACAGCATTCTCTGGGCATTTGTAGTTCTTAGGCCTTACCTCAGACCTTCTGGAGCTCAGAAGCAGCGCTCTGTGGCACTATGGGATACTGATATATACCCAGAATCGAGCTGCTGGGGTAAGAGAAGATTTCTCAGAAGGGGTTATGTCAGGATTGGCCCTTGGAGGATGAGTAGGAGTTTGCTACACAATTATATAAGCATTCCAGGTAGAGAGCACCTAACGGTGCTCACCTCTCTCTCTTTCTCTGCTTGCCACCCTTGCCACCAAGGATCCTGAAGCCTCCAGTTTGCTCTCCTGGCTCTGGAGATGGTGGGTGAGAGCGCTCCTTTGTGCTATTTAATCCATTCAACCAGCAGCCATGATGTGGCATTTTCGGAAAAGACTAGCTGGAGTGAGCTCAGATCCTGGCCAGGAAGCTCACTGGTTGGGAGCCTGGAATGGAAGTGCCCTTGCTGTGCTTGACAGGAAAGTATGTGGTGGGGTTTAGGATCATTCTGGGCTCAGAATCTGGTCATGTGTGGCACAATGAAGTGTTATTCATGGCAGGTATGGGTCTGCGATCAGAAATTGACAACTGTCTCAATCTTAGAGTGGACAAACATGAGAGGACCCAACCCTTTCAGAAGAGATCCAGGGACCCCACATTCTCTTTTCCTAACTTCCGTACAGTGGCAGCCCCCACCACACCCAGAGAAAGCTCTACAGCCCCAGAACCATGCTCCTCTTGCTCGCAGCTCTGTGGCAGCCTGAGAAGGGTGCTGAATAATCATCATTGGCTGTTACTTGAAAGCCGAGTCTCTACTAGGGAACCAAGATCAAACTGTCCACGTTTGCTAGCAGCAGTGTTATTCAGCAAACTTATTAATATTGATTGGCTCTAGCTTCCACATATTTACAGCAAGGGTAATAATACCCACCTTGTGGTAGGAATTGGAAAGGATTTATGTACATATGGGTTACATATTTTATATATTATGCATGGTTTTATATATTATGCATGGTCGGTAGCTCCAAGAGGTGTTTTTTCAACCGCAGTTACTATTTTGATTCCTATTCTTATCACTTTGGCCTGTACCTAATTCAACACCAGTCACCTAAGTGACCAATTCACAGGCGCTGTGAGCTTACACAGGGATGGCACACTGGCCTGGACCTCTAGGGCCGTTCAGGTGGACAGTGAAACTTCACGTGGCCCTGAGCATCTGTGTTCCCCACCTTACCGTGGGGGCCGGGGCAGAAAGGTGGAAAATAAGTCTCTGATTCCAGGGGGCTGATTTTGGGTTTTCCTGGGAGACTGTGACACATGGCCTATTCAGGCAGTATTTGTCAAATAACTGGTGCCAAATCATGGGTGGGTCACAACTAGTGACAAGGTGGAGGGACAGACAAAAAGGGAGGAGGGAGCTAGAGATATGTGGTGGGAGGAGAGAGAGGGAGAGATGGGGGAGACAGAGACAAAGAGGTAGAAGGGAGATAAAGATCAAGAGATAGATGGAGATGAGAAGTAGAGAAATAAAGAGATACAGCGAGAAAAGAGAGAGAGAGAGAGAGAGAGAGAGAGAGAGAGACAGACAGACAGACAGACAGACAGACAGAGAGAGGGAGGGGATGGAGACACGAAATAGCTTAAAGAGCCTCAGGTGACCATGTGCAGTCACGAGTGGAGTGTTTGGTGGAGCCGATTCGCCAGCACACACATCACAAGCACATCTATCTGTGTTTCTCTTGAGAGACCATGACTCAGACAAGGCTTTCAGAGGGGCTGGGTTTGAGGGGAGCCCACTACCAGGTTGAGCAGAACAGAGGGAGAACCAAACACCCTTCAGTCTGGGCAAAGGTGAAAAAGTAGCTGAGCTGTGTGCCAGCTCTGGGCTTCTGAACCCCAATGTGGCCCTACAGCTGCAGGACTTCCTGCAAGACCCACAGTGGGGACCACAGATGCTTCCTGTGAGCGGGTAGCTCCTGAGAGGAAGAGGAAAGGGAAGGACTGAGCCTCACAGACCTTCCTGCTTCCAGACTCACCCTGGGGCATCACCACCTCCGGGGGTGTGGGGGAAGGAGCAGGGAGCCAGGCCCAGGCACACAGGAGGGCTCAGGCAGTCTGGGTGCAGGAAGGATCCTGCCCTGACTGTGGTAGTGATGTCAGTCCTAAGGGCTCAGCCATGCGAGACTAGAAGAAAGGGGAACACGGGGTCCTGTTTGGGTGACTGGGTATAGGCACTAGGCCAAGATGCCACTTAGCTCTTCATTTAATGCTGCAGTGAAAGAAGAACTTTCCTTCTTTTAGTCACAGATAATGAAATGTTGACTCAAAATCAAACAATTTGTTGAGATCTCACAGCCAGGAAAGGGAGAGCCTGTGTTCTAACTTGGGGTCCTTTCACCAAAATGTTCCAGCTCTCTAGGCACCAGCTGCCACAAGCCTCAGGAGGCCTAGAGGACAGGCCTGGCTTTTCTCCTGTGGAATCTGCATTTGGCTACAGCCAATCCCTGCTGACTCTAGATGGGGAAGGGGCTGGTCCGCCACCTGTTCTCTGCTCAAAGGCAGCATCCCAGGAGGCAGCAGGGTCCACAGGGGCTGAGGTGCCGGAGACATTCTGCCAGCCGGCAGCTTGGGTACAGCTAACAGGACACTGGAATCCAGGGGCAGCTGACTCGTGGGGGTGCACTTGGTGGGGTTTCTCAGAGGGTGACAGACAGCACTGGTTCCAGGAACACATAATCACCCTTCTCTGTATGAAGTGGTGTAGAGGAAGAAGTTCTCTTCTTTACCCACCCCCCACCTCCGAAAGGCTTTGTGGTCACACCGCTGGGCCTTCTCTAATTTGGGCCACTCTAACGGATTTTCCTTTTGTCTCAGGGATGGGAGGAAGTGCCCATTTCCTGTTTCCCATCTCCCAGTGGCCCAGAGGAAGAATTTGGGAGCTAGCAGGGGACTCTCAGAGAGTGTGTTTCACTTAAGTGAAGAGTGAGGATGGTTTCAGACTGGGAGGTCAAGGTGTTTGGAGAGAAGGAAGATTATTTTAACTTTAAAATCATGACAAGAAACAGTTTTTCATGGAGCCTCTGGAGGGTTCCCGCCATGACAGTCGAGAGGACAGCAGGGCCGGCAGCCACAGGTGGTGAGGCTCTGTGCTGTTGACTGAGAGAGCAGCATCTCAAGGAATCTACAGAGCTGGTCAGATAACTCACTTCACAAATGGGCTCAGGCAGCAATGCCTTCTCGTGAGTCTGCTTTGGGTTTGGGAGGAGAACAGCCACTGGGGTAGGGACCGGAAACACTGTGGTTACAGAATGTTCTCCTTGGCTCACATTAGAATCTCTTCTTCCTGCTCTAGATTCTGGCATCAAAGTCCTTGTGCAAGTGAATTGGAAAATGGTTGACAGTTGAAGTCTATTTACTGACTTTTGGTAGGAAAAAGGTCAAATGCATTTATTTTTCTTTGATGGCTTGTTACTGCTCCCTGAAAGGATGCAACAATCAAGCTATAACTGGGGGACAGATGGTCTCAGAATATAATGCCCCAAAGAAATGAACACATAGCTTTTTCCCACCACCCGTGACTCTTACAAATCAGCCAATGTTCACTGAGTAATCAGCAATTACGCAATCCTAGGTTAAAGGTCTGTCCCGGGGAAACTTGTGACTTGGGGAGATGCAGCCTATTGAAGTCTAGGTCACCCACCATGCTCAGATAAGCTTCCCTGAGATGTATCACTTTGGCATATGGATCATTTCAAGCTGAGATCAAAGATGTGAAGACTCATGAGAACCTTACCTCTCCCTGAATAACTTGGAAGAATAGAACTCGGGGATCTTACCCAGAATTACAGTTATCATGAGGGATAATCTTTCCATCGGAGAATGCTAACTATGCGGCAGTACAGTCATCTAGTTACAGAGCATCTGTGCCTCATCATAGGGGTTTCCTTCTCCTAGCCCCTGGTCCCCCTCTCTCTCTTTGAAGCCCCGGGCCCCTAGCCCATTTCATGCTCCTTCTGTCCCATCAACTTTAGAATCTACACACATATAGATTATCTAAGTTAATTAAATTTGTTCTTCTACTAATCTGTCTGATGAAATTTGATTGCCAAGAGAAAAACACCGAGAGTTCTGGGAAACTTTCTCTCCACCTCTATGGAAACAGCAGAGCAAAGCAAAGGGGCCACTGTCAAGATGGGGATTGTCCTCTAGAAGGAGGGACTTGTCCTTTGGATTGTGTGAGGGCTGGGTTTAAGAAGGAGGCAGTAAATAGCCTCCCTTGTTTCCTTAGATGAGGGAGGGGAGAACCACTGTTCCCTTTCACCCCATCCCCCAACAGACACACCCTGCCTTAGGGTTTTGAGAAGAAATTTAAAGTTGAAAGAAACAGGAAGGTTGAAGGGAGGGGGCTGTGGAAATGCAGTCAGCCTGTGGGTCTGGCTCCTGGAAGGAGGGTGGTTGTTAGGGAAGCTGCTTGGGGCTTGAACAACATCTGGCCTTTCAGGGGGGCAGAGGCTGAAATGGGTGTCTGGTCTTAGCAGGCAACTGATTAAGTTCAGGCTTAACACCACGCTAAGGTTACCAAAAGGGAGCTTAATAGATTTGTTCTTCCTTGAAGGAAGAGAAAGTATAGACTTGAAACAGTTGGCATGCCCTCAGCACAACAAGAGAGGGCACTCAGCTATTTAATCTCTAACTTTCACCTGTCTCTTTATCAAATCTCCGATCTTCACACTGGAAGGAGAACAAAGTCCTTACGAGGGGACTGAAGCCGAGGAGGAGGAGAGACTCCAGCGGGTTAGTTGCAGCTAGAGAGCCCACAGCATTTAGCTCTGACCAAGGTCGGGGTCCAGCCTCAGGAGGGGCAGACAGATGGGAGCTGTCCCATCCATGTCCACGGGGGCACTCAGCCTTGATGCTATGTGGTTTGTACAACACCTGTTCTCTGTATGGAGCTGACTGCAAGGTCCTTTACGGGGTGGCTCTGTTCTCCAACTGACGTCCCTATCTCCCTTACTCCATCCAGCTGGACCAAGCAGCAGCTGGGAGGTGGGCTTTGACCTCACTGTCAGTTTTGCAGCTCCTTCTTGACCTGCAAGACCCAGATCCAGCTCAGTTTTTAAGCCCCATGCTCACCAGGCTGGAAAGAGCTCAGATGTCCCTGACACAACCCACTTCTGAGGGAGGCGCCCTTCTGTTCCCTACAGCAGTTCTCTGCTTCATTCAGCTCTCTTGCTGCACTTCCCTCTCACCTATCCCACTCCCTTGCTTGAAGTGGTAATCACCCTCATCAGAGGCTTTTATTTTTTTTTGTTATTTGGGATCTTTTTGCCTGATCTTGGAATAGGTGGAGCTATTGGAGAGTGTGAAGGTGTTAGAAGAGGCTTCCTCAAGATGCTCAGGACTGGCTTCCGCACGACTCCAAAACCTGCGTGTGGATTTGGAGTTGAGGAGGATTTGGACTTGAGACCCTGGGTGCTAAGCTGTTGCCCTTCCCCTAACTGAGGAAGCCATCTGAACAGTTTATTAGAATGAAGACTGGTGTGCTATGCAGGCAAAGGGTTACCTGTAGAAATACCCTCTCTGTCTGAGAAATCATTCTGAATTTGCAGGGAAAGTTGCCATCCCCTCTTTGCCGTGTGAAGGGACTCTCTTCTATCCTTGATGCCCCAGTGCCATAGCCCCTTCCTTAGTTCTTGGTTAAAGCCCTGTCCTCTCCTAAGGCAGTGGGATCATCATAACCTATGTAGATTGCCTGTATGCATGTTACTAAATTCAATTTTTTCTCCTGTTAAACCATCTGATGTTGTTTTGATGACTTGACGGGCCCCAAGTACCAAGCAGGGTAGGGAATCTTCCACTGTATCCCAACATGAGCAGCCATCAAGTGAAGGACAGATCTGTGGACCAGGTACTTCCTTGACTTCTGTCTCTGGTCCAGGGTAGAGGAATTCCCTAGTAAAGGGATTACTCTGGTTCTCAAGGGTGGTCATACATGTATGTGTGACAGGGAACAAGTGTCCAAGATCTATGGTCCTCTGGTCCTGTATCACTGTTTCTCTTTTAGGGACAGGGAGCAGGGCACTAGGAGGTGGGAACTGACTGAATTGTGGCTAAAGTAGCTTAATGTATTCACCATCTGCTGAGGACAAAGTGCAAGGCCTGGAGGAGGGAAAGAATTGCTCACCGCCCTTAGCCAGGAGGTTGTAAGAGTATAGATTGTTAGTCTGTAGAATTGGGGAACTGGTCCCCTCTCAGCAATGCAAGGAAGAAGCCACGGTCACAGCTTCTCTAGCCCCTGCTCTGAGCTTGGTGTCCTTTCTTCTGGGAGGCAGCTGGTGCGGTGGAGACCTGGTATAGCGGGAAATGAAAATCTGTCATTTCTGCCAGCTCCCTGCCATCTCCATGACTGCTTGGTGAGGGGACAGGGGTGCTGTGTGTGGGTCTGGCAGAGGCACAAGCCCTTGAGCAATGATTGGTGGGGAGGAGCTGTCTCCTCAACATTATTCTTTGCACATTCTGAAGGAGTTTTCAGCTGCCCCACTGGATGTGATTTGTATGCTGAGTAGCTCATACCTGCTGGAGGGAAAACAGCCACTGATGACTGATTTAAGGTCCTCTGGGCTCTGGATGCAGCAGAAAGCTTTTCCCCAAAGGAAGATGTCTGTGTACCCACACAGCACAGGAAATGGATGCCTGGAGACATTCTGAGGAGCCCAGAGGGGGCTGCATGTCCCTATCAGTGGTTGCTGGGCTCCCCAGCTCCAAGTTTCCCCAGGAGCGGCTGAAACATGGAAAACCCGGAGCCCTGGATCCAGAAGGTGCGCAGGTGACCTGATGTCCCTGCTCAGGACTGGTGCTGCCTGTGGCTCAAGGGGAAAGCACCCCTGGGGCAAAGGTGGAGTGTCCGGGTGAAGGGTGACAGCAGAACTAGCAGAGGCCTGCTGTCACATTTAGACTGCCTCAGGTAGGGTGTGCGCTCTTGGGCCCCAGTTTCTTCACACACAGAACTCCCCACCATGGGTTCCTTGTGAGCCGTAGGCAGTGAGCTCCCAGCACAGCACCCAGTGGAGGTTCAGCTTTTGAATATTAGTTATTATTGTCAACAATGTTGACATAATCTTGGTCAAAGTAAGGTCCTCAAAATGGGCACCTTTAATGCTTCTGTGGACTACCTAACAAATGTATCACCCTGTGAATCCAGAAAAATAATTTCTAGTAATTGATCTTCGAGAAATAACCTGAAACAGAAACAGCACTTCATGCTAGGGAAGTTGTATTGCAATTTGTTTTAAAATGGAAAATAAAAAAGAGTGCAATCTTAATGGTCCACATTAGGGAATTGGCTATGTAAGTCGCAATGTCTCTGTATCTAGACTATACGCAGCGATTGAAGCGGTGCATGGGAATCCATAGTGACAGGAGGAAATGCTTACAGTGTAAGGAAAGGAGAGGGACCTGTAGACAGAAATTATGTCAAATATGCAAAACAAGTCTTAGGAAGAAGAACGAAAGAAAGTACAGTCCACAGGTTGAGGTGGTGGCTTTGGATGGTGCATGGAGTTATGGGTGGTTTTGGTTTTTCCTAGTATATCATTTTCTTTTTCTTTTTTTTAAAGATTTATTTTTTATTTATACACACAAGCTGGGGCACAAGCCAGAGGCGTGGGGCGGCAAGAGGGTTCACCAGAGACAGAGTGGGGAGCAGAACAGGCAGATCAGAAATACACTGCTGAGGGGAGCAGCGGGCGAGGCAGGAGTGGTCTGCCGCACCATGTGGGATTCTCCCTGGCCGGGTGTCGAACTCGCGTCGCCGCTGCCGACAGCTCCACAGCGCAGCGCTTAACTGCTGCGCCACTGGGGAGGCCCCTAGTATATCATTTTCTATACTTTCCAAGCCATCTACAATAAACACAGGCTACTTATAAGGTCAAGGAATCAGAGTGGATTTTCAGAACTGGCTATGAGCTCCTGGAATCTTGAAAGCCTCAGTCCAGAAGGTCCCTAAATGTCCCTTGCCCCACCAGGTCTGCCTGTCTTGCTTTCAACCCACTGGGTGCGCACCCCTTCTGCAGCATCTCCCACAAGCCCCCACTAGAAACTGTCACAGGCTGTGTAGTCTGGATGAGTCCACACACCTTTGCCTGACCTGGCAGGGAGAGGCTTGCGGTTGGTAGTTCCACTTCCACTGAAGAATGAATGTTGGGAAGAGCGTGCACATTCGGCGGCCACAGTCTCTCACCCTTTGCTGGGCGGCCCTTATGAACTGAGGAATGCCAGTTATGGCTTGACCCTAACTGTCCTCACTGAGATCCTTTTTCTACAGGTGGAAAAGGGAATTTGGCCCACTCAGGGGAGAATCTGAAGCTGTGGAAGAGAAACAGTAAGGCTGCCAGCTCACAGGCTCACTTAGCTCAGGCTCCTGGAAAGATTCATGGTGTCTTTCTCAGCTGCTTTCTCAAGGAATGCCAGATTCGAGTATTTCCCTGAAGACTTGAAGGGTCCCTCTGACTTCATAGCCTAGCTGAGAGTCCCTGACCAGCATGGTAAGGGTGGTGAGGAAAGGTAAGATTTTGGATTCATTTGAAATGTGGTGCCAATAGGATTTCCTGATGGATGAATGTGGCATGGACAAATAAAAGGAAAGGAGTCAAGTTTTTGGCCTGAGCGAGTAGGATGGGGCTGCGGTTCTGTGGAGCAGGAGCCTGAGGAGGAGGTCTAAGTGGGAGAATGGTGCAGGGGCAGGAATGGTGCTGGGCAGCGCTGGAGTATGCTGGCCACTGGACAGGGAGTTTGGAGCCTGGTGGACAGGCGGGGAGGCCGGGGAGGGAGGGTCTCCAGCACGTTGGTGGCACTCACAGCAGTGGGCTGGACAAGCCCTCTCTTGGCAAGCGATGATAAAAATGAAGAAAAGCAACAGTGGGCCCTGGCAGAGGAGGGGGGCATGACATTGGAGTGGAGCAGAAGACGCAGGCAGTGAGCTGGAGGGAACCACAGAGAGCCGGCTGGAGACTGCACAGGTGCCCTGCTGGCTCACTCGGCGTGATCACGGCTTCCTCTGCCACTACGGGCCAACCCCTGTGTTCCGGGACCTCCTGTGTGCACTAGGCCCCGCCCACTCCTCAGTAGCCCTGAACTTTACTGCTGAGGTTCCCCCCAACCCCGCCCCACCTGCATCATCAAACTGTCCCTCCATCAGGTCACCCCGATGCATACCGTCTTCAAACAGAAAAGAAAAACCTCCCTGAGACTGCTTTTGTCACCAAGGCCAGCCCTTCTCTCTGCTCCCCTTTAAAGCAGTTCCTCAAAAGAACTTCTGTACCTGCTTTTGATGTTTCAGGTAATTCTCTTTTTCCAGTGACACAAACTGAAGCGAAGCTTTTGTTGAATGTTGGTGGTTAGAGAGAGGGGAGACAGGATAAGGGATTGAGAGAGAAAGGCGGGGGCTCGCTGTGGTCATGGCCCTCCCTGAGCTGGGGCCAGTCAGTGGGTGTGTATGCGCTTGTGTGTGTGAGTGTGTGTAACAATGGGTGGGCGTGGGTTTGTGTGAGGGAAGGTGAGTGGGCTAGGTAAGAGTGTGTGAAGTTGTGTGTGTATATGCTTTATGTGTGTGAGGGTGTGTATTTGCATGTGTGGGTGTTTGAAAGTATGTGTCTGTATGTAGAATGGCATGGTGTCCAGTGATGGTCAGCTGCTGGAGTTCAGGCACGCGGGAGGAGAACGAGTTGGATGTATCCAGATTGAGCCAGTAGGACAGGAGGAGAAAGACCAAAGAATTCACTTATTCTTTCAACCAAAAACCATCTAGGGGGAGAAGAGTAAACAGAATGGCAGAAAGTTCCTGTCCTTCTGGAGTTTACATTCTAGGCAAGGGAGATAGACAGTACCAAGAAGAAAATAAGCTACAGAACATATTAGGTGGTGCTAAGGAAAATGGAGTGAAGGAGATGATTGGGACTATGGGTGGAAGCTGCAAATTTAAGTAGCGTGACCAAAGAAGGCGTCACATAGCAGCTGGCGTTTGACCAAAGACTTGAGGGGAAGTCTGTGGGTATCTAGGCAGAGCATTCCAGACAATGAGAATTGCAAGTGCAAAGGCCCTGAAGTGGGAGCAGCCCTGCTGAATTTAAGAACAGCAGAAAACAGATGAGGCCAGAATGAAGTGAGCATGAGTGAGTCACAGAGACGTAGCCAGAGAATTTGCAGGGGTGGCCCATGCGGGACCAGCCAGAGCTGTCCAGGCTCCCCTTCTCATTCTGACGTAGATGGGAGTCACAGAGGGATGGTGAGAAGAAGAGAGCTGTGTGATGGGCATGCTGAAAGGATGGCCGAGAAGGGGCCAGAGGAGAGAGGACAGTGGTTTGGACTTCAGCGGAGGAACAGTGATGAATTTTTAAATCTATTTTATAGGGATTGGCATGCAGGGATATAAAAGACGGACCATGGAGTCTAAGCTGCGTGTGGAGGACACAAGGGTGGTGGACAGTGGGGTATGGTCAGGGTGCTGAGTCTGAGGTGCTCACGGGCTGAGGAGGTACCAGAGGAGAGGCTTGAAGTCATTGTGGGTGTGAGGCTTTGAGAGAGCAGGTGGGTAGAGGAGGAGACTTGGAGAGGTCTGGAGTGGCCTGTTAGTGTACACCACAGAAGCCGGGTGTGATGCCCAATAGAGGGGCTGAGATGAATCACTTATGTGTGCGTGGACAGTGTGAAGAATGACAAAGACGGAGGTAGAGAGAGAGAGACAGCCTTCAGGAGAACAGGATGTGTGCTTTCTGAAAGAAAGGGGTTCTTAGGGAAAGAGAAGCAGTCTCTTGGAAGCGGCTGCTATCTCCTCTCTGTTCAGGGAATCCAGGAGAGAAATGGCAGGTCTGTGGCATCCTCGGAGCAGCCAGGCCCCTGCTGCCAGGAGAAGGTGAAGTTTCAAAGAGGAACTGAGCTAGGGGGTTGATGCCATCTGGGGTGCCTGTGGGCAGAGATGTCAGGGAGAGGGGACAGACTGGGTTCGGGAGAGGTCTGGCGATGGGCATAATCAGAAGGAAGGCTTAGGGTCAGGCGTCCTCTGTGCGCCAGGCGGGTGTGCGCTTACAGCTGTCTGCGTGCTCTTCTCTCCCACATGTCTCTCCCCAGGAAGGACCCTCTGGTGGTTCAAGGGCTGAAGTCACTGGTATCAAGGTCACAGGCTCAAAAAGCTCACTGCCTCATTCTAGGGGCAGCCAGCTACAACTGGCCAGATGGCTGTTGGTCCTTCTGCTAAAGATTAAGTCTAAGTTCCACTGCCTGTGATTTCTGAACCTTTGGACTCTCATTTTCTTTTCTTTCTTTTCTTTTTTTTTTAAAGATTTACTTATTTATGCATACAAGCTGGGGTACAGGCCAGAGGTGTGGGGCTGCGAGAGGGTTCGCCAGAGACAGAGTGGGGAGCAGAACAGGCAGATCGACTGAAATACACTGCTGAGGGGAGCAGCGGGCAAGGCAGGAGAGGTCTGCCGCACCATGTGGGAATCTCCCCAGCCGGGCGTCCAACTTGCGTCGCCACTGCGGACAACTCCACAGTGCAGCGCCTAACCGCTGCTCCACCGGGGAGACCCTGGACTCTCATTTTCAACTAAGAATCCTCTAAATTGGCTTCTTCACTTCCAGTGTGTGAGCCACTGGATGGAAGGAAGCTGTTGGTACCCTCTGGGTACTGCATGGTACCTGGCTCTCTGGGCCTCTGCAAACTCCTGCTCTGCTGTGGAGTTCAGATCATGTCACCTCCGAGAAGCCTTTCCTGACTGCCACAAAGGGTTGGCCCCTTTCATTATCCCTGCAGGGAGTAGCAACCTTTTTCGTACATATTTTAGGCTTTGAAGGCCACATATGTTCTCTGTTGCACATTCCTCTTTGTTTGTTTCATTGTTTTGTTTATATATTTTCTATGACCCTTTAAATATGTAGCAAACATGCTTAGCTAGTTGAATCTACCTAAACAGGTTACACTGGATTTAGCCCATACACTGGGGTTTATCGAACAACTTGTTCAAATCACCACTAAAATGCTTGTCTGTCTCTGCACTCATTTTTGAGCTACTAGAGAACAAGGACTATATTTTATACCTTGATATCTGACACAATGCTAGGGAAATGAGTAAATGATATTGTATAAAATAGCCTCTGACATGTCCCAGGCAACTCTTTTATCATGATTTTTCTCTACACACCAGCTTCTCACATGTTAAATAAATAACCTCCCTAAAAGACTCCAAGCCAACCATTGAACAGTCACTCTACAGATATACCTGAGCTTCCAATAACACCAATGGCCATCATTTATTAAGTCCTGGTGTGCAGCAGGGCATTGTAGCGTTCTGAGGACACAGAGGCGGGGCCAGCATTCTCCGTGTGCACATGTGTGCATGCATGCCCAGTACATGTGCACATGTGTGTGCTGTGCTCAATGTGATGCAGGTAGGTCCCTGTGTCCAGAGCCACACTAACGTGCCCTCCGCCAGT
The DNA here is from genome assembly GCA_004024925.1 of Scalopus aquaticus. Taxonomy (NCBI): domain Eukaryota; kingdom Metazoa; phylum Chordata; class Mammalia; order Eulipotyphla; family Talpidae; genus Scalopus; species Scalopus aquaticus. Next base: position 110,200 of record PVIJ01001402.1, read on the forward strand.
CTTGCTCTCTGGCTGGATCATATGTGCTAATCTTCACCACTTCTCTGGAGGGCTTAATTTACTTAAAATATCATATAATTACATTTTCAGCATAATTAGGTACCTAATTGTGTGATTAAATGTCCTCGATCAGGCTGCATGTGTAAATAATGATGATTTAGTTAGCCACACTTTGTTACTGGGTTTCCAGAAAGCTTGTCTGTGGGTAAACTGGAGGAGGAAAAGGTTTTGCTCCCTCCCGCACTCTGTTTAACAGGCAGGAGCGGTGGAAGTGGGTGTCATGCTGAGTAAGGAGAGTGGGCAGTTTGGGAGGATGGGTTTGCAGCATCATGTATGGTCTCTTAGCTGAGCATCTGCTCAGACAGTAGCGCTTCCCATGCTACATGCTAAGAGGGTACTAAATCACCCAGAGGAGTGGGCCCCCCAGTGAATTGATCAGAAGGATAGAGAAGCAGCAAAGGAGGAAGGGAAGCCCCAGCAGCAGGAAGCCTGTGTCCTTCCTCCCCTGCCCTCTAGAATGCATTTCCTCCTCCCAAGCCAGTGCTGGTCTCCAGGTAAGGCCGCTGCCTTCCCCCATGCTGGGAGGTTTGCTGAGCCTCATTGTTCTCACATGTGCAAGGGGTGGTGTGAGGATGACTTGAGACGATGACCTGTGAGGATGACCTGTGGATGGTTCAGGAGCATTCATGTGCATTATGTGTTTGTGCATTATATGTTGATGTATGTGTGTGGTACTTCTGTGATTGTTTTCCTGTTGGAGTAGTGTTTGAAAAGGGAGTGAAGAAAGACAGAGTACATTTTGATCTAAATATTGGGATGCATTGCTTGGGGTGGTGGTGAAGATAAAGACAAATGCACATCAGTAACTGTTTTCTAGAAAAAGTATCCTAAAGTGCTGAAGGCAGTGTACTGGTGCACAGCACAGAATGCTGTCTTGCGTCGTCAGGGACATGGCTGTGTGGGCTGGTTCCACTGCATGTGGCCCTTCAACCCTCAGCTTGCACTGCCATTAAGAAGGAAGGGTGCACCTGTATGGATCCCAGAGGTCCCAACACAGGATTAGGTCCTTCACACACACACACACACACACACACACACACACACACACCATTTCCTGTGATATCTAGGAGACAGGGAGTGCTTGCTTATCTTCTACAATAGCTGGGCTTCCTGATTATTTCCCTCTGTGCTGTTAGCCTTCCTTTGTCCTCTGGATATCAGGGCAGGAAAGGGACTTCAGGAAGGAGCCAATTTACTCTCTCATTTTGAGTCTGGCAACAGAGCCAGGAAGCTGCCTGCCCTACTTCAAGGCCCTGTTTTGTCTGTACTTGGGCAGGAAATGCCATTTCTCTTCACTGCTCTTACCCTCCCACCCCCCACTGTTTCTCTGGCTGATGAAAATCCTCTATAATAGGTCTCAATCCATCACCAGCACACTCCTGCTGTCTTCCCTGCCCACCCTCCCAACCCTCTGTTCAGTTCTTGTGATTTATATTTCCCTAGCATTAATCTTTTAAAAGCAAAGAAGTCACAAACACATACATAACTCTTCATTCTGTCAGTTGAAATCCCATGACACAAATCAACTGCCATCTAAATTAAATGTTTCTCTCATAGAAAGTGATAAATGCTCTGGGGACTAATCAAACAAACAAACTAAATCAACAAACAGCCTTTGTTTCACTTCAGAATTTTGAAGGTGGTGTGGTTAAAGCCTGACAACTGGTTAGCATCTAATGACCAAGTTAAAACGAACTGTCACATTCCTGCTGCTTGCATACAGCCAACGTAGACAGAAGGTGTGGTCTATTTTTCCTCATCAGGGATCTTAGCCCTTCAAAGCAGGTTTAAAATCTATTACAAATACTTAGGGGAAGATAGGTAAGTATAAACACAATTTACTATTCTGTCATATGGGAGCACTACATTTTTAGACAAACTAGAGTGAAAAGAGTTACCCAGAAAGTCATTATCCAAATATAGTGATCAGGATTAGGGAATCCCAGATAAGCCAGCAGATGGCCTAAGATAGTACAGATTTCAAATAATTTTATCCTTTTTAACATGGGTGATTTCATATTGAAACAATGCCAATTTTTTTTATTTTGTACACTCAAATAACTATTTCTAATTTTGTTTTGGGAAATAAAAATCTGTGGTTTTAAGGAAGGAAAGATATATGCATGGTTAAATCCAGAGCACATCTTGAGTTTATTTTTCTCTCCTTCTTTTCCTTGTCTTATTACTTCTTCCACCATTACAACCACAATCAACATCACTATAATAAACTTTATTATTCATCTGTTTGTCGGTAAAGGACAATGAAAAGTCTCAAAGGTCAGGTTAAAGAAGCTTGATATTCTCTGGTAGGCAATGAGTGGGTAATACATTCACTAGAAATTTTGAAGTTATATAAGGAGTGAAGAAAAGGATAAAACATTTATCTTCCAAATTTAGAAGCTCATTTGGAAACTATTAAAAAAATATCAGCAGGATTTGGCAAGAGACCAATAGGTTTAAGACTAGTGAGTGTGAAGAAGGGGGCATGGGAGTGAGATGGGTGCTCCAAGAGGGCATATATGACAAAACTGGGAATCTTGAGCATTTGAGTCTGAGGTTCTGGCAGGGGAGTGCATAGAATTTAATGAAGGAGAAGTTAGTACAAGAAAAGAGATGGGGATTATTAATAATTACGTCTTATCTTGTATTTAAATATATCCATTTACATTTACTTTAAAGTATGTAATGATTATATGTAATGATATAAATTGTTATGAAATAAATTATTAAAAGTTTTAAGGATTAAAATGTATTTCAGTTTTCTAAATTTATGTAGAAAATATGTTCTTAACTATTGTCAAGGCATCCAGGTGATTGAAGTAAAGGATGAATAAGAGAATCTCTAAACGTGTCCCCGAGGATGTGTTTTAAGGCTGGAAATGTTCCACACATGCAGACACCTGACGATTGGGAGCTTGGCCTGGAATTTGAATGTGATGGATTGCAAGCAGCAGGCGACTCTTGCTAATGGTTCTCAGCTCTGGCTGCACATTAGCTTTATATGGGACTCTCTAAAAAATAGCTATGCCCAGGTTTTATTTCCCTAGGGTTGCCAGACAAAATGCAGGGCACAAATTAAATCTGAATTTCAGATAAACAACAAAAATTTTAACATAAGTATGTGCCAACTATTTTATGGTAGCTCCATAGACGGTTCAGTTTCTTGTCAGGTCACCATACACACTGGTTTCCTAAGTGAGCTACAAGAAGAGTGATGGTGTTCACCAGGCCTGAACCCAGAGCCACAAGTATGTGTCAGCCTGAAGTCTTACAGCCACCTCACAGCTTTACATCCTACCTGCCCATGCAAGCCTGCCATAGCCACACGGACCCCAATGCCATTAAATTTCACTACTCCAGGGCCTCCCCGGTGGCACAGCAGTTAAGCGCTGCGCTGTAGAGCTGTCGGCAGCGGCGATGTGAGTTCGACGCCCGGCCAGGGAGAATCCCACATGGCGCGGCAGACCTCTCCTGCCTCGCCCGCTGCTCCCCTCAGCAGTGTATTTCTGATCTGCCTGTTCTTCTCCCTGCTCTGTCGCTGGTGAACCCTCTCACCTCCCCACGCCTCTGGCCTGTACCCCAGCTTGTATGTATAAATAATAATAAAAAAAAAAAAATTCACTACTCCAGGCTCTGACTCACACTCTTCTATCTGAAATGTCCACTCTATCTGGCCTACTGGTGCGTGTCTACACATCAATCCACACTGGCCCCAGCCCTCTCGGGGATGACATTTGTCCTGATCTCCCAGGAGGAAGTGAACTCCTGTTCTAATGGGCAGAACTGTCAAACATGGAGATGACTCTGAGGGTGCAGGGGGTGACATGGCACCTTCCTCCAGTTGTTCTTGCCTCTTTCCAGGCATCCAGCACACTGTAGGGGGCCACCTAAAACTTACTGAGCGAACTCCTCTCAACAGACCAGATAGAAAAGCAACAGGAAATACCACCCAGATGAATAATTTCTTTGAAAGCAAGAATTTGTAGAGATTGCTAAACCAACTGGATCCAGCCCCCACTGCATGCTAGGTATAAAGCCACTGATTACACTTATCCCCCAAACCTGCAGAGAACTTTAACACACACTGGTCCTTTGACTATACTGATGGGACTCTGACTCTGAGGAGCAAGTCTGACCCTTCCCCAGACACAGCTCATGTGAACAGTCCTCCTGGCCCTCCTCCGGCCTGCCCCGTGGCCTGCCCTTTCTCTGGCTCTTCAGCGTTTGTCAATTTCAGTGCATGGGAGATGCTCTGTTCTTGATATTCCGGTTGTCATTCCATATCCCAAGCTCAGGTTCCACCTCAGGATGAACTGTGTGCACCGGCCTACTCTGGGGATTTGAGTCAGCAATTACTTGTCCTGGTTGTGAAGTGACCTTTTGGATCTGCTTTGCTAGAGCTGCCTGGGCATTCCTGTGGGTCATCGGAAGGCAGCCATACTCCTCTGCACCCATCCTGCAAGAGGGACCCTCTTGGTGGCAGTGCCTTCAGGGAAAGCTCCTGTCGCTGGGCCAGGGTGCCAGCTGGGCCAGGGTGCCAGCTGGCCCTGTCTGCCTCACCCCACGTGGAAACCTGCTGTCTCTCTGTCTTGAAGGGCCCTGCCGCCTCTGTCTACATCCATGTGCATTGGGGCCTGGGGCGGGGTGCAGCCAGGGAGTCTCTGGCCACTTTTCATGGGTCTGTGCCATGCTCGGGCTTCATTTTGCATCATTTCACACTCATGATGCTTCTCTCCTTCAAAGCCTGCTCTTGTGGAGCAGTAACAAATCAGAGTAGCACTCACTAGCTGAAATTCCCCAACCACCTTACCAGCAGGCATTTGCATCCCACTTTATAGATGAAGAGACTAAGACTCAGGGAGGTTGTGCCCTGCCAAGTACAGATGCAGGGTTTAAACACAGCCTTCCGCAGTCAGCACTTGGCCAGGCCTCCCACCATAGGACTGAGCCCGGTGATCCAGTGGGGCCCTGAGTGCTCCCGGTGGGGCACTGGGCACACCGACTCTGTGAGGCAGGGGTGACCTGACCACTTTACAGAAAGGACAAATAAGGTTAGAGGAGCCATGCTCAGTAGGCTAACCCTGGCTGCCCTACCCTGAAGACAAGGATGGGAACAGTAGGTCTTGCCTCATGGGGAATTTTGCGTGGCCTCAAACCATAGACATGACCTGACATGCCTGGAGGTGCCACGTTCTACAGCAGGTTTGGAGTCCTGTGTCCTCTTCAGAGTCCCCTTCTCCATTAATCCTCCTTGCCACACAAATGGGGACAAGCCATTTGTTCCTGTCAGGTCTTACTCACTATGGTCACCAGAAATCTCTTTTGGTGTCTAGGACAGAAAAAAAGCTTTCTGGGTTTCACTGTCCCTATTTCTGAGACCTTGTGAAAAAGCAGCTGGTGAGTTCTGGGCCCAGTCCCCTTTATCAGCACCAGGCTTGCCAGCAACCACACCAGACTCCCCTGCAGCTGGCTGATAAGATAAGGCTTTCCCCACAGCCTGGGCTTTATCAGAGGCTGGCCCTGTGCTGGAGCCATTTCTGTCTGCTGGAATAAAAGGGAGGGGAAAGGTCCTGAAAAAATAGAATGTCCTTAACACTATTATTGTCATTGGAGTTTTGATGGAGGGTGAGTGAAGCATGTAGCGGCGTGAAGCTTCACTCCCCAAATTATACAGTTTTGTAAACTAATTGCAAATCAATAAGATTTGATTAAGCAAAAAAAAAAAAAAAAAGAAGAAAGAAAAAGAAAGACAATGCCCTTGCACCAGGACACATTTGTGAGGCTCCGCCCCCTGTTGCTGGGACAGACAGGAGGTTTAAGACAGAGACCACAGGCTTCCTCCTCAGGAGTGTTGGGGAGCCTCGGCCCAGGGTCTGGCATTCAGCAGAGACCTGAGCTGAAATCAAGGTGGACTCTATGAAGGCTCTGCCATTCATGTGTCCTGGACAGTGTGTGTGTGTGTGTGTGTGTGTGTGTGTGTGTGTGTGTGTGTGTGTGTTTTGGGGGAAGGGGTAGGCTGTCCTTAAGCATGAAGCCATTTGTCCCCACAAAACTGAAACACATGAAGCACGGCACCATGGACAGGGGGGTACTCTCTGGCTGCCGGTGAACCTGCAGGTGCAGCAGAGACTGTTGGGGTAAGACGCCATCTGAATTGCCATGTGGCTCTGCTGTTTCCTATTGGTGTGGTTTGGTACCGTCACTTTACGTACATTTTCCTGAACACACAGGATACCAAGTGGGAGGAGACCCCAGACCCCTCTTCTAAGCATGGATATAACAACACCTCCTGGGAGCGCAGGGTACCTCCTGACCCCATCCTGCACAGAGAGAGCACAATCCATGCCAACGCCCTCTCCACCCTCTGCTTTCCTATCCCGCTGTGTGAGGAGGGTGAGGCAGTGAGATAAAGACCTTGAATGTGCTTCAGTGCGTAGGAGCGATTCCTGGTAAAGCAGATGCCCTAGGTGCCAGCCTTCCAGAAGTACCTTTACATGCAGATGAGAAGTCAGTTACTTAAATAGCACCTGGATCCTTGCTCTGGGGTCGGGGTCACATGCTGCGGGGGGAGGGGGGTGTCCCACCAGATGCACTCCCATGCCGGTGTTTAGGTGGCTTTGCTCATTTAACTGACCGTTCACCAGACTAAGTAGGATGGCGAGCAAATAGAAAACCAATGGAAAGTAGCTGCCCACATCCTTCTGGTTTCATGAACCTGACCGCTAATGTGACTTGCCTCTGGGGAAGTTAAATTAATGTGCACTTTTCACACAGGGGAGGGTGCAATCCTGAGGTCTAACGTAAGCTGTAGGAGCCTGAGCCAGTCTCTTGACTCTTTGACCTGTTTCTGAGCTGTGCTTTCCTCTGCCAGAGGGCCAGGTGAGGCCATTATGGGCACTTCTTTTCCCAAGCAGGTAGCAGCTTGAACCCCCCAGGAATAGTGGGCTGGAGGTGACCACTGCCCACATCCTCTCAGGATTCTCTTCTCCACCCATCTGCTGGCCAGCCCGCCACCCGCGGAGAAGGCCTCTGTGCTCTGTGCCCTGCTCTGCTATTGCCCCAGGGCTTACACCCACCATGGTTAATTATGTCCCCTGGCCCCGTGGAGCTCAGTCTGTGTCCTCAGTCACACTGAGGCTCCTACATGCCCTGTGGACTGCGGGTACTGGGGGCTGCGGACCAGGGGCCCTGAACTCATCCTCCTTCCCCACAGAGCCCAGCACAGGCCTCGGGGTTACAGAAAAGCTTTGTCCAGAAGATGCAACTAGACATTTTAGAAAGGTTTCTAAAATTTGGGGTGTGTGTGTATGTGTAAGTGTGTGTATGTGCAAGTGCGCACGCATATGTGTGTACGTGTGTGCCTGCACATACAGCTAAGGGAACTTTTAGAATAGCTGAGAAGAATTTGGTCACTTGGTGGAAACCATCCTGTCCCCTCTCCCCCTCTGTATTTCAGGGACGCTTTGAAAGTTCCTTACCAGCCTGTCCCCCTTCTCAGCATCTACCACACACCATGGCCTAGGCTCTCAAATCCTTGATAAAAAGTTAGACCGTTGCTGAAAAGGGCCACTTTCAAGGTCACAAACATTCTAGCAGGGAGATTGGACGCCCCCAGACTCAGGAGGAAACTGGATGTAGGAGGTGAGGGAGATCATGTGTGGGAGATCATCCTGTTACCCTTTTTCACTTCAGCTGTCTGAGTTTATCTCCTAAGTACTCTCGCCCCCGTACCCCAAGTCCTGCGGGCCTCCTGGCTCTTGGTAGGCTGAGCTTGCTCCTACCTCAGGGCCTTTGCATTTGCTGTGCTTTCTGCCTGCTGTGTTTTCTCTCAGTCCCATGTTTGGCTCCTGGCTTCAACCAGTTTTTCTCAACATTGCCTCCCAGTGAAGACTTCTCTGGCCATGCTCTTTAAAATGGCACCCTTTCATCCCTCAACCTAGCCAGTCTCTTTCTCGCTTGATTGTCCTCTCTCACCCTTAGCACCATCTGAGTAATTTAAAGCCAAGATCCTGCTGAGACAGGCTGGACAAAGCCTCCTGTCTATACTGGCTGCCTTGAAGCAGCATGACTGACTGCCCACTCCCCGCCCGGTGGTCATTAGACACAAACCAGAAGTCAGACATCGATCACACCATCGACCCATGTGTCTGTGTCTGTCTGTCCATCTCCACTAGAATGGAAGCTCTCTTTGGGGTTACTGTTGGCTTGCTCACTCTTACATCTTCAGGGTCTTTGCTGGGTGTGACACTCACTTGGGGCACATTTGTGGTATATGTCTCCACAGTCACAGGCTTTCTGGTGCAGGTGGTGGAGCCAAGGAGCACAGCATAGACTCAGGGAGACCACAGCTGACCTCAGGACCAACAATTCATGACTGGTCAAAAGCAGGCACACTTCCCTGAGAGTGTCTATCCCTAAGAGGCATCGTAGTCTGCTGATAGGTTTGTGTAAGGTCAGGGACCATGTACCTGGGGAGCTACCAGCCGAGTGGAGAGGTGTCTCCCCGCTTGCCTGGACCCTGGTGTTATGCAGTTTCTGAAGGTGGGAGTGGGAGGTGGAAGTGAGGATTTTCTGCAGCAGCATCAGAGTTCCTAGTGCCTGTATTTACAGAGGGAGTTACTAAGGGCAAGAGAAGGCAGAGGCCACTAGCAGGCCGCTCTCCTTGGCAGCCAGAGTAGTGGAGGATCAGGCAACAGAACAGGTGTCTCCTGCATGCCCAGGATAGGGATTTGGCCGAGTGGCCTTCCTGGCTGCTATCTGGCCCCTTGACCTCAGTTGCAGGCCTTCCTTTCATGGCTTCTCATCTATCAGGAGGCCGTGGTATCCCTGAGAGAGATGCAGTGGTGGTTGAGTGGGCTCTAGGCAGAGAGGCTGAGTCATGTAGATTCTCAAGTTGTTTAAGGGAAGTCTGCAGACTTTTTGATAACAGGCCACCACACAGTCAATAGTTTAGGCTTTGGGGTCCATATGATCTCTGGTCCAGCACTGCCACAGTCACACAAAAGCAGTCATGGACACCACGTAGACACACAGCACAGCCGGGCACCCATGAAACAGGTAATGGGCTGGACTTGGCCTGTGGGCCTTAGGTTGTGGACCACTGGCTGGTGTCTCCGGCACTTAGTCTTCCTCCTCCTCATGCCAATATTTACCAAGCACTAGCCCCGCCCTACACCTGGGTCTTCATCTGCATTTTCTCATGTAAGAAGCGCTTGGGACTGAACTTTTGAGTGGTCGAGCCGCACCCTGAACCCCAGTTTGTCACAGTTGAAGCCTATGCTTTTAACTTGTGAAAGGCTCAGCTGCTGGATGGCAGACACGCTGTATGCGGCCGCGGCCCCCTCTCGTAGATTGCAGAGATTGGTGCGAGTGGGCATAGCGCATCCTAAACACCCTGGGTGGTTGTGAGTACCCAGCCATAGGGCAGTGGAGGGGCTGAGGTCATCCTCTCACAGGCATCCTCACAGCTGTCAAGACAACAGCTGGCAAGGTAGCCTGGGAGAGCTGCGGTCCTTCCTCTGATTTAAACCATGCACAGGCCCAAAATCATACCTGTGGCTAGGGGTTGTAGCCTGGGCCTCTCTTACCTTCCCTGACCAACCGTGCTAACTGGCAAGGCCCTGCCTCAGAGGGATGTTCCAGGAAATCCTGAGCCCCAGGGTGTTGGGTTCCAGAACAGGAGAACTGGAATATCCAGTGGCAACACTCGGGCTTGTCCAGGCACTCCTGAGGAGTTCTAGGCAGCCGATGACAGCAGTATGTGGGCCCCTGAGTGGGGGCTGCTGACTCAAGGGACATCATGTATGGAGACAGGGAAGGTCACCCCTCTCACTTCTCCTTGGGAAGGGATCCACTCACTCATGGGAGGGGCAAGAGGGCTCAAAGGAGACCCCTTGAGACCCTGTGGGCAGGAGAGAGGGCAGTGGGAGTTCAGTCTTTTATCTGTTAGACAATCAGCCTCTGTCCTCACAGGGCAGACAAGGAGGGGGATTCAGATAATTATGCCTCCAGCTTGGTACAACCTCAGAGATGGCTTTTGCCAGAAGAACCTCCCTGGAAACAGAGGGAGAAAGGATTACTGAAGACAGTCCGCAGAGACCAAAGCCTCAGGAAGCAATCAGCCCAGAAGCGCCCTTGAGTGGGAAACACAGCCTCAGAGGAGGCCTGCTTGAACTTTGAAGGAAAACCACGTTTCCATCTGCCTTTGACTCCGACCTCCTCAAAGATGCATTTTGACTTGTTCCAGCATCGTTTGTTTTCTCAGTAAGCAACAAACAGTGTCTTGCTCAAATGAGTTGTTTAAAAATAGCATATTCCAAAAGGTCTTTTCAGAAGCTCCACCATTCTTAAATAGGAAATGACCCAGGAGTAATTGCCAAAGTCTGATATAAATAAATGTAGCCACAAAACCCATCGGAATCAACTTTCTTTCACTCCTCCTGTGAAAGAAAACTTTGTTCTCCCTTGGAACACCCCATTTCTTACCCACATTAATGTTGGTAAGAAGGTCTAGGGGGCTGGACCACCTGATGCCACCCACAGCCTTATCTTGCACCTTGAGGATGGGTGTGCTGCTGGCCAATGATAAGTGAGACCCACTAGCTAGCGTGTGTCAGTTCACACACAGGCTGGGCCAGCCCTGCTCACGCTCACATGCATGCACATACCTTGTGCATTCGCTTTGTGAGTTTCTCTTAACATCCTTGCCACTTGCCTTCACTTAGTCATTCCCTGGAGCTGCAACAGTCTCAGCAATCAACATGGAACACTGACAACTTGTTTCTGCTAGTACGAAATCTTAATGAGGTAAAACTGTTAAATAGTTAATAGAAATTCACCCTAATTTACTCTTAACTATTGATATTAGCTTATATGAAGCCTCAGTTTAATTTTGGGGATTACATGACTCGAATGGTCTTCAAGTACCCAATTATCTATGTAGCTCTTTCAGTGAATAATCACAGCACACAGGCAGTTCCATCTGAAACCTGAATTCATGTGATAAAAAATGTCTCACGAGGGGGTTGGAAGCTTCTTATTCTTGTCAGGATAATGTGTTGCTGCCCCACACATATCCATAGTGCTTTGAGGACAGGGATATCCTCTTATACTTTGTCTCCCCCTCAATCCCTCTGATAGCTGTCAGGGTGAACACATTGCAACCTTATTCTATGGTTTCTATTGATGTTCCAGTCAGGGGTGCATATGGTGATTAGCAAACATTAGTGCATAAATTTTTTTCATAATAGGATCTTCCATCTGGTTTCTAACTTTCAGATTCCCTCCATGGTGCCTGAACACAGGGTGCCCAAAGTTTGATAGGAAGTTCTCTAGGGCCGCCCTGGTGGTGCAAGGGGTTGAGTCTCAGCACTATGAAACTGTCGGCAGCCACTGCAGCACAAGTTTGATCCCCAGCCAAGGAGCTAACCCACATGGCGCAGCAGATCTCTCTTGTCTCTCCCGCTGCTCCCCTCAGCAGTGTATTTCAGTAGATCTGTCTGCTCTACTCTCTACACTATCTCTGGTGAAGCCTATCACCACCCCCACACCTCTGGCCTACACCCTAGTCTTGTATGCATAAATAAATAAATCTTAAAAAAAGAGGTTCTTTCATGGAATTGCAGTAAACCCTTGAATAATTCAGTTACAGGTGTTGAACTCCCTGTCTCCTAAGTCCCTGTACACATAGAACATTTTTCTGCCTACACATTTATCCAATAATAGCCAGGCTTTGATTGTAAGGCTTACTGAAAACATGAACAGGTGATGAGTACAGATTTTGTATGTCATATCCTTTCAATATACAATTGTATTCTTACAATAAAGATAGGAAAGAGAATGCTATTAAGAGAATCATAAGGGAGAGAAAATACATTTACAGTGCTGTCCTGTATTTATCGATACTGAAAGTGTATATCATCTGTTGGCAAGAAAATCCACTTACAATGCAGGCCAAACCTGAGTTGTTCAAGGGTCAGTGCAGCTGGTAAAGTGATCGACAGCTGTGTGTACATACAGTTCTGCTGTCAGCAAACATTTAACCGTAAGAGACCATCTGATGGCTTCATGTGATGGGAACATCCCCAAAGTATCACTAGTGAAAAATAATGTCTGGGATTAGTTATCTTCCCAGAAGGCACCAGGCAGGAGTTTGCAAACTTCATTACGTGAAGACCTCAGTGTCCAGTGATAATTTACAAGTGGACCGTCACAAAAGGACCCATGGGTATGGTCACCGGCCTCTCATCCCCAATTCAAGTCCATTAGGTGGTCATTTATCTCTCTTACATTTCCAAATTTCATCTAAGCATTTACTTTGTAGAAACATCATTCCTGCTGAAAATAATTGAAATGGAGATTTGCAGCTCCATTTGGGGAGCTTGGAGGATGGGACCCCAGGTGGGATTCGACAACTTTCATTTCAGCAAGGACCAATGCCGTTTCTTGCACTTGAGCTGAGTGTGGTCAGTGGCCTTCTGGGCTGACTGCCCCGACTGCTGTTTGACTTGCTTTTCTGTGATGATATGGGTCTTATCTTCCTACCCCAACCAGGTTAAAGCCCCTTTGAAAACAGAGTCTGTGACCCCTGTGTAGCCACTTATGCACAGGAGTTGCTCATTGGCTCAGAATCAAACTGGATCTTGGTGATCAGGAAGTGGCCCTCTGGCCTGAATTCACAGTAAGTAGAGGAAAGCTGAAGGCTCATGGCTTGTGTCCTGCCACTGCAGGGGTGCCCCCAAACCTGGGACTTATAAAAGGCCCTTAGGTCATATGATAGACTGGGCACAAAGACATGGAGGTCAGATCTGGAAACTGTACCTGAATTAACCACTGGTGCATGTATGCCCTAGAGATACCAGCCAAGCGAAGGCTGTCTGTGAACAGACTTAGCAAGAGACTCTTTCTTTAGTTAATAGACTTGAGGCAGGATCCATGAGGAAGGCACGGGAGAAGAAATACTGAATCCGAGCTCAAAACGACCTTGCTGAGTTCTCCAAGCCTGTTTACCCCAGTCTGCCATGTAAGGTTAGAGGATGATCTGGCCTGAACATTACACTAATCTTGGGTGACATCACAGACAAGACTTTGGGAAGCAAAGCACATTGCTGATAGGGTGTTGAAGACATACGAGAATGAGGCAAAGAAGTAGAAATGGTGTCTGAAAAATGGTGGCATGGGAAAACCTTTGAAAATCAAGGCCAAAGATACTGTAGGCTGTAGTCCTTAGCTTGTTTCCAGTTATCTGGAAGTTAGAAGGATCAATGGACAAAATGTCCATCCTGCCCCAAGCCAGATCATATTGCCGAGAGATCTTCCCTCTGCTCTGAGTCTGGGGGTGATACAGGTCTATTGTTGAAGAATGCAAAGAAATGGTAAGGAGTGTATGTGTACATACAAGTGTGCCTGGTGTGTGTGTGTGTGTGTGTGTGTGTGTGTGTGTATCAGGAAAGGAGGGCAAAGGTACAGGAGGTAGAGGTCTATCCTCAAAGTTTCTGCCTTTTGGTGACCCTACAGTCTCATCACTGGCACCTCAACATCATCTCCATCCTGTCCCCACTTAAGAATCTGATTGTTGAGTTTCTGTGATGCAAACAGTATACTCCAGAAGGAATCCCAAGACACCTAGTCTTTTTCCATTTACCATATCTGGTTGTGTGGGTTCTTACAAGTCACTTAACCTCTCTGAGCTTCACTTTATTTACCTGTCAAAGAAGGAGAGTAGTACTTCTTGGTTGACGAGAGAAAATTAACTTGAAACAAAGTGCGAGACGCAATGCAATCAAGGTCCCATGATGTGTGATAGTAACAAAAGACAAAGCTGCCAGCCCAGAGCCCAGGGGTGGTTCTGTGGCAGAGGTATTCCAGGAATTGGCCAGAATTGGTGGGGCCATTATTTTCTCCCGGTGCCCTTGCAGTGACCCTGAGAGGCAGCCACCCACAGCTTCTCTGGGGGAAAGTGGGACCTATGTTGGTTGGCTTAGGCTGCCAGGACTCCACAGCCAACAACTCTGTCCTTGTGTGTCTCTATGAGCATTTTAGTCGCAGCTGCTTGGCATCAGGTGGGGGCAGCAGTGGTGGGCAGAGAGAACACAAGTGGCCTGGGGTGGGTGGATTAAGAAAGGCCTTTTCTTCAGAGGTAGGGAGAGTGACCTCAGAGCAGCAGGGAGATGAGAAGAAGGGCACGGTGTCCTGGGCAGCTCCCTCCTAGCATTGCGGGTTGCCTTGCCTCAGAGGTGGGGGAGACACCCCTGGCTGAAGGCTCACCAGTGCCACAGATACAGGGAGGCTGTGGGGAAAAGGCTACTTTCAATATTTCCAAAGTGGAATGAGTAATATCTACATTCATGTAAGGTCTTTAAATTAAACAAGATATGGTGCGTTTCCTCATTGCCAAGTGTTGTTCACAACCCACCGCTTTGCACCTGTGCCGGGATCCACATGATGCCATCTGCACGTCCACCTAGAATGATCGTACTCCCCAGCAGGCTCTCCTTGAGTCCCCTGTGCCCCTCACTGGGTGGCCTCTTTACATGGAGGTTCCCTATCTTCTCGCTCAGAGACCTGCCTTCCAGCTGTCACCTGGAATCCCACATGTCTCTGAGTCACCTCTGCCCTAGAGAGCATCTGCCTGCCTCCTTCTCCCCGGTCTTATATATATAATTCTCCAGGGAACATGAGTTGCTTCTGTAGTCATGTTCACTTTTCAGTGAACAGTAGCCTACTTTGCTGGTTTACAAAGCCAAAATAGTAAGAGGAAGAGAGATAGAACCTTGGGTATTCCAAGGCATTTATCTTTGACTCTGGATCTCCAGAGGGCAGAGGAAGTGGGAAGAATGTCAAGGGTATCTAGGCCTTTGACCTTGGGTGGGCTAGTCAAGGGCTGCAGTGGGAACTTCAGGACTTAGTTGCTTTACCTTTGTGGTCCATTGTCCCTCAAAATATGAGAACTGTATTTTATAGTGGCATTGGTATAAAGACAGATGTGATGTTTAATTTTTTTAAATTTATATCTTTTACATTATTGTTTATTCCCCATGGGTTACCCACCACCATTTCACCCGTGAACCGTCACCATAGTGCCTTGTGCTCTTTTCTACCCCTTTTTGATCCCTTATCCTCCCCCTCCCTCACTGAATGGTTCTCATTTATGGTTGCCTGCTAGCTTTTGTTTTGGTTTTGTTGTTGTTGTTGTTATTTTCTCCTCCTGATCTTTTATTTGGTTCTCTTATATTCCTCCTATGAGTGAAACCATTCGATAGTTTTCCTTCTGGCTTATTTCGCTGAGCATGATCAGCAATCAGAAAAGATAAACTCATGCAATTTGCAGCAACATGGATGGAGCTATTAGTGATGTTTAATTTTAAACATTAAACTTTTTTATGGATTTCCAAAAGCACATGGGCCCTAGTGCAGTGCTTCAAGTGAGGTCTGTCTGGGTTGAGCCCCTCCCAGAAAAACCCTCAGGAGCAAGCGTGAGGGGTCAGCTGTGACTCTCTGCAAGTCACGTTGCTTCTTGAGTTTCAAGTTTCAGTACATCACATGCAAAATGGAGATAAAAATACCCCCTGCAGGAAGGCTAGAGGCTGAAATGAGATAACTTGTGCTACTTTAAAGCCTCCTTTCTATGCTCTGAGTCACGGGACAGTCGTTGTAAGAGGAGAGTGGGTCAGGATAATTTATAACATTTGTGGAAAGGGAAAAAAATGCAAAATTTGAAAAATAAGGGCTACTCAGGATTTCTAGTTAGAGCTGAAACTTTACTAAACTTTACTAAAAACTTTACTAAAAACTTTACTAAAAAAAGACCTTTGGTGGAAGCTAAAGAAGGGTAGTTCCAATGCAAATCAGTCCTAGGGCACCATCAGGGGTAACAAGACCTGGCTCTCCAAAAGTGTGGGCCTGGGTATGTGCTGGAAGGAATGAGAAGGAAGCCCCTTCTAGGAAAGAGGGGATCTGAGATAGTCTTAACTGAGAACCTGGTCAAATGTAGCATCAAGGAAAAGAGAAATGACCAGTGAACAGAAACATTGAGAGACAGAGCACCTGAGGGCCTGGTGAGAAGGGCAGCAGGCTCTGCAAGCACACAGGTTCAGGGGTTCAAGGTACAGAGGACTGAAAGGACATCGATAAGGGCTGGGCCCTTGTTCTGGGCTGGGTCAAGAACAGCAGAGGCCACTATGGGCCACTAAGGAAGCAGGGCCTTACACAATTGAGAGAGGATGCAGATGAGTGGGGACCAACTGCACTCTGCACATCAGGCTTTACCTACACTGGTTGAACCTTCCCATCCATCCATCCACCCACCCACCTACCCAGCCAGCCACCCATCCATCCAGTTTTTAAAAAGCCCCATGGAGAACAAGAT
This sequence comes from Scalopus aquaticus, assembly GCA_004024925.1. NCBI lineage: Eukaryota > Metazoa > Chordata > Mammalia > Eulipotyphla > Talpidae > Scalopus > Scalopus aquaticus. The sequence goes on from PVIJ01001402.1 coordinate 126,626, forward strand.
AATGAAGACCCCTATTATTACAGGGCTATTATTCAGTTGAGAGGTTAGGGGATCAAGGATGCCCCCCCCAACCCCAGTATACTGTGTAAGGAAACTGAGTAACAGAGGGTAAGGGGTTTGCTCAACATCACGCAGTTAGAGTGAGAAGCCATAGGCGAGACCTGTGTGCTCTCCAGGTTGCCCTCACCACACCACACCCACTCTGATAAGAACATGAGGGAGCAGATGGACTGAGGCAGATGGCGTTGCTTAGAGGGGGCCAGCTTCCCAGAGCTATCGGGGAGCTACTAAGATCCCCGCTGGCTCTGAGGGCCTTGTCCTGGTTCTCTAGGACCTAGCAGACTGTGGCGTCCTGTTCCTGGTAACTAAGTGACCTGGCAAATGGACAACTAGAGGCAAGAATGGGGACGAGGAAAGAACTGGCATCATCAGGACACACACTCAAGCACGAGTAACTTGTCCCAGGCACGACACAGAGATTTTATCTATGACAAAAAATTTTATCTGAACAACCCGCTGAGGGGAGAATGATATTATAACCATTTACTGGATCAAGACTGGCTGTGGAATTTGTTAAGTGCAGTGCATAATGACCCTGGGGGGCCCTGTTCAAAATTTAAGAATTTCAAGACAGTGATAGCAGAAGAGTAAACCAAGTGAGTGCAGGGGCCCATTGAGGTTGTGACTACCCGGGTGACCCCACAATACCAGTCCTGGCCTGGACCCTGCACAGAGCTGCATTGAGGCCCAGCAACATGTTCGAGGTCACAGCAGGTCACAGCAGGTCACAGCACGTCCATATTCAAATCCAAATCCTTGAATTCTGAAGCTGCTGTTCTTTCTAACCTCACTGTCACCGGCAAGTAGATGCGATGTGAATTGGACTGAAGTGATGTTTGAAAACAGAGAAGGGGAAGCTGAACTTGAAGTCTCTGCTTGCTAAGGGCTATGTGTAGGATTGTATTGGGAGCAGTTGGTTAGCATCTCAAGAGTAAGTAACCTCTCTCAGTGGGTGACATTGCTGCCCCTTGAATGCAGAAGTCACGGGCTGGCTGCACTATCTGGGCTTTATCTGACAAAACAAAATTTCCTGTACTTTAGGACTCTGCTGAGAATGCATGTGCCCACGGCGACTGATGCAATGGGTAGATTCTCCCTTCCAGGGCCGCAGGGAGGATGGCATGCGAGGGCCCTGCGCTAGAGGCCTCATGCAGATGGCAGGGCGTACAGGAGGAGACGCAAGCGGTGGCCAAACTGTTGGTCAGCAGAATGTCAGGGCCCCAGACCAGAGTGCTGGGCAGCTAGTCCTGCTGATCCACAGGACAGAGTGGGCCTGTCTGTTCAAGCCCAGGCCTGTCTGTGGAGTGGTGATAAGGGCACAAGCTCTCTGGAGGCTGTGAGGGAGGCCCTGCCTGGGCCCATAGCTCTGCATGTCCTGGGCTTTAGGTGGGGCGGGAGGAAGCCAGTCCTTGTTAGAATCTGCCATTAGATAAGACTTTGTACATTAACATTCATTCCAGAAAAATGTACAAAACTTAAAACTTATAATAGCTAAGGGCAGGAGCTAGCATTCTCTCAGAAGTCGTATTACCAATAGGTCGGGAGAAAATACAAGTAAGGAGGGGGTGGGGAGGAGACTATGAAATGGGAGTCTTTAATGGAGGGGAAAGAGAGCTAGGTGGCGGATCTGGGGCCCATCAGTGTGTTCTTAGAATTGGCTTTCGTTTGAGTTTCTGTCCATTTCAATTTCATATTCACTACCATCCACTCTTTGACAAGTTCTGGGCTATAAGCTATAGAATTTATGATTTTAAAAGGGGCTTTCAGTATCTGGAATGGACACAGGTCTGGGAAAATTGACCTTGGGTTGTCCATGCAGTCCATGTAGTTACCCGCTATACATCTCTTGGTACCAGGACCCAAGAAAGGCAGGAGGGCAGAGCTGATGGGCTGGTCAGAATTTTATGAAGGGGGCAGAACCAGGAATCTGTTGGGGTTGCAATGTATCCCCAGAGTGATGTGAGTTGTCTTCTAGTGTTCCGAGAAGGCACAAAGTGGGCCTTCATGGGCAAGCAGGTGTGGGCCACATGGACAGTATGTATGTGTCTGCTTGTATGCATACATACAAGCTTGCATGTGTGCGTATATGTGTCTGTGCATGGTGGGGGGGGACACCGAGAGAGCCCCAGAGGCCTGAAGCAGGCAATTGTGAGGGTGAAGCTTGAAAGTTGGGGTGATCCCAGCAAGAGGAGAGGCCATGAGAGAGCCAATAAGGGCCAGCCCCTGTCTGTTGTGGATGGCAGAGCGGAGGGCAGCAGTGGCCCACTGTGGTCCGGCCTGGTCACAGACAAAGGGAGCAGTGTCGGGCAGTGCGGTTTGAGGTTGGACCACAGGCTTGGCTGAGGAGCTCGAAGTGTTTGGCAGGTTCTGAGCCTTCAGCTGCACGCAGGCACGCAGTCCCTCTGTGTGCAAAGCTCCAGGGGTATTTCCCAGGCACGGGCCTCAAAGAATGTACTGCCCGGCATGCCCCAGAAGCAGGCCCCTCCACACCCTAACACCACCCCTTAGGGTTGACTGCAGTTGTTTCTGCGTCTGACAGTCTGTATCCACAGCCTGGCTGCACCCTCAATACTTGGGAGCCCTGGGATAGGTCACCCCCGGATCTCCAGTGTTTTACCTGCAAAATAAGTTAAGAAAATGCCTATGAGACTAGAGTGGGGTGATGACCCACGCACAGCCTACCGCAGCCACAGGGCTTGGTATATAGTACTGCTGTGGTCACTGTTATGCTTTAAGAGCAAAACCAACAGCTGACTGCAAGGGAGACCCGTAGCACCCGCGGGTCAGGTTTGCTTTGATAAATTCCGTTAAAAACATCAGCACCGATAACACGATTGCTGGGTGGGGTGCCAAGCCCACAGTCTCTCAATCATCACATGCTTCCCATGAAATAGCTGTTATTATTCCCACTTATTGGGAAGACAACTGAGACGTTAGGTATTAGGTACCTTCTGGAAGCCAGTACATGCTGGAGATGTGGTCAAGCCCAAGTGTGATCCCACCACACAAGGGCCTTTGTTTCTGCTCTGCCTTGAGGGCCCCAGCAAAGGAAGGACATCTCACTTCCCTCTGAGGTGTGTTTCCTCCTGGGGGCTGATGCCTGATGGGAAATGGGTAAAGGCCATGAGCAGGTACTTTCCAGAAAAAACACAGCATTTTTTGAAGACATGAAAACATGCTCAGCTCACCTGAAATCACATAGACACGTTCAAAAGTGGCATGCTTACTCATCAGTTGGGTCAAGATAAAACTATACGTGAGTGAGGATTTGGGAAATCAGCAACTTTCACTAGCTACCTGTGAATGTTAGAAATTCACACAATCTCTAGGAGGGCAATTTTTCAGTATCTGACATTTTAAATGTGCACAATTATTGTCCCATAAAAAAAATTCTGGGGGGTTGAGGGGAATTTATCCGAAAGTACACAAACACAAGTACATAAAATGCTACTTACAAGGGTTGTGATGGTAGCACTGTGTGTGGTTAAAAAAAAAAATCAAATAGAGACTGTACACAAGCCTATGCCCATTTGCAGAGGAATCGGTTAAATTAAGTTTGCATATTCATACAAATTATACTATGGGAAAGTGAGCTAATCTGTTTATGGGGATAAGGTACGATATAGCCTTAGGAAAAAAGCAAAATGGACAAGAATACATAAAGTAAGTTTTGTAATTTAGCATCAAAAGTAATTGTTTACACGTCATACTTCTAGAAGGAATCTCATAAATCAACAAAATAACTTCCCTTAAGGTGCAAAGTTGTCTTTCTCTTTCCTTTTATTAACTCTTCATTGATTATTCAGATTTGTCTGTTTTGTTTCTAGCACGTGCTGGCTGGGCTCTCCATGTTCGCTCAGTCTCGGAAGGTGCTCGGCTTGGGGCCACCACAGGCAGTTAGTATATATGTCTGTCACTAAAAAGGCACCCTGACTTGATTTGAACCTCCCTCCACATTGATGAGAGGCCTTTGCTACTCATTGGAGACAGAAAATGTTCCCACTGCCAACACACAATCCTCTTACCCGTCTCTTTCCCAGGGTGAGCTCCCAGGGGACTCTGTAAGCCCCAGAAATACCTGCCCACTTGAGCACCATTGGAAAGGCCCTGTTAAGGCATATCCATGAGGCCTATCCACTCCCAGCACTTCAGGATCTGTACAGACTGAGCAATAGCTGAAAGATTTCATCTGGGACTTCATACAATCCTTTCTATTTGACCAGAGGTGCTGGGTTCTATATAAAGCTGCCAAACCTGGCCATCTTCTTACTTAGCATGGATGCCCCCCATCCAAGGGCACGGTGATGGATTTTAGCACATGACTCATTTGAAGGAATTGTGACTTTTGGGTTTTTGAAGTAGCTGAGCCCAGCTGGGTTGGGCAGGCCTGGCCAAGGGAACAGGGTGGCTCATCTCCGTTCTAAGTCTCGGTTCTGAGGAACATGTAAACTGAGACAGGATGAAGGCACATCCTGCCTGAGTGAGTAGCAAAAGCAGAGCTCCACAGTTCTCCCACAGCAGAGGTCCTGCCATAAATCAAGTCCTCAGGGTAATCTGGAATGGCATGCAAGCAAGGGCTTCATCCTCGTCAGTTTCCGGAAGGGAGGTGTCTGCAGCCACTCATGGGTCAAGGTCTGAAACTTGAATCCCAGAGAACTGCTTAGTGGAGGGGAAAGAGGTGGTAGGGTCGGGCTCTGGGGGGGGCAAGTCAGTCCTTCAGACAAGGGAGTAGCTACAGGCCTGTACTTCCTCCATGTCTGTCGTTCCTGGAATGGTTACAAGTGGCTCTCCCCTCAACCCTGCCTTACACACCGCATTCTCTCTCTGTTTCTCTCTCTCTCTCTCTCTCTCTCACACACACACACACACACTAACGCCTGTAAACTCACAGATCCAGATTCACGAAAAATGAACACAAAGATGCCTGACATTTATCCATTACCTAGCACGTGTCAGTCTGCTGATCCATTTGTCGGCGTTCAATTCTCACAACCCCATAATGGATGATGAACCTTTTGCTGATGGCTTGCCTCTGCTGCTTGGCTAATGGGTGGCACACATGACCCCAGTGCAGGTCGGGAGGCCCTCTCATGGCCCTCCCATGATGCCTGTCTGTGCACATTCAGACACACCAGGCCATGCACACACACAGGGGCACATAATGAACAAATAGAGACCCACGCTCCAGCCCTCTGGGTGAGGTCACACACCCACCTGGATTTGAAAGAATATAAGCAAAGGGGCATCTTCAATGCCCATATCATTAACATATGAATCTCTTAATGTGCATATACTAATGATTCAGACTATCTCCTCTCTGACAGTGTCTAATAATGAACCCAGACAAGGTGGGGATCAGGGGGATAAACATTCATCTTAGTAAAATAAAGTATTAGTTTTCTTAATGCAAAGGCCCAATAACAAAGGAGGGCTGGTGGGAGGCCCAGCGATGTTTCCCAACACCCTCACAAAGAATCTTATGGTATATGATTTCCTGTCAGCAAGAAAACATGTGCCGTTTTTAAAAAAAGAAGCGAGCAGCTTTGCTGAGGCACTAGCTCTCAAAAGGCCAAGGCCAGGCCAACCCTGGGATCGTGCCCATATCTGTGTGTAGCTCCCCACGGGAGACAAGTGCCCTGGAGAGAAGTGAACGCTAGGCAGAGTTTAGCGGATACTTAGAATTTGTCCCAAGCTTGCTCACTGCCCAGCGGGGCAGCTCAAACAATAACTTGTGCTCTTCTCTCCTGGCTGCTTCCCTCTGCCTTCTCTCTTAGTAGATCCTCCTTTATTTATTGTTTCAGGGGGAAAGTTTCTTGCCCCAGATACTTCCCAGTCTTGGCACAAAGAAAATAGAAAGCCAGCGGATGCGTGCAATGCGGCTCTGGCGGCCTTTCCCGCGATTAGGGACTCTGGACCCCGACTCTCCGCTGCTGCTGGAGGAACCCAGAGCCCCGCTGCAGGAGCCCTGAGCCCGGCCAAAGGAGCCCTGAGTCTAGAGCCTGAAGACCGGGAGAGTCTCCGAGACTCCAAGTCTCCGAGTCTCCGGGCTCCGAGTTCAGCGGACACTTAGTCCACAAAGATCCAGCCACGGGCTAGACATCCAGGTCTCCTGGGCCCGCGTGGCCTTGGTTCCCGGAATTCGGGACCCGCGCAACCCTCCCCATGGCGGGTACTCACGGTTGCGGGGCGGGGACGTGCCGTTGGGGCTGCTCATCGCCGCCGAAGGTGCCTGGAGCCGGCCGGGACAGAGGCAGAGGGCACGGGAAGCGGGTGACGAGGGTCGCGCTCTTTTGGTGGCCCGGACCCGCCACCGCGGGGAGGGAGCGGCACCTGTGTCACACCCCTCTGGCGCGGGCCTCGGGGAGGGACTCTGGTCTCAGATAGGCAGGCTTCATTTATTTTTTTCTGCAGCCGGGCCTGGTGGGGTTTCCACCCTTCTTTTTTTTTTTTTTTTTAAGCACATGCACCCGCCCACTTTTGAACTCTTCTAAGCTCCAACTTTATGCGCGAGAATCACATTTTTTTTTTTTTTTCCTGTTTCTGTTTCTCTCTGCAAATACCAGATACTGAGGCTGTGGTAGAGAATTCCCCTGTGCTTGGACTGAAAAACTCCCAGATGTGACAGAATGGCCTGCCCCGACTGTCAGGGACAGTGACCAAATAGGGACAGACCTGTGTTTGAATGTTGGCTGGCTGCTCTGTCACAGGATAGCTGACTGCCTCGTCACCTCCAGGAGCTGAGCATTGGCAGTCTGGGAAGAGTTCCAACCTTGCCAGTCCCTCAGGGGCACTATCCCAATCCATGGGTCAACATTTGGGAAAGCGTCTTAGAAAAAAGTGTTGCTGGACAAAGGTCATGTGATTTATTAGGATTATTAGGATCTCCTTTGCTAGAGGCTTCCAGACCGACTGGAGAATTCACTTTAGTTAAAACCGGACATGGAGGGTGGCCTCCCTGGTAGCCTAGGGGTTAAGTGCCAGTGTTATCACCACAACTAGGGCCTGAGTTCTATCCCAGCCAGGGAGCTGACGCCCATGGCTCAGCGGACCAATCTTGTCTTGTCCGCTGCTCCCCTCAGCAGTGTGTTTCAGTGGATCTGCCTGTTCTGCTCCCCACTCTGTCTCTGTTGAGTCCTCTTGTCCCTGCACCTATGGCCTATATCCCATTTCTAGTAAGCATAAATAAATAGAAATAAATCTTAAAATAAAATAAAACAACAACAAAAACCTGGACATGAATTTTTTTTTAAAGATTTATTTATTTATGCATACAAGCTGGGGAACAAGCCAGAGGTGTGGGGCGGTGAGAGGGTTCACCAGTGACAGAGTGGAGAGCAGAACAGGCAGATAGACGGAAACACACTGCTGAGGGGAGCAGCGGGCGAGGCAGGAGAGGTCTACTGTGCCATGTGGGAATCTCCCCCGCTGGGCAGCGAACTCTCATCGCTGCAGCAGACAGTGTCACAGCGCAGCGCTTAACAGCTGGGCCACCAGGGAGGCCCTGGGCATGGATTTTGACACTGGTTATTTAAATGGATTCTACCACACCATCCACAATTATAATTATAATATGCAGCATTATTATTTTATCCGCTCCCATCCCAGTCCAAGAAGCAGAAAGTGAGGGAGCTTGAGAAGTGAGAGCATGCCTCCCCCAAGGGGTACTCCCTGTACTTCTCAGGTATAATGCCTGAGCCTTCCTATGGCACTTTCCACTGTTTACTTGACAGTCCTCCAAAGAATTGCCGTGACCTCTCCTCCACTTTTTCTGGGATCTGTGGGGCCAGGGCAGAGGGAGCTGTGCCTGTGTGCCAGGGGCACCATGCCAGTTGTCTGCACAAGTATGTACTTGGGAGGACCATTCGCATGGACACAACCCAGAGCTGCCCCCTGGAGGTGTGCACTACAGATTTCTGCCCAGCTCTTCATGGGCTGGCCACACTCCAGGGATCTCTGTTAGAACTGCCTGTTTGACATAGTGGGAAAGTATTCATAATTCCTTTAGCTAATAAAGAACCCCTCGCTGCTGATACATCTTTAGTCAAATCCCATGCTTGATATACACATGATTTGAAGTGAGCTATTCACAGAATGCCTTTGGCCAGGTGTGGAAAATTTTGAGTGTTGGTCTCCTGGTCCCTAAAATGGAGACAAGAACATGTACATTCCAGAGTTTTAGAGAGAGTGGGACAGGAAAGAAGATAGCAATGATTTAATGGAAGCTATTAATGATTATGTAACAGTTGAACATTTTGTTTTGTAAAAAAAGAGGTGGATAATAGTATCCCTAATGTTCTGAGTTCATAAATAAAACATCTTCAATTATCTGAAATGCAGCTGGGAAGTTGGAAGGAGGCCAAAAGACACCCTCAAATCCCAGGAAATCAGAAAACAAGTCACCAGGTCATTGTACCTCACTGATGAGGACTTCTTAGAAACTCACTTACAGCATTTAGACATGATTATAAACAGCTTATTGAATTTCTTTGAGTAGGACCGGTTAAAACTGCCAAAATGTAATAAGGATTCCTTAGGAAACAAAGCCAAATCAGCTAGCTTACTAACTAACCAGCTAACTAACTGAACAACAAAGGTTAAAAGTCCTACAAACTACAAAGGTGAGACATAAGAACAAAGGAGCACTTATTATACAACGGAAACATCTGGGCTCCAGCCATAAGCCATGATGCCACTGTAACCTAGTCTAGCTCCCCAGGAACCAGGTCTTGGGATCCTCATTTAGGTTGCACCTTTATTGCCTTTGTTGGGTAAGCTTCAACATTTCACTTAACTTACCTGAGCCTCAATTTTCTCATCTATAAAACTGGAACAAACTGAAGTTGGGTTGTTGTGAGTAATATATCAGGCAATCAGTCATTGATGGTGTAATTACCTTGTTTCACTCAGCACATACTTGACTATAATGATCTTCCCCTGACAGGACACTTGGTTTATAATATGAACTCCAGGCCATTCTGTAAAGAAGACAGATAGTGTTTAATAGTGATTAGTAGATTAGCTAGCAGGAAAACAGTTGATATATTTTAGAAGATTAAACTATAGATGAGTCTAATTTAAAAGAAATGAGGCATAATTTAAGGAGTAAAAAAATACATATGAAAATTAGGTTATGTGGTAAGAGTCTGACTAAGTCACAGAAATTCATTATTAGTGTATCTTCATGTATTGACTATGTGTTAGTGGAACAGAAAGAATTCAGCTATATCATGTAATGATAAAAGTTTTTATATCACTTAATTCCCATAAATACCATTAAAGAGGGCACAGCTTTCCTCTACTATCCCAAAGTATACTTTCCTTTGAAATCTTTTCTAGGCCAAAATGGTATAAATCAAAGAAGCAATTATCATTAATTTATATGGAAACATCACTGAGTCTTCTCAGACCTCAAAAATAACCTATCAAGTCACATCAAATAACAAATAAAACCTAAATAACACCAACATACAGTAAAACAAGACTGCTATAATAAAGACACGGCCTGTATAAGGGAAGGAGCTGGTAGGGATATTCTTGCAGCTTGGGGTTCTACTACCCCTAGAATGGCTACTGCAAAACAAATACTGAATGCTTTTTTCATTTTTCACCTTTAGTTACAAAAGGGAAAATCCTTTTTGACTTTATTTTGTTACTGAAAGCAGTACTGGTGGAGGTTTTTTGTAAATCTACAAAAGTGGTGTAAGTGAAAAGAGGGGCATCCCATATTACCAAAGGTGAGAAAGCTGAACTTGGGCAGTGTCAAGAACTGGGCCAAGGCAGCGTCCTAGGTTGGACTCAGTTCCAGCAGTCTTTGCGATGTCTTTATGTCATGGTGGTATAAGGTACTCAGATCCCCAAGGGTGAAGGGGTGTGATGGAGTCCTGGCTAGGAATTTACTCTCCTGTCCCAGCACTAGACACATCCCAGCTTCCAGATGAGGGGACCCTTGCCTGCTTTATCCACAGCCCAAACTAACACACACTCTGTCCTTGTGTGCTCTAGGAGGGGGCTTGGAACTCTTCCTGCTGCAGTGGCTGTCTTTGGGGGGTGAGTTCTTACAGGCAGAGATTAACAGATTTTACCTTTAAAATGTCTAATTCAGGGCCTCCCCGGTGGCGCAGCGGTTGGGCGCTGCGCTGTGGAGCTGTTGGCAGCGGCGACGCGAGTTCGACGCCCAGCCAGGGAGAATCCCACATGGCGTGACAGACCTCTCCTGCCTCGCCCGCTGCTCCCCTCAGCAGTGTATTTCTGATCTGCCTGTTCTGCTCCCCACTCCATCTCTGGTGAACCCTCTCTCTGCCCCACGCCTCTGGCCTATACCCCAGCTTGTATGTATAAACAAAAAATAAATAAATAAATAAATCTCTAAAAAAATAAAAAATAAATAAATAAAATGTCTAATTCAAAGTTTCACTCATCATCAAATTAATCATTGTCCTCTGTAAAAAACATTAAATGGAGAGAAAAAATTGCAAATTCTAATAACTGCTGATAATCTCTAACACACAAGTATATTTACCTTTGGCCTTTATTATGCATTTGTGGATATTTATATTGCAGAAATTTTACTAAATATGTGATTTTGAATACTGTGTTTTCACTACCAAACATATCACAACCCTTTTCCCAAATTAAAGTATAAAAGTTCTTCCATTTTAATATGATTATTTCTTTGTTAAAATTGTGCTGTGATGGACCATGTGAACATAAATATCTGCATTTCTTTTGTCCTTCCTTAACTTGTATTCTAACATATGGAATTACTGGATCAAACTTTAGCAGTATGTTTAGAGCTTTTGACACTTGGCGTAAGTTTTGACTATAACAATTTATACTCTCTCCCCAATCAAAAGGAACAGTGCTCATCTCACAGTCACCTGCCAGAATTAAGCATTAGGTCTTAAATTATTTGTAAGTCTGCTGATGTGAAATATCTATTATTATTTGAGTTTGCATTTTCTTCTTAACTAGTGAAGTTGCATATACTGTCATATGATGAAGTATAATTACATATTCTCTTAAGTAAATGCTTTGTTTCATGCTGTTGCTTCCTTTGGAGATATGGTAAATGTTTTTATTATTGATTTATTTAAAATCTTTATACACAATAGACACCTTTTCTTGTGTATTATAAACATTTTCTCCTTGGGCCTTTTCCCTGTTCTTTTCCTATTAGCACAGAAACATTGTTTGACTTATCTGATTGGCAAGTTGACAGCTTTCGAGAAAACTAAACTGTGGCTGTGCATATTTTAAAAGGAGTGGAAAGAAAAAACAAGGGTTTGGTTTGTTAAGACTGTCACAAGCTGTGAGTAATGAGGATCGAGAGATGGGGAAGGGGGCACAGGAAGAGCAATGACAGAAAGCTCTGCAACCCTGACCAGGCCGCCCACCCCCATTTTCCAAGTAATGGTGGGGGGTTTTCTGAGAAGAATTTACAGGTGAGAAGGTTTGAAGAGTGAATTGAGCACCTCTGCATGAGGGAGGAGACCTGATTTTTCTGGGTAGAACTGCACTGTTCAGCCCTCTTTGTGGACACTTTGCTGGAGGCTGGTTCTCAGTGTGCCAGGCAGAGGGCGCCTGCCCATGGTCAGTGAGGCTCATAGCAGCCCTCAGGTACAGCTCAGGGGCCTAACTTACAGAGACACCTGTGTGCAGTGTGGCTCTTCAATCATCCGGAATGGCCTGCCCCTAGAAACTTCCTAAGAGAGAAGGAACAACAAAGAAACCCAGTGGGAACACCAGGTGGTCTGGGATAGAGGGAGCTGGCAATAGGCAAACATCTCATGTGTGGGTGACAGCATTAAAAATCAACCTGAGATGGATTAGTGTTGAGGAAAGCAATAATTTCCTGAGCACCCAGAATGTTCCAGGCCTGGGGCTGTGCTAGGTCCTCGACATGAGGCTATTGCTAATGTCACAAAACGCCCTTGCAGGTAGGTGGGGATTTGTTTTACTTTGTTTTTCTGCTTCCCTCTTTATTTTATTTTATTTTATTATTATTTTTTAAAGATTGATTTATTTATGCATACAAGCACTGGGGTGCAGGCCAGAGATGCAGGGGGTGAGAGGATTCACTGGAGACAGAGTAGGGAGCAGAACAGGCAGATCTACTGAAGTACACTGCTGAGAGGAGCAGCAGGTGAGACAGGGGAGGTCTGCTGAGCCATGTGGGTCAACTCCCTGGCTGAGGATCAAACTCGGGCCACAGTGACTGCTGATAGCTTGATAGCGCTGAGATGTTAACCCCTGTGCCACCAGGGAGGCCACCCTCTTTATTTTATGGAAAAGGAAACAGGACCAGAAAGGTGAAGTAACTGCCCATGCTCACACAGCTACTCACATTAGAGTGTAAACCATGATGGCCAACCCTGAAGCTCAGTTGTGAGGTCAGTGCTACCAGGTCACTCACCTTGGCACCCCTCTTGCATGACCCTGTGTGACTGGTGAACTCTAGGGTCCCCAAGGAGCCCCAGTGTCTCTAGAAGAACCCAGTATCCCTGATGGCCTCTGGGTCCTTGGGGTACTCCCTGGAGTCATTGCTCATCTTGGTGGGGTTATTCATGCAAGATCCCAGAGACACAAAAAGGAGCAGAGATTGGCTGAGGGAGTGTCCAGTGGTTCCCATTAGGATGTGTAAGGATGAAAATCTTCCAGCAATTAGAGGGTGAATTACTAACTTTCAGGCATCCATGTATGGATCACAGCCTTTTTCCCCTTTGGGTATTAGTTCTTGGTTTAAAGCTGAACTAAAATTGACATTTCAGCCACTCCCAGCTGAGCACTTGAGCTCTCTTAGGGAAGGAAATAGCTTTCTCCTTAGACCCTTTGTTGTGGTTTTTATTCTCCTCGACCAGAGGAGGGAGAAATTTAGAGTAACTAGCTCTGAGATTAAGAAGGGAGAATAGGAATGGTAATTACATTTGTGAAACTTTTGCTATCAGCTCTTAGTATTTTACCTCATTTAATGTTTAGATGAATCTCATGAGCAGGGAAATAGTGGATTTGTAATGTGGCAGATATGGCTCTTACTTCCTAGCTCACTCATTGCCACTTTGCTCAGTGGCTTCTTAAGGGGGTGAGGGGCTGAAGCCAAAGTCTGTTAAATGTGGCACCCCCTGGAGGGGGTGCTGGTGAGAATGAATATCCCCAGACAAAATGCTAACAAAATATGGGCAGGGTGGAGACTCTGACAAGCACTATAAGGGGGAAGAGGGTTCCTTGGAGGCCTAGGGGTTAAGTCTCAGCACCATCACCACTACTAGCCAAAGTTCCATCCCCAGCCAGGGGGCTAACCCACATACAGTGCAGCAAACCTCCCGTCTTTCCTGGCCTAGATCCCAGTTCTTCTGTGCAAAATAAATAAACATTAAAAAAAAAAAGAAGAAGAACTATAAGGGATTGCAGAAGCAGTCCACAGGATTCAGGTTTGGGATTTCAGCATTTTCGGATCTTCAGTGATTCTGGGGTCAATTATTCCTGCCTCCACTATGCCAATCTTCTAGAAAACTTTTGCAGGCCTCTGAAGGACTTAGGTTTCCAGCAGCCAACCTCAGAAAAGAAAAGTTTGGAGGCTTTGCAGGTAGCCTAGCGACTGAAACTTCCCAGCTTTGCTGCTGTTACAGCCTGGAAGGGGAGGTGAAGACCCAGAGCCCGCTGCTTCTTTGAGCTGCATGAGTGTGGCCATTTGTCAGGTCCTTCAGCTGGGCTGCGGCAGCTGCTGTCTTGAGATTCGCTTGTCTGGAGCTGTGCTGGGGCATCTCGGCAGCTCAGGGAGCATCTCCTGTTTTGTCTTCTGCTGTCTCTGTGAGTTGTATCCCTGCCTGTAGTGTGGCTGCCACGTGCTCCAGGCCCACAGTGATGGGAAGATGCCACCTTGGGAGTGTTTGTGTTTAGGACTTTAAAACATTGGTCACTGATGCCCCCCAAACATGGTGGCGAACAGATGCTAGGATCTTAGACTTAAAAATAAACCGAAGTGTCGGAGTAAAGAGAAGAGAAAAGACATCGGACTCCACACAAAGGAGCAGCAGA
>PVIJ01001402.1:140819-181240 GCA_004024925.1 Scalopus aquaticus
GACCCCCCTCTCTTCCCTGCGTGGCAGCCCTGAGGAGCAGGAAAGCGGGAGGGTCACTGCGTCCCATCCCCCACCTGGGGCTAGGTAACATCTTAAAGGGGAGAAAGTCCAAGCAAGAAACACCCCCACTGGTTGCTAGGTGATAAATTAGCCAGAAAAACTGGTTAGGCCGGAAAACCTCCTGCGGAGACCACCTCACACATCCTGGGCTTTAGACTGCAAATTGATCCCAAGCTGGGGAGGGATGGCATTTAAGGACTATTGACTGACAATCCCCCAAACCCCTCCCATACCTGTTGCTGAAACTATCTCCTGCTGAAACTATCTCTGACCACACCCTCCCCTGCAAAGTGTCAGCATCTTGGCAAAAAAACAAACAAACAAACAAACAAGAAAATACCTCAGCAGGTGGTGAACACAGCCTGGCACTTGCCACACCCCCAACTTCTAGGTGGCTGCACACTGGCACCCTAGAAACTAGGGGAGGAGAAACGCTGATCAACAGCCACCCACAGCCTCCACCCCTGCACCCCTTCATGGAGTAGCAACCCCAAGCAGCAGAAAAGAAACTAAGACCAGGAGCTCCCAACCCCTCCCCACCAGACATAACCCAGGGGCAGGAGTAGCCCCAGGCAAACATTGGAAGAAAGGGAAGAAAAAAAAAGGGGGGGAGGAAGAGGGGAGAAAGAATAGAGAGACTCCCAGCAAGGACTAATGACAGCAGCAACAGCAAGACAACAACATCTGTCACTGGAAAGGAGGGGCTGAACCCCAGCAGGGGACCTAACCAGAAACCCAGAACCTAAGAGCAAAAGGACTACAGAACTCCAAATTCACATCTCCCCAATACTTTTTTATTATTATTATTTATATTTTTTACTATTTTTATTATTATTATTATTATTATTATTATTATTATTATTATTATCTTTTTTTTTTAACTTATAACCTACCTTTTTCTCTTGGTGCTTCATTCCTACTTTTCTTCATCTTCATTCCCCTTTTCTTTCCTCTCCCTGTTTTTGTTTTTTTCTTTTCTTTCTCTCTTTTCTCTTTTCTTTCTTTTTTACTACAAACCACTATCTTCATCTTCCCTAACTAAAGTCGGAACCAGAAACACACTGGAGACACGCCACAAGAAACACAAAAATTCAGCAAAGAAAAATAAGAAAATCCAGAAGATACCCAGCCACAGCCAAGGCAACTCAGACACTAGGGAACCACAAACACTCCTGAGCAAGTAAAACCAGGAGTCATGCCCACCAGCACCAGTGGAAAGCTACGAACAGAGAAAAGCAGAAAACTAACAACGGGAAAGAAAAAAGTCACAAATAACCCTCAAAACAATACACCACAAAAAGAAAATCGCTCTCCATAACCCATTAATATGGACATAGAAGATTACATCCACATAACAGATAATGACTTCAAAATAGCCATCACAAAAAATTGATAGAATTAAATGAAAAGAACAAAGAACTGAGGAACGAAGATGAATGCATAAAGAAGAAATTGAAGGAACTGGAAGATTTAAAAACATTAGTAGAGGAGCTAAAGAAATCCATGGAAAGCCAGAAAAGTGAATTAAAAGATATGAAGGGAAGAATAAGCACTCTGGAAGATAAAGATAGTAACAGAATCAAGGCAGAAAAGGAAAGAGAAAAACAAAGGAAAAAGAATGAGGAAAAGCTTCAGGAACTATCTGACACCATGAAAAAAGGAAACATCAGAATCATTGGAATACCAGAAGGAGAAGAGAGAGACAAAGGAACAGAGAAACTTCTCAAGGAGATAATTGAAGAGAACTTCCCCAAAATAGACATACAGGACGCCAGACAATATCCATATTATTACAACAAAAGAAAAAAGACAGCAAGACATATGATAGTAAAACTATCGAGTGTTCAAGACAAGGAAAATATATTGAAAATGATGAGGACAAAGAAACAAATAACGTATAAAGGAAAGCCAATCAGGCTGACATCAGATTTCTCTGAAGAAACACTACAGGCAAGAAGAGATTGGAGGGACATATATAACATACTACATGCCAACAAATGTCAACCAAGAATACTCTACCCTGCAAAGCTCTCATTCCTCTATGAAGAAAAAATATGGACCTTCCCTGAAAAACAGAAACTACAGAAATTCATCACTACCAAACCCCCACTCCAAAGAATACTAGAAGAAGTCATGAAGACAAAACCAACAGAAGACAGACCAGGAAACACAGAATAAGGTAAGAATTAGAACCACAAAAGGGTAAACAAATAAACTCAAAAATATGGATGACAGTATATCAATATTAACTCTAAATGTAAATGGACTAAACACACCAATTAAAAGACACATCATAGCATGATGGATCAAAAAACAGAACCCAACCTTCTGCTGTCTACAAGAAACACATTTAATTGTGAAAGATAACTGAGATTAGAAGTTAAAGGATGGAAAACAATCCTACAAGCAAATGGACCAAGAAAGAAGGCAGGAACAGCTATACTTATGCCAGATAAAATAGACCTCAAACTTAAGAAGGTAAAAAAAGACAAAGCTGGTCACTACATCATGATAAAGGGTACAATAAAACAGGAGGATAAAACAATCATCGACATATACTCCCCCAAATGAAGGAGCACCAAAATATATCAGACAATTATTATCATCCCTGAAAACAGACATTAAAGAAAATACATACATAGTAGGAGATTTCAACACCCCACTTTCTCTATTGGACAGATCAAGAAGACAAAAAGTAACCAAGGACATTAAAGCTCTAAATAAGGACCTAGACCACATGGGATTAACAGATATCTATTGATCACTTCACCCCCCAAAAATTGAATACACATTTTTCTCAAGTGCGCACAGAACATACTCAAGGATCGATCACATATTAGGCCACAAAACAAACCTCAACAGATACACTAAGATCAAAATCGTACCAGCCTTCTTTCCGATCATAAAGGAGTCAAACTGGAAATAAATCATAGAAAGGAAAAAAGAAACCTCCTTACCTCATGGAGACTAAAACCCACATTACTGGAAAACCAATGGATCAACGAAGAGATCAAAGAAGAAATTAAAAAAATATGTAGAACTGAACGACAACGAGGACACAACTTTCCAGAACATCTGGGACACAGCAAAAGCAGTAATAAGAGGAAAATATATAGCATTACAAGCTCACATCAAGAAACAAGAAACAACCCAAAGAAACAATTTAATCTCACATCTCAAAGAACTAGAAAATGAACAACAAACACTCCCAAAAGACAGTTTAAGAAAGGAAATAACAAAAATCAAAGCAGAACTAAATGAAATGGAAATAAAAAAAAATCCAGAAGATTAATGAAACCAAAAGCTGGTTCTTTGAAAAAATAAACAAAATAGACAAACCACTAGCCAGGCTTACAAAGGAAAAAACACAAATAAATAGGATCATAAATGAAAAAGGAGAAATCACAATGGACACAGCAAAAATAAAAAAAATAATCAGAGATTACTATAAACAGCTATATGGAAACAAGTATAACAACCTAGAGGATATGGACAAATTCCTAAAACTATACAATCACCCAAAACTAGAAAAAGAAGACATAGAACACCTAAACAGACCAATCACGGGTAGTGAAATTGAAACAGTAATTAAAAACCTCCCCCCAAAAAAAGCCCAGGACCCGATGGTTTCACAAATGAATTCTACCAAACATTCAAAAACGGAATAGTCTCTATATTACACAAACTCTTTCAAAAAATCGAGAAAGAAGGAGTACTACCAAACACATTCTATGAAGCAAATATTACTCTAATACCAAAACCAGACAAAGACAATACAAAAAAAAAAAAAAAAACTTCAGCGCAATCTCCCTAATGAATACTGATGCAAAAATATTCAACAAAATCTTGGCCAATAGGTTCCAACAATGCATCCATAAGATAATACATCACGACCAAGTGGGATTTATTCCAGGGACACAAGGATGGTTCAACATCCGAAAATCAATCAATGTAATTCAACACATCAACAAAAAGAAAAATAAAGACCGTACGATCTTATCAATAGATGCTGAGAAAGCATTCGACAAAGTGCAACACCCATTTATGATAAAAGCTCTTGAAATCCTTGGAATAGAAGGAACATACCTCAAAATAATAAAAGCCATATACAACAAACCCACGGCCAATATTATCCTCAATGGTGAGAAGCTGAAGGCTTTCCCCTAAGATCAGGAACAAGGCAAGGATGTCCACTCTCACCATTACTTTTCAATATAATACTGGAAGTCCTAGCCAGAGCAATTAGACAAGAGAAAGACATTCAAGGGATCCAAATAGGAAAAGAAGAAATTAAACCGTCTCTATTTGCAGACGATATGATAATATATATACAAAACCCTAAAAACTCCATAGAAAAACTACTCAAAATAATAGACCAGTTCAGTACAGTAGCAGGATACAAAATCGATGCACAAAAATCAGTAGCCTTCCTATATGCAAACACCCAATCTGAAGAAGAAGAAATTAAGAAATCCATCCCCTTCAAAATCGAAACCAAAAAATTCAAATATCTGGGAATAAATCTAACAAAAGACATAAAGAACTTATACAAAGAAAACTACAAAACTCTGTTGAAAGAAATAGAAGAAGACACAAGAAGGATAGGCACCCCCTGCTCGTGGATTGGAAGGATTAACATTATCAAAATGGCAATCCTACCAAAAGCAATTTACAGATTCAATGCTATTCCAATAAAAATCTCAATGACATTCTTCAAAGAAATAGATTAACTACTGATGAAATTCATATGGAACCACAAAAAACCTCGCATAGCTAAAGCCCTCCTAACTAAAAAGAAAGAAAACAGAGGAATTTCACTCCCTGATTTCAAACTATATTACAAAGCCATAATAATTAAAACAGCATGGTACTGGAACAAAAACAGACAGAAAGACCAATGGAACTGAATAGAATACCCAGAATTAAAGCCATGTATCTATGAACAACTAATCTTTGACAAAGGAGCAAAGAAAATGCAGTGGAGCAAGGACAGTCTATTCAATAAATGGTGCTGGGAAAACTGGACAGCCACATGCAAAAAAATGAAGCTAGACTACTGCCTCACACCCTGCACAAAAGTCAACTCAAAATGGATAAAAGACCTGGATGTAAGACCTGAAACCATAAAATGTATAGAAGAAAATATAGGGAAAACTCTACGCGACATACATCTCAGCAAAATCTTGAAAGACACATCCCTCAAAGCGAAGGAAATGAAAGACAAGATAAACAGATGGGATTACATTAAAATAAAAAGCTTCTGTACAGCAAAAGAGACATTAACCAAAACTAACAGACATCCGACCAACTGGGAAAAGATCTTTGCACACAATACATCTGATAAAGGACTGATAACAAAAATTTACAAGGAACTCACACAACTCAACAAAAACAAAGCCAATAACCCAGTCAAAAAATGGGCAGAAGAGCTCACAAGGCACTTCTCCAAAGAAGAAAAGCAAATGGCCAACAGATTCATGAAAAATGCTCAATATCACTTATAATCAAGGAAATGCAAATCAAAACCACTACAAGATACCACCTCACACCTGTGAGGTTTCACACATTAAAAATACAGGCAACAACAAATGCCGGAAAGGATGTGGAGAAAAAGGAACTCTTCTACACTGCTGGTGGGAATGTGAACTGGTCCAACCACTATGGAAAGCTGTATGGCGAGTCCTCAAACTGCTCAACATGGAGCTTCCATACGACCCAGCAATACCACTTTTGGGGATTTATCCAAAAGACACAAAAACACTAATCCGAAAGGATACATGCACCCGTATGTTCATTGTGGCACTGTTCACAATAGCAAAGGTATGGAAGCAACCCAGATGTCCAAAAATAGATGATTGGATCAAGAAGATGTGGTACATATACACAGTGGAATACTATTCAGCATTCAAAGAAGATAAACACATGCAATTTGCAGCGACATGGATGGAATTAGAGGGGATCATACTGAGTGAAATAAGCCAGAAAGAAAGAGAAAAATATCGAAGGTTTCACTTATAACAGGACTATAAGGAAACCAAATAGGAGAGAGACAATCAGCAGGTGGGGGGGTGGGGAGCGGAGGGAGGAGAGGAAAAGGGCACAAAATGTAATAGAAAAGAACACAAGGGACCATGGAGACGGATCACGGGTGAATTGGTGGTGTTCTACCCAAGGGGAATACAAAATGTAAAAGACATAAATAACAATAAAAATATATATTTATTAAAACAAACAAACAAACAAACAAAAGAAAAACACTGGACACTGCTTCAGGTGAAGTAAACAGCCATTTGTGGCCTTAATGATGCTTTGTTTTCCTTGTATGTTAAATAAATGCTATTATTGTTGTTTGAACCTGTGTAGTCTTGCAATTTTGCGCGTGGTTTAAAGAACTCAGACAGTGACTGGTAAACTATTTGGGTGCTCTCTTTGGCCATTTCACTGGCCCTTATTGCCCAGTATCATCTTTGCCTACAAATTTTCTCATGTGCAAAATGTTGTTAATATTGGCTACCCCTGTACCCTCTGAGGGGTCTGTGTGACGTCCTCTTAGAGGCTGACATATATAAATATCCATGTATCAGTCCAAACAATTGAGGAATATTACCATAAGTATGTGTGCAGTTGTAAGTATTGCATCTTGATACTTATAAATCTTAAAATTTATTGCAAAAGAAAAAGATGATAAAAACAAAATCTTCATAGTACTGTTGAAAGAGAAAGTTTAAAGATACCAATCTATATCAACACTAGCTATAGCTATGTCTACCTAGCAGTGGGAATGGCCATGCCAAAGCCATGGGTACAAGGGTGACTGTTTATTCTTTCTCCCTTTTTTTTTTTTAATTGTTTTTTTTTTTTAAAGATTTATTTTTTATTTATACATACAAGCTGGGGTACAGGCCAGAGGCATGGGGTGGCGAGAGGGTTCACCAGAGCCAGAGCAGGGAGCAGAACAGGCAGATCAGAAATACACTGCTGAGGGGAGCAGCGGGCAAGGCAGGAGAGGTCTGCCGCGCCATGTGGGATTCTCCCCAGCCAGGCGTCGAACTCGCGTCGAACTCGCGTCGCCACCGCTGCCGACAGCTCCACAGCGCAGCGCTTAACCGCTGCGCCACCGGGGAGGCCCTCTTTCTCCCTTTTATAAGTACCTACAGGTGTGTGGCTTAGGACAGTAGAGTTAGCATGTGTTATGTTCTCTCCCTTTCAATATCTCATTGCAATTATATTAAAGGAATGAGAAAAGAAATATACCACAAAGTAAAGAGGTTCTAAGTTTATACTTCAGCTATTGGGAGATTTTTAGAATTCTAGGACAAAAGGATTGGTTATGGGGCATGTCAGGGATAGGAGTTAGAGCAACGGAGACTGTAGCCCAGAGGAAGTCTAGGAGAGGCTGCAGTGTGACCGTGTGGGGTGTGTGTGTGTGTGTGTGTGTGTGTGTGTGTGTGTGTGTGTGTAAGATATGGGGGAGGGAAAGGACTAAGGCTATCAGGGGTCTTCACTGATTTGGGAACTTGCAGGGCGGAGGTTGGCAGTGGGTATGAGGATGAGGAGACTGGCTAGGGTGGGGGCACTCTTTCTCACTACCCCATATTTGCATACGAACTTCAGGCTGTCCACAGAAGTTTGCCCTAAGGAGGGGAAAAAAACAACAACTTTGGATAGCTCTAAGAAAATGAAGACTTTTTAAGTGAAGGAGGCTGCTAATGTGGAAACAAGACTCTTCAAATAAAATCCTCCTCTTTCTTGGATTCAGGGCCTATGGCCTATCTGGCAGCTCTATCCAGGAAACCTAAGGCAGAGATCACGTGATCTAGACGTTGCGCTCAGATTTCCTCTCCCCAGAGGAAAGGCTGGTCAGGAAAACAGACCGCAGAAACAGAAGCCCCTCACAACCTTTTAAAATCATCAGCTTGGTGATTTATTTTTAAACATGCTATATGATCATATATGACAAGTAATCTAGTCATGTATGAGAACTTGACCGTGGAACAAAAGGTCAAGTAGAATGAAGCAAAAACTAACCTCACTAAAAGAAAGAGAGATTTAAGAAGAGAACTTAAAACAAAGGAACAATGCAGAAATTTAATATGCTTGGAGACTTTAGAAAATATTAAAACCCACAAAATATGAGTGGAGTGTAATGAAAAAGGAAAAAACAAATAATAAAGAAGTCTTGCAAATTAGCAATATGATAGTGGAAATGAAAATTCAATTAAAGGATTGAAAGTTAAAACTGAAGAAATTCTCCTAGACTCAGAGCCTAACAAGAGAAAATGAGAAAATGAGTTGACACAGGAGCTCCAAGGAATATGAATATCTCAGAGAGAACAGAGAAGATGGAAGGGAGAAAATTCCACATAAGTTATGTGAAGAGGACAAAGAAGAATGAAGAGAAGGAAGAGTAAGTGTTTAGAGCTAAAGAAGAATACAGGCCTTCAAGCTGAAAGGACTGAATTTATAAAAATGCATATATCACTATATTGTGTAATTTCAGAACAAAAAAATGAAAGATTCTTTAAAGCTTTCAGAGACAGGTGGGAAAGGGGTGGATGGGGGAGGGAGATTCCCTCCACAAAAGAATAACTCAGCCAGGCATGAGCGCTCACATAAACAAAGCAGAATGCTGGGAGACAGTGGGGGAGGGCTTTCAGAGTTCAGGCATGGAGGTATCCTCACCGTAATTCTTAGGCCTGGCTTAAAGATCAACTGATTGTGGAGAGCATAAAAGTGCCTTTGGAGATCGAGCAATTCAAAAAGTTTGCTTCTTACGGAGAGACAGCTGTTGGGAGTGTAGCATCTCAGAGCAAGAGAGAATGGCAAGGAAGAAGAGCTTAGGCCGGGCAATGGGTCACCTGCCTGGAGCATACTGCGGGGACATTGCTGGGCTTTCCTTTGGTTCTTTGCTGAACTTCGCAAAGGATAATACTGTAGAAAAACAATAAGATGGAGACTATTACAGATGAGACAAGACAACCAAACAGTTGGATACACCTGAAAATGTGAGAATGCATACATTGCTTTTCCACAAGGAAAATGTTGACGACTAGCGTTGTGCAATTGTAACCCATGGCTGAAGATAAAAAGTGTAATAGGTGGCGCCCCTGGAAGGGGGTGCTGGTGAGGATGAATTTTAGCCCCAGGGAAAATTGAAACAAAGTATGGGTGGGAGTGGGGATTCTGATAAGAAACACAAGGGACTAGAGAAGCAGCTCCCAAGATTCAGCGTCCAAATTTCAGAGGTTTCAAATCTTCAGGTATTCCAGGGTCAGCCCTTTCTACCCCAACCATGCCGATCTTCCAGAAGGCTGAAGGACTTATAGAGGCTTCCAGCAGCCAACCTCAGAGAAGAAGAGTCTGGAGACTTTGCAAGTAGCTGAGCTACTGAAAGTGTTCCCAGATTTGTTGCTGTTACAGCCTGGCAGGGAAGGCAAAGACCTGGAATAGGCGCCTCGCTGAGCTGTGTGAGTGTGGCCGTTTGTCAGGTTGTTCGGCTATTGTAGCTGCTGTTTTGAGTGTCACTTGTCTGGTGCTGTGCTGGGGCATCTTGGTAGCTCCATGAGAATCTCCTATTTGTCTACTGCTGTCTCTGTGAGTTGGATCCCGGCCTGTAGTCTGCCACGTGCTCCAGGACTTCCGCGGCTGGAAGATGCCACCTTGGGAGCCTTTGTTTAGAGGACTTTAAAGCACTGGACACTGCTTCAGGTGAGGTAAACAGCCATTTGTGGCCTCAATAACTCCTTGTTTCCCTGGTTTGTTAAATAAATCCCATTACTGTTGTTCTCTGAACCTGAGTAATCTTGCAATCGTGCATGCGGGTGAAGAACTCTGACAGTGACCGGTAAACTATTTGGGCAGTGTCCTTGGCCAGTTTTAGTGCCCCTTGATGCCCTGTATCACAACCATCCCAGGCTAGGCAGGTTCATTGTCAGTTCTTGCAGAAGAAAAGAGAATTTTGGACACTTTGGTGGATTTTACAGGTCTTTAATGCTGAAATGGGGGACGGTATACACAGGCAGGCAGAGAGAGAGAGACTGAGAGGCAGAGGCTGAATAACAACTGAGCCTCCAAGCCCCCTTTACCCTGTTAAGGTCCCATAGCCACACAACTGATATGCTTGGCCCATATGTTGTCTGGTGGATGTCAGAAAGGTGGAAAACATAACATTTCAAGGTTATAAGTTGTATGTTGTTTGGAAGGTGAAAAATAGTCTGATTAACTCATTTTCCTGATGATTAGAAACTCAGAAAAAGAAAAAAATATATATATATACAAGTAAGTCATGGTCCAAAGATGAAGTTAACTAAGCTATGATTGTGTTTGGCCATTGATGAAGTAAGAGGAAAGAGTAGTCATCTTCTCTCTGGGGACACTTTCTTTTGGGAAATGTAGGGGCCAAGATGTTGAACCCCAAGAAGTGACCCAAACCTGCCACACTTCTGGATTTGGCCTGGAGCTGCCAGACACACTCATTGTCCATTGACATTCATGTTCAGAGTAAGCCTGTAGGGGAAGAAAATCCCAGATTATTGGGGTCACTGAGCAGACTGAAGTTTCTGATGACAATGACATTTTGCAAGTTCTGGTGCACATGTGGCAGAGGTGGGAGGTGGTGAAAGCTGGAAGAAAAGGGGTTTGCCAGATATTCTCATTTTACACAAAAGCTTGACATAGGTTGTATGACTTTAGCATCTCATTAAGGTGAATTCCTGCCATTTGTAGCTACAAGGATATTCCTAGAGGGTATTATACTTAGTGAAATAAGTCAGACAGAGGGGCAAACATATTACTACACTCAAATGTGGTGTAGAGAGAAAAAAAGCAGATAAGCTAAATAAGGCAAAAAAAAAAATCTTTATAAGAACCAAGTTAGTGGTTACCAGAAGGGAAGGGGTGAAAGAGGCTGGAAAATTGAGAAAAGGGGTCAACTGTCTGGTAAAAGATGGAATTGGAAGTTTTAGTGCTGAGCTTGAGGTAGTATATACACATGTTGTTTAACAATATACCTGAAACTCACATAATGTTATAATGTAATGTTACTTCAGTAATTTTTTTTAAAAGATACAAAGGCAATAAGCCAAAGAAATAACCAAATATGAAATAATAAAATTATTTGAATGACATTTGGAAGAAAAGGAAAGATGTGGGAGTTGAGCCAAAATAAATTCTTGGGGGAGGGTAAGATAATGGGGTTCCTGGTGACATGCTTAAAAGGACTTTTGAGGGGTGTGAATGGATAAGAGCCACAAGTTGTAGGGGGAGCACTGCCTCAAAGGGCAGGAGGAATGGTGTAGTGGGGGCCTCCCAGGAGCTGTGATGTTAGAGGAGCACAGACTTACAGACCCATGGTGGGGTTACCGGCAAGCCAGGCTGGGTGTGATCACCCCACTTCAGTCTGTCCTGTCTTGGCCTGGGACTTTCCTTGGCCTGATCTTATTGGATGCTCTGTCACTGAAACCCTAATGCCTGGGGATATACATGGGAGAATGGATCGGGCTGCGTTTAAGTGAAGTGTAACCAACATGAGAAGTCATCGCACATCATCTGGAGTCAGCAAGTCAAAACCTAAGATAATAAGCATATTATCTAGAGAAATGAAGCAACCAATGAGAAGACCTACTATTAGTGGTGGTGAAAAAAGTCTTTGAAGGGCAGGGCTGTGAGTGGATGAATATGGTGTAGGAGGGTTGCTTTTAAAACAAAAGCTATCTCTACAATTTGAATTTTTTGTTTTTGTTTTTGAAATTATATACTTCAGATTTTAGCACTGTATAATAATATGTCACAGAGTTAGATGATAAGATGGAGAATTTTTCGGGGAACTATTAAAACACTCTGCGAACATTCTAGAAGCAAAAGTACACTTGTAAACCACAGGGAAAACCTAAAACTTCAGTAGAAACTAGCTGGTTGAGAAAATGGGCTTGACGTATGAAGATGAAATTTAGCAGCAATTAGTTGAAGTCCTTGACCGTGTGTGTGTATGTGTGTGTGTGTGTGTGTGTGTGTGTGTTTAAGATTTATTTATTTGTTTGTGCATACAAGAGCTGGGGTACAGGCCAGAGGTAGGGGGAGTGAGAGGATTCACCAAAGACAGAGTTGGGAGCAGAACAGGTAGAGTGACTAAAACACGTTGTTGAGGAAGCAGCAGGCGAGACAAGAGAGGTCTGCTGCGCCATGTGGGTTAGCTGCCTGGCCAGGGATCAAACTCATGCTGCAGTGGCTGTTGTTAGCTTCATAGTGCTGAGACCTAACCCCTTGCACCACCAGGGAGGCCCCCTTGACCTTGTAGATGTAATTTAACGCAGACTCCTAGATTCCACTCTACCCACAGCATGCTTGAAGAGGTATGTGTTAAAGTAGGTGTCTCAATCTCTATGGTCTCCTTGAAGCCCTGACTAATCTCCTCCCCACCTCTATCCTCAGCCAATTCCCGATGATGCTCTCAGTAGAAATTAGAGCCATTCTCATCCCAATATACCATCCAGATCTCTGTCACTGTGTTTCCCTGTGTGCTTGAATCACCACCAAGACCTGTCAGCTTCAACCCTGTTCATCCCACCCAGTTCTATTAAAGCCTTAATGGGAGTTTTTCATTCACTCCTTCCAACTCTCCAAACTCTTCTATCATTATTCTGGAACTCACATTTCAACCAGCGAACTTCTCGGTATTCTGTAATTTTTATTACATGCTACCTTCATGTTTTTGCTTGCTCATGAGCCCGGTTTTGTTTAAACACATTCTTTCCTGTTTAGTGAGAATTATTTTTTAAATTGTTTGTTTGCATGTCTATAGCTACACGTATTTATTACAGATTAGGAAATTAGGAAGGAGTGGACTTGCTGGGTTATAGTAGAGCAGGCATTTGAGTATGTTACAGAGTGTTAAATTGTTTCCCAAAGTGCCAATTTCCATTGCCACCAGTAGCAGATGGAGTTCTTGATACTCTATATCTTCTAAATACTTGCATATATTTTGAGTCCTTAAAATTTGTTTATGCAGTTTGGCTTGTAGAAGTATTTGATTGTGGTCTTAATTGGGGTAAATAAATCGATCAGATTAGACGGCTAATGAGGCTGAGCAGCCAAAGAAACTGGGAATTAGACTCGGAGACCTGATCTTGACATCTCTCTCTGGCATGAACCAGACATTTTATCCCTTTGATCTGCAGTTTTTTTAAAAGATTTATTTATTTATGCATATAAGAGCTGGGGTGTAGGCCAGGGGTGTGGTGGTGTGGGTGAGAGGATTCACTAGAGACAGAGTGGGGGGCAGAACAGGTGGATTGACCTAAAGACAGGAGCGGTCTGCTGCACCATGTGGGAATCTCCCTGGTCAGGCATCAAATTGGTGCTGCAGTGGCTGCTGATAGCTTCATCGTGCTGAGTCTTAAACCCTTGGGCCACCAGGGAGGCCCCTGATCTGCAGTTTTCTTGCATGTGATGTGGGCATAACAACTCCTCACCTAAAAGCTCTGTGATGAGTTTAGAAACAATATATATGAAGTGGCTGGAACACGTGTTGGGTGGTAAAAGTCACTGAGGCATAAAGGGTAGGCAGAACTTTTTTTGTTGAAACTTTCACAAGAATGGAAAATGTTTAATGTACTTACGTGGTAGATTTACTGAACTATTGTGTTCTTACAGTTGCAATGCACCGCTATAAACACAATAATGCATTTGCATGGCATGCTACCACAGAAGCTTTATTCAGAAAACACTGCAACATTTCAGTTGCAAATTCACAGATACAAGCTTCAGTGTAAAGCTGCATAAACAAATAAATATAGGTACTATTTATAGCATGTTATAATACAAACTAATGATAAACCACAATTTCACAAAGGATTGTAAACACTTTACAAATGGTCAGCCTTTTCTTTTTTTGGCAAAGCACTTTTTGATGATAAATTAATAAATGCATGCCAGAGTGAGAGTGAACTATTTCGAGATTGTGAGGAAGCAGCAGGGGTCTAGAGAGTTAACTTTTGAATGACCCCTGGTGATAGTCTGTATCATTATCCAACAAATATTTACTCTTCCTTTCCCCAGCATGAGAGCCCAGTGTACTGCCAGCCCCATGGGTATCAACTTTGGCCATAGGATTTGCTTTGGCCAATGGAACGTGAGTGGATTTGACCTAAGCCACATCCCAGCAGAGGCTGAGAATGTGCTGGCATGGTTTGTCTCGACCTCTTGTCCTTGAGCCCTCTGCCATGGAAGCCCATTCTCTGGGTAGCCACGCTGAGTTAGGCTGGCCGAGTTTCTGGAAGTCTGACTGCCTCTTACTATGTTATCTTGATGATTTGATTTAGTTGTGTATGACTGTGTTGAGAATTGCTGACAATGATGACCATCTGAAATGTGTCAGGATGGATTTCACAGTATATGGCAACAATAAAAAATAATAAACATGAATAAACTTTCTTTGCAGATAGGAGCTACTATGACAGTGGACAGGTACTCTGCTATTCATGCTTGAAACTGTGTTTGTTTCCTTTGAAACATGAAACAAGCACAAAAGAGCTTTCTGCTTGTAGAGAGAAAAAGCAGTTAGAGAACTGATTCTTTAAGCAGAAAATGAACAGATTCATTTTAATTACAGTTTTGTCTGTAATGCCAAAGCATAGAGTGTGGAAATACATTCCATAAAACTGGACTCTAAAGAGATAGAAATGTGCTAGATCAGAATATAGAAATATTTTCAGAATAGTAAACTTTAGACACTTCTAGTGCAATCCTCTCGTCTACTTATAATAGTTTGTACTAGATATGAGAAGTTCACTTATATGTTCATTCACTTGTTCAGCATTCATGTAACCAATCATTCATTTATTCAATAGCCATTCACTAATGCACACATTGTCTACCAGACATTGTGCTAGGTGTGGAGGATACAGAATAAATGAGAATTACCAGGGTCTCCCTGGTTGAGCAGGGGTTAAGTCTCAGTGCTATCAAGCTCAAGCTATTGCCAGCCACTGCAACATGAGTTTGATTCCCTGCGCTAGGGAGCTAACTCATATATGGTGCCGCAGACCTCTTCTGTCTCGCCGGCTGCTCCCCTCAGCAGTGTATTTTAGTAAATCCACCTGTTGTGTCCCCACTCTATCTCTGGTGAATCCTCTCACCCCCTAGACCTCTAATCTCCCCGACTCCGCGCGGAGACCCCATTTCTTGTATTCATAAATAAATAAAATAAATCTTTCTTTTTTTTTTTAAAGAGTTAAGATAAGCAGTGGAGAGGAACACTTGATAGAAGGTGCCAACTAAGTGCTTGGATGTTGCCTAGATAAACATGGCTCCTTCTCTGAGAGGATGGGGCAGTGTAAAGTGATACCACAGTCTAGACCATTAGAGTCAGAGAATAAGCCATGTACTTCTTCACAGAAGTTAGCACAGAGATGGCAGATCATTGAAAACATTTGGTGTGAAGTTAATAGAATCTTCTCCCATAGTTAGCAAGTTTAGGGTCCTGGCTAGTCCAGCCCTGTGCCTTTATCCACCTGGTTCCATGTCATAGCCCCTTGACCCACCTGGGCAACACTTTCTAATTTATGCTTGGTCTCCTCTATTCATCCATTTAAAATAAATGCCTTTTCTATTTAGTGTTTAAATCAAAATCAAGCATTATTTTTCTCTTTTAGCTTGAATTTCTTACTTCAACTATCTTTCGGACTGGGATATATTTATTGCCTCCATGTCATTCTGACAATCATATGCATTAATATGTGCAGGATACTAAAAGTAGTATATGGTAAATAGCAAATGCTGAACAGATGTTGATATTATTATTCTCATCTTTGTGTGCAATGGAATTGCTGAATCAAAGGTAGACACATTTGAAGCACATAAAGCTGTCTGGCAATTAACAATTTTCATTTCCACTTCTGAGGTATATAACAATATCACCAGTATAGATCCATGATATGTTAATGTCTAACTTTTAATACATATTTGATGAAAAACTGTATTTTATTGTTATTTTATTTTGTATTTTCTTGATGGTGAGCCTGCACATCTATCAGATCTACTCACCTGTAGCCTACGTATTTTCTGACTGCTTATAGCCTCTGTCCATTTTTCTTTTGTTTTATTTCTCTCTATTCTTGTTCTCTCGTTCTCTTGTTCTCTCTCTTCTTGTTGATTTGTTATAACTCTTTATATATTGCTAATAACTGTATCTTGATCTAGTAGGTGTTATGTGAATATGATGTGTGCATACTATAAACAACCATATAATTGTGTACTTAAGATTTGCTCACTTTAATGTGTGTTAGTTATATTCCAATTAGACATTTTTAAACTATAAAATCAGACAATAAAAATATAAACAGATAATTCAGTTATTGGATTTATTAAACATAGACTCTATAATAATATATTCAAGAAAGTAGCTGCCAAAATGGGCAATTTTATTAGGAAACTATTGAAATTATTTGAATTCTTGAAGTAAAACTACAATAACCTATATAAGTTAAAAAAATCAATATCTGAGTTTCACAGCATATTGAACAAGCTTATATTAGAATTAGCAAATTGGAAATCAGGTCAGTAGAAAATGAAGCATATAGAGGAAAATGATGAAAAGTACAGGAAAAGAATATAAGACATGGAACATGTGAAAATATATAACAAAGAGTTATATAGTTGGAATCCTATAGGAAGAAGAGAAATAAATGGGGTAGAAAATATACTCAAAAAATCATAACATAAATTTTTGTCAAATGACAAAGACATCAAGTCACAGTTTCAAAAAATGCTATAAACCTTCAGCAAGATAAAAGCTATAAATAGTATTATGTCTAAACACATCACAGGTAAACTGTTAAGAAAAATAAGCATAGACTCCTAAAGGCAGCCAGCGAAAATGGACATGTTACCTTTAAAGGAGCAATAATTAGACTGGAAACTGACTTTATTTTCCTTTTGGCAGTGGTAATAAACTTGACTTCCTTTTTGTATGTATGTGTTTTTAGCAATAAGCAGAAAAATAACATAAACCTATTTGTATTTAAGGGGAAATTCAGATATAGGGACATTAACTATATTCCAGACATGTGATCTTTTAAAATTATTTTATATCTCATTTTAACGTTCAAAACATCTGTAGATTTTATATGCCATATGGAATAATTCAACATCTATTTGTTAAAAAAATCCATCTGATTATCCACACTATTTGCTAATTTTAGTGGTTCAAAAAATATGGCAGCTATTCTTTTATTTCCCTCTTGCCATGTTTTCAAGTGCAAAGGATTTTAATGACACCTTGGTATTTTTTTTCTTTCCATTTTATTGAGATATAATTGATACTATATAAAATCAAGGTATACAGCATAATGATCTATATATTTTATAAAATGATTGCCACAGTAAATTTAATAAGTATCCATCATCTCATAGAAATATGAAAAAAAAAACAAAAAAAATATGATGAGAAAGTTTAGGATTTACTTTTTTACCAACTTTGAAATGTACCATAGAGCAACATGAACTACGGTGGTGTTAGTTACAGCCATCGTATTTAACATTACATTCCTAGTACTTGTTAATCTTCTAAGATTTCTACCCGCTTCATTTTATTCTCTCAATCTCTACCACCTACTTTGGCAAATGCCAATCTGTTCTCTCTTTTATTTTTTTTTTTTTGTGAATGTGGTTTTTTATTTGATTCAGATTCCATATATAAAAGTGACATCACACAGTATTTGCTTTTCTCTGATTTATCTCACGTGGCATAATGCCCTTGAGGTCCAACCATGTTGAGGCTAATGGCAGGATTTCCCTCTCTTTTTAATGGCAGAATATATATGTATAGTATTTTTATATAACTTATGCAAATATGATAAAAATATAATTTTTAATCCATTTATCTCTTTGAGGGATACTTACATTGTTTCCATGACTTGACTATTATCAGTAGGGATTTCATTTCCTTTGGATATATTCACAGAAAAGGAATTTTCTTTGGATATATTCCTAGAGTGGAATTACTAGATCCTATATTGTAGCTTTTTTTTTTTTTCTGTTTTCCATAGTGGATGAATCAATTTTACATCCTCACCAACAGAACCCATGGTTCCCTTTTCTCCACATAATTGCCAGCACCCCCTATTTCTGGTCTTTTTGATGATAATGATTCTAGTAGGCATAAGGTATTATGTCATGGTGGTTTTGAGCTGCATTTCCGTAGTTATTAATTATGTTGAACACTTTTTCATCTTGTTTGCAAACATAACTATTCAGGTCTTTTCCTATTTGAATTAGATTATTTGTTTATTTGCTATTTAGTTGTATGAGTTTTTACATATTTTAGATATTAACCCTTTATCTGATACAAGACTTGCAATTTTTTTCCCACTTCACTAGCTCTCTTTTGATTTTGATGACCATTCCCAGTACTGTGTTGAAAGGGTGTTGTAAGAATGGGCATCCTTCTTGTTACTGATATTAGAGGAAAAGCTTTCACAACTGAGTATTCTGTTGCCTGTGGGCTTGTCAGATATGACCTTTAGAATGCTGAGTTACATTCCTTCAATACTCAAATTTTTAAGAGCTGTTGTTATGAACAAATGTTAAGTTTTATCAAATTTTTTTCTGCAACTATTGAGATGATCACACGATTATTTTCTTTCATTATATTAATTTAATATATCACCTTAATTGATTTTGACATGTTGAAATGTGCATGCCTACTCAATCATGGTGAATGACCTGTTCAATGTGTATTGAAATCAGTTTGCTAGTAATTTATTGAGGATTTTTACATCTATATTTTTCAGGGATATTAGTCCATAGCTTTTATCTTCTGTAGAGTCTTTATCTGGACTTAGTCTCAGGATAATGTTGGCCTCATAAAATAATTTTGGGAGTATTCCCTCCTCTTTAATTTGAGAAGGACTTCATTATTGTTTACATATTCAATAAAATTCACCAATGAGAACACATGGTCATGTGAGGTACTTGATTACATATTCAATCTCTTTACATGATTAGTTCATCCATATTTTCTGTTCTTTCCCAATTCAGTCTTGGTAGGTTGTATATGTCTAAGAGTTTATCTGTTTATTCTCGATTGTCAAGTTTGTTGGCATATGGGTGTTGATAATAGACTCTTATGATCCTTTGTATTCTGTGGTATCAACTTAATGTCTTCTCTTTCATATACCATTTTGTTAATTTGTCTCCTCTTTCTGCCTTAGTTAATCTAGCTAATCTGATGCCTGTTCTTTAAAGTCAGAGTCTCCCAGAAGGAGAAGTATTTATTCCAGGAGGTTTAAAAAACTTACTAGAATAATTGCCAAGCTTCAAAGTCAACTAGTTTGAAGGATACAAGTGCTTATTGGGATAATTCTATGTATCTACCTATTGCATACCTAATATGTATACATATTTAATGAGTGTGAAATGAGAAAAGTGATTTACAATTATTAATTGCCTTTGTTTTTTAGAACACTTATAAATTCATAGAAAAAACGAACTCATAGTATAGTCTTATATATAGTTCCTACTGTGCAGTCTCCTTTATTATTAGCATTATGAATTAGTATGGTTACATTCGTTATGATTGATGAACCAATATCCATATATTATAATTAATTAAAGTTCACAGATTACATGAAGATTCACTTTTTGCATTGTGTAGCTATAGTGTTTTGACAAATGAATAGTGTTATATCTCTGCCATGACATTACCATATAGTTTCTCTGATCTAAAAATCCCCCATGATCCACCTGTTCATCATCCGTGAACTCCTGACAACCACTAATCATTTTGTTTCTGTAGTTTTGCCTTTCCCAGAAAGTCTTTTAGTTGGATTAACACTGACGTTGCCTTTTTGGACTGGCTTTCTTCACTTAGTAATATTTAAGTTTCTACCTTGTCTTTTTGTGACTTGATAGCTCATTTCCTTTTATTGTTGAATAATATTCCATGGTGTGGATGGACCAGAATTTGTTTATCCTGCTACCTATTAAAGAATATCTTAGTTACTTTCATTGTTTGGCAATTATGAATAAAATGCTATAAACATTTGCATGCAGAGTTTGTGTGGATATGAATGGTAAGAACCTGGGACAGCTGAGTTAGATGGGAAAACTATATTTAGTTTTGTAAGAAACTGCAAAGGTTTCTTCTAGACTGGCTATATGAGCTTCCATTCCTAGCCTCCATGAATGAGGTCCACCTGCTCCACATTTTGCCAGCATTTAGTAACACCAAGCTTTTGTTAGCGTGTAGCAGTATTTCATTGTTTTAACTTAAAATTCATTAATGGCCTACAATGGTGTGCACATTTTCACATGAACATTTGCTGTCTGTATTCCTTCTTTGGTGAAATGTCTGTCCAGAACATTTGTCCAGTTTTATTTATTTTTTTAAGATTTATTTATTTATGCGTATAAGCTGGGGGTGTAGGCCAGAGGTGTGGGCTGATGAGAGGGTACACCAGAGACAGAGTGAGGAGCAGAACAAGTGTACCTACCGAAGTACACTGCTGAGGGGAACAGCAGGCAAGGCAAGAGAGGTCTGTTGCACCATGTGGGAAGCTCCCTGGCTAAGGAATAAATTTGTGTTGCAGTGGCTGCAGATAGCTTCATAGTGCTGAGACTTAACCTGTTGTGCCACCAGGGAGGCCCCAAATTTGTTCAGTTTTTAATTGGGTTTTGTTATTGTTCATATTTAAGTGTGCTTTGTGTTTTAGATACAAGATACTTATCAGACATGTCTTACAAAAATTTTCTCCCAGTCTATGGCTTGTGTTTTCATTATGTCAGTGTCTTTCACAGAACAGAAGTTTTGAATTTTAATAATGTCCATCTTAGCATTTTCTTCCACTCATGAGTCATGATTTTGGTGCTGTATCTAAAAACTCACAAGACCAAGAGCAAAATGTTATCTGTTGGAAAATTTATGACTTTGTGTTTTAACTTACATCTGTGGGTCCTCCCTGGTGGCACAACGAGTTGAGTCTCAGCCTACAGAGCTGTCCAGAGCCACTGCAGCACTGGTTCAATCCCTGGCCAGGGAGATTCCCACATGGCGCAGCAGACCTCTCCTGCCTCGTCCGCTGCTCCCCTCAGCAGTGTACTTTGGTTGATTTGCCTGTTTTGCTCCCCGCTCTGTCTCTGGTGAATCTTTTCTCCACCCCATACCTCTGGCCTTCACCCCAGTTCTTGTATGCATAAATAAATCTTAAAAAAAAGATTGGAAGAACTTTTTTACAAAAAAAAAAAAATTACATCTATGATCTACCGTAGTTAACTTTGGGGGCAGATAGAAGGCTTAGATTTAGATGATGATGATTCTTCTTCTTTTACATGAATGATGGACACTTGTTACGGCAGCTTTTGTTGAACAGACTACACTTTCTCCATTACATTGGTTTTGCTCATTTGTCAAATTCAGTTGACTATATTTGTCTGGCTCTTTTCTGGGCTCTCTACTCCACTGATTTATTTGTCATTTTTTCACCAATACTTGCTGTCTTGCTCACCTCAACTATATACTAAGTCTTGAAGTTAGTAGCATGTGTTCCTTAACTTGTTTCTTCTCTCTCCATATAAACTTAGAATCAGTATCTCAATATCCACAGAATAACTTGCTGGGATTTTTATTGAGCTTGCATTTAATTTATAGGCCAATTTGGGAAGAATTAACATCCTAACAATATCAAGCCTTCCTATCAATGAAGGGATATTTCTCTATTTATGTAAGGCTTTTATTTCTTCTATCAGAGTTTTATAGTTTTCCACACATAGATTCTGTGTATATTTTATTGCATTTATACCTAAATGTTTTACTTTTAGGAGCTAATAAAAATGTTATTGTGTTTTAAATTTCAAATCTCAATTGTTCAATGGTGATATATAGGAAATCAATTGTCTTTTCTATCTTGCAAAATCAATGTATTCAGTTATTAGTTTTAGTTTTATGTAGACTTTGGAGATTTTCTATATAAACAATCATGTCATCTGCAAATAGTTTATTTCTTCCTTCTCAATCTGCATAGCTTTTATTTCTTTTTCTTGTGTTATTTCATTAACTCCCAGTACAATATTTAATAGGAATGGTGAGAAGGGATTTTTTTTTTCCTCATGCCTAGTCTTTGGAAAGCATTTAGTTTCTCAACAGTAAGCATTATGTTTACAGTATGTTTTTGTAGACTGTCTTGATCAGATTGAAGTAACTTTCACTATTAGTATGCTAAGAGTTTTTATTTTTTATCATGAAAGAATGTTGGATATTGTAAAATACATATTCTGCTGTATTATATCAGCATATCATTTTTCTTTTCTTTTTAAACTTTTTATTTTTTAATGTTGAACCAAACTTCTATCCCCAAAACAAATCCTATTTGACTGTGGAATATAATTTTATTTATACTTTGTTAAATTTGAATTTGTTGAAGATTTGTTTTTGCATTATGTTCATGATAGCTATTGTTTTACAGTTGTCCTCCCTTGTAAGGTCTTTATGTTTATGTGGTTTTGGCATTGAGGTAATGAGGACTCACTAGTTCTATTTTCTGGCAGATAGTGTAGAGAATTTGTATCATTACTTCCCTAAATATTTGGTAGAATTCACCAGTGAAACTATCTGGAACTGTTTTCTTTTTCTGAAGTTCATTAAATCGTGATTAAATTTCTTTAGTAGATATAGACTATAAACTATATATTATATATATATAAGAAACATTCTTTATAAGAAACATTCTTTCATTGATTTTCATTACACAATTTTTGACCACTTTGCACTCTTCTTAGTGTTTTCTCCTGGGAATTTATGTTATGACTGTTTTCATCTTCATCTCAGAAACCCCAAGTTCCATATCATTTTAGCCCATTTTACACATTCAGTCAATAGAAGGAAAATCTTCACTTTCTTTTATGACTTCAATAATGCAATTGTGTGGATAATTAGGCATCCTTCTGTCGCAAGCTGACATGAGGTATATACTTTACAAGCCTTTTTCTGGATGTATTTAGAGAGATTTTTTTTTGACACAGCTTAATTTGCTATGTTTTCTGGACATATCTTCTATATATTTTTACTTGATCCTGTGTCAGTAGACTATATCTTTCAAGGAATTGGTGGATTTCATTCAAGTTATAAAATTTATGTGCATGCAGTTATTTATCATATTCCTTTATTATATATTTAATGTCCATGTAATTTGTCCATGTAAAAAGTATTTTTTTCCTTAAGAAATTTCTTTGAACATTTTTGCAAGGCAGGCATTGATATCATAACTCCAATTTTGGCTTTTCTGAGGGAATATTTGTTACATCTGCACATTTGAAGGCTGATTTCACTATATTTTGGAATTCTAGGTCTGTGGGTAATTTCCTTCAACACTTTAAATATTTCAGTTCATTCTCTTCTTGCTTGAAATGGTTTCTGAAGGCAAGTCTTATGTAATTCTTATTCTGGATCTTCTAAAGTTAATGTCCCTCCCTCCAACCCTGAATTATTTTAAAATTTATTTATTTATACTGAGGTAACATTGGTTTGCAATATTGTATATGATTTAGAGTTACAGTATCACACCTCTTCAAACGTGTGTAATAATAACACACCTGCCACCATCATAGTCCATGTGCTTTTACTCCCCATAAATAATGTAAAATTCTACCTCCCCACCCAGAACCTCAGATAGATCCCAATTCCATATAAAGTTTTCTTTATGACTACAGGTGACAACAAACTGTTTTCATGCAGTCACTGGTAGATTTGCAGCAACAAAGTAACTTCAATGTACATTTGCTGAGTTTTGGTAAATGTATGTGTACATAAGATGTTTGAGTGAAACAGATATCAATAATGTTATTGATAATGACAATTAATATTATCATGAAAATTTCCTTGGAAACTGTTCAAATTCATTGCCGCCTCCAGTCTTCCATAAGAAACTTCTGTTCTCATTTTTTCCTACATAGATTAGATGTTTCTATTCCAGAAATTCATATGAACAGAAAAAAACAATATTTCCTCTCATGTAAAGTTTCTTTCACAGAGAGTAATATGTTTGAGATTTATCTGTGTCATTATGTGTAGCAGTATCTCATTCATTGCGAATAATAATATATTGTATGAATGTAGAATTTTTCATGTTTCTGTAAGAGTAATCCTCTCCCCACCCTGGGGCTCCTGGTTCAGTGATGCAGTGGCGCTTGCCTGCCCAGCTTTGCTGTGGGACCCACTGCCTGTGCAAGACCTCCGACCTCAGCGCCATCTTAGTCCGTGTACACCCTCCCCCATGTGATTTTTAAAATGGACTTATCAGGTTTTAAATATGGGCATCCTGAAGGGCATACATAAGCCAGGACATCAGATGGCTTGGACACACTTGCCATACTATCCTGGGAAGACCTTTGTTGCAGACCTCCGAGACCTTTGCATCAGACATCCAGCTCTCATCTGATTTGCCTGAGTGACTTGCCTGCTGGATCCATTGAGACCTTTGCATCTGATTTCCATTTAAAATTGCCACCTGACTGCTTGAACACTGCTTCTGCCTCCTGACTTGCCTTGGATATCAGGTCCTGACTGGTACCATTGGCCTGTGCTTGGTGCCTCTGTAACACTGGTGGTGATGTTCCATATTATTGCCTGCTGACCAGTGTGGACCAGCAGTGCTGACCTGTGTTAAAATATCTCCAAGAGCTCTCTACCACATCTGAACCTCTGGCACCACTGCCTAACTGTTGCACCTGCCTCTAGCACATCTGACCCTGCCTCCTGGTGCTGTTGCATCCAGCACTGTCCAGTCCAGCTTTCAGATTGCCACTGCTCTGCTTCTGTGATGCTGACTTAGCAGCTCCACCTGTGACTGCCTCCAGCTGTCACTGAGAATTGGATCCTGGTCCACCTCTTGTCAGTGTGCTATCAGCTCCAGGCTCTTGTTGAAGTGATGCCATCTTGCATGAGCAGCTTTTGGTTTGGACTATTGGACACTGCACACACTATGTGGGGTAGGACAGATTGCCATTTTTGACCTTGGGAATGCTTTCTTTTTTCCCAGTTTCCCCTTTGTTAGTAAACACTGTTGTTACACTCTGAGACTGAGATGTGACTTGCAACTGTGAACATGCAGGTGAGGAAGCACAAACCATGACCACCTTGAGTTTTTATACATTTTCATGTTTACTCTCCTGTCAGTGGAAATGTGGAATATTTCTAGTTTTTGAAACCTATGAATAAAACTGCTGTGAGCATTCATATATAATTATTTGGAATGCTATACCAAGTTGGAATTGGAATTGGTAAATCACAAAGTAGGAATATGTTTTAGCTTTGTAAAAAAACTGTTGGAGATTTTCGCAAATGGGAAAAAGTTTTACATTCCCACTAATAACATAGTCCAATCTCAGGAATTGGAGACTATTGTAGAAAATCAGGTAACCCTATAAATGCAGGTCTATCCCTTTCTCTATTTCATTGATCTATCAGTTTCTATGCAGATACCATAATTTCTTGAATATTTTTTAAGACAAAGTCTTGACATCAGGGAATGTTAATCCTATGATTTTGTTCTTTTAAAAAACATTATTTTACATATTCTATTTTCTTTGAATTTTTCTATACATTTTAAAATCAGTTCATAAGTTTCTTCAAAAAAGTTGTTAAGTGTTTTACTTGGATTGCTTTAAAACTGTAGATCAATTTGAGAGGAATTAAACTAAATTTTGAATCCTTTAATTCATGAACATGGTATAGCTGTCCATTTACTTATTTAGTTTAA
Source organism: Scalopus aquaticus (assembly GCA_004024925.1). Classification (NCBI taxonomy): domain Eukaryota; kingdom Metazoa; phylum Chordata; class Mammalia; order Eulipotyphla; family Talpidae; genus Scalopus; species Scalopus aquaticus. The sequence continues at coordinate 166,628 of PVIJ01001402.1, forward strand.
AGAAATTTCCTTTTCTAATTGTTTATTGGCAATTATAGAAAATCAAATTATTTTTATGACTGATCTTTTATCCTGTAATATTGTTAAATTAACTTATTGGAGACATAAATTCATTATAGTTTTTATTTTGTAGTTAGGGTTTCTCAATAAACAATAATAACTGTAAATAAGAATGATTTTACTTTTTCTTTCCAATTCTATAACTTTTTTTCCATTTTTATGGCTAGTCACACTGGCTAGGCTCCGAAGTAAAAATGTTAAATGATGTGATGATCATTTATAATCTCATTTATAATCTTTGCTTTGTTCTTGACCTTAGTAGAAGGCATTGAGTCTTTCAAAATTGAGAATGGTGTTAGCATTAGTTTTTTAGACATCCTTAATTAGGTTCAGAAAAGTTTCCTTCTATTTATAGTTTCATGAGTTTTTCTCAGCAATGAAAGTTGAGTTTGGTTATTTCTTTCTTGTATTTAGGAAAATAATTATATGGATTTTCTGCCTTTATGCTAACATTCTCATTCTTGTGGTGATCTGAGGCACAGACACTTGTGGTTCCTTCTACCAGAAAGGGGAGTCGAAACAGGGGAGGCACTTACAATGATACGACAAACATCCACTTTCTGCTTATGAAAGTGCCCACATGCCCATACTCATCTATACGGAGACCTGAGGTAGGGTAAACGAAAGTCATCAGATTTTCCTGCCCTCCCCTCAATGATAGACACCTGCGGGCCTACACACATGCCTGATGGCTGGCACCTGGAGTAAGGTGTGGGTGTGCGTGGGTGGGTACACCTGGGCCAGAGACTAGGCTATAAGAAACAGCAGCAGCAGAAGGAGAAGCAGCAGCAAGAGGCAGTAGAGAATAGTGTGGAGCAGGACTGTTCAGGGTGCAGCAGAGAGACCACAAGATGCCACCAGAGAGCCCAGAAAGAGTGAAGATTCGCTCGGGGCTGGGAGGCCTGCCAGCCTCCAGGCCCCCCAGGCCCCCTGCCTGCCCTGTACCCGGTTGCCTCTTGTAGGGTAAGCGAGAAAGTTGTCAGGTTTTTCCGCCCTCCCCTCAATGATGGACCTCTGCAGGCCTACACGCATGCCTGATGGCGGCCCCTGGATTGGGACGTGGACACATGTGAGTGGGCACACCTGGGCCAGAGACCGGGCTTATAAGCAGAGGAAGCAGCAGCAGCAAGCAGCAGAGAGAGGATTGTGGAGCAGAGAACCATTCAGGGTGCAATGGAGAGGCCACGGGATGCCGCCAGAGAGTGAGAAAGTGAAGATTTGCCAGGAGCTTGATGCCTGCCAGCCTCCTGGCCCCCCGGCCACATTGCCTGCCCTGTACCTGGTTGCCTCCCTACAAGAGACCATAAGCATAAAAAGCCACTGAGTGCTCCAGAACTCCTCCTTTTAGACCTGTCTGTGCAGCTCTGTAGAGAACCTGTGCTTTCTGGTGTCTTTCCTTCCATGACACCTCTCTACAAGAGACCATTAAAAGCCTAAAAAGCCCCCAAGGGCTCCAGGGCTCCTGCTTTAGACCCTTCTGTGCAGCTCCATAGCGAATGTGTTCCTAGTGTCGTCCTGTCCCTACACCTGGGAAAAGTAGTCCTTCGTTAGATGGTTCTATCCCTAGGTACTGCTGAATTGGTACACAAGAAGGGTGAACAGATGTTGATGGGTAAGAGAAGAAAGACCATTTAGCTTATGTTTGAATGTCTTTATGGATGGGAAACTTACTAATGATCAAACCAGCCAACTTTTTTCTAAAAAATTCCAAAAAATGACATTTTCTGACTTTGCATCTCAAATATAAGATTTTGTTATTTACATCTAATAGATTTTAACTCACTTTTTTTCTAAGGCAATTGATGATTTCACCACCTGAAAACCTGAAGATCCCCTATTAACCTATCTAAGTTTATCTAAGCTCTTTGGCCTGTTATTGGTGGTCTCTGTCTCAGAAGGAAAAGCACCCATAGAACAAGGCACTGAGTGACATTGTGCTAGCCCAGAAGCAGGTGCAGAGACTTCACAAGGAAGCAGTGAACTTGGCTACTGATTAAGGTCTGGGTCCTGAGATTTGCACCTGTCTTGTCAGGTTCTGCCTTCCTCAGTACAGCAGCTTTGACCCTGGGCCAGTTTCTGGTGGGTCACAGGGTGGTCGCTGCAGTCCCAGGACTAGCAGATAAGAAATCCTTCACCCAACATTATCCCTTTTCCCATTTTACCATGTTTCCTGAAATGCTATCTTGCACTGTTCATTCCTTTGGGTTCAGATGTGGCTCCCCCCTCCAACCAAACGTGGCAACAGGAAATAATACTCGGTGATTATAATCTCAGCATGATCCATTTACTTTAAATGAGGAAATTGGGGTTATAACAAGTTAAGTGATTTGACTAATGCCACTTGACCATTTGATAACAGAGCTGTGCAATCAGTGTTAAGTCATGTGGGATCCTGGAAAGATGGCGGGGAATGAAGATGCCGGACTCACCTCTTCCATATACTCGCAAGCAGATCACAGAAGAGCAAAGTCAATAACCCCTGAAGGGAACATGGACGCCCAAAGCACACATTCGGAGCAATGGTCCGAAGGAAGGATATGGAAGATACTTTAAGTGAATGCTGATTATAGTGACAAGGGGGCAGAAAAACCCACAAAAGGGAGGGGAGGCTGTTGTGTGGAAGCCCCCACAGTCTGACTCAGGGGCCAACACTGGTGACCCTTGAGACCTGACACTGTGCTGGAGAAGACGGTGTGAAATGGGGCAGAAGGGGTGTCTAGCCCCTTCGTGGTCGCCAACTGAAATCGGGCAGAACGGGCCTCAAATGCCCAGGCTCTGCGGCAAGAGCCACCAAAATGCCCCAAAAGGCCAAAAGGCCAAATACAACAAAGGACAGCGCCTGATGAGAGGACAGGGCACTGCCTGTGGGTTCTCACCCGCGCGCACAATTGCAGGAGACTTCAGGCTACAGGAACAACAGCAAACATGGGGTTTATTGTACAAACGGGGTAACAGAGCTCACTGCAGCCTCAGGTGGCGGCCGCCTCACCCAGAACGCAGCGGGGACGGCAGCTCCTTGGGAGGTGCTGGGTTAGGCCAACAAACAGGCCTCTGGGGCACCAGGCGCAGGCCTCTGGGGCTCCTTTCAGGCTGCGTCAGAGACAGGACCGGAGGCCCAGTCTCTGCAGAGTCCTTCGGCTCCTCTTCCTCCTCGGAGGGCAGCTGCTGGTGCTTCTTTTCTTCTTTCTTCTCTTCCCAGAGGCCAGGAACTGACTTCTCTCTTCTCTCTCCGGAGTCTGGAACCGCCGTCTTTCTTCTCCTGGGGGCTGATCGTGTCGTGTCTTCTCCTGTTCGGTCCAATCTTTTCTTCCTTGACCTTTTTTTCTCGGTCCCGCCAGTCCTGGCTTATATACTCTCCCAGAGTACCATCCGTAAGTCTGATTGGACCTTGTTCAATCCTGGAGCTGATTGGACCGACCCAACAGCTCCTAGCACCTGATTGGTCCATACAAAAACGGCAGTTACTGGGCAGGAGCAACTGCCATAACTGACTCCGGAGCAGCGGGATAAGAGGCCCCACCACTCCTGCAGGCACCCAAGCTGCTAAGGCAGCTTGGTTCCGGTAACAGGTGCTCAGAATTGGTGCTCAGGACAGAGGCTGAACTTTAGGCAAGTTGTGGGGATGGAGGGGCCAAGCAAAGACCGCTGGCTTGAGCCTGAGAATGTTAGTTTAGAACAGCTGGAGTCTGATTCAGCGGGGCAAACCAGGTCACATCTCCCGAGTCTCCTCAGAGAGGAGACTGTTATTTAGAGATGAGATTGGGATATTCAAAACATCTGCTATGCCCACCTAAGATTTAAAGGCAAGACAACAAATGAATGCTTGCATAAACTAGAACTTAAGCACCTGTTTTTAATAGAAACAAGAGCCCCCCCCCCCCAAAAAAAAAAAAAGGAAGCTCCTTGCCAGGGTAATGGTCTGTGCTGAAAAAGAAAAGAGAACAGCTCCTGGCCTGTGGCCCCTTATCAACTACAGTACATATCAGCACTGCAGCTAGTGCTCAAAAGGAGCCTAGAGGTGGAAACTTGACAGGGGACCACACGAGACACAGACTGAGCAGCTGGCCCAGAGAAGGGGATCACTGTGGATCCACAACACTCAGTGCTGGTACCCACAGAAGAGTAGGAAGCTGGAATCCCTGACTCTCTCGGGCGGTGAGCTTTGGTGTCTTACTATCCTCTTTTGTACCCATTACCCCTTGCCAGTACTGGTTCTTCAACTACTTCAACAGGTGCAAAGGCAACAATCTAAAATTTTATCCCTATTACCAAAAACTGAACATGAAAAGACAGAAGAACATAACAAAATCATAACTTATGAAAGCGCTAAAAACATACCATGCAAGCATATTTATGTGGCATCAGGGAATTGACTGTGGCTAACCAAAGTTTACTATAGACCTCTGAGGTTAGGTAGAGCTCAAGCTGAATCCTATTGCCTTTGTTTACTGAACTTTGGGGAGTGATTTCATTCTCTGAGCCTCAGTTTCCCCATCTGTAAACCAAGGATACTTTGTAGTCCAGGGTTTTCAATCGTAACATTAACACTTTGGACTGCATAGTTCTCTGATGAGTGGAGAAGCTCTTCTGTACAGCTGGGTACCTGTGTAGGGTGTTTAGCAGCACCCCACTCCATGCCAGTAGCACCAGTGCCCCCCACACAATTTGTGACAACCAAAAAAATCTCCAGGCATAGCCAAATGTCCACTAGGATGTGAAATTATCCCTATTGAGAATCAAAGTCTTCACACAATGCCTGGCTCCGGGCTACAGTTTAATACTGTTAGTATTTCTATCTCTTCCACGACTCCCATCCCCTTTTCCCCTAGGATCAACGCATCTACCCTGCTTCTTTCACTTTGAGGAGAAGCTCCACAGGTATGTGGGAGGAAAGGTTTTCTGGGTTTGGAACAGAAAGTGGATCCTCTTTGATTCTGCTTCTTAGTCACACAAACGGATTTAAATTGGAGAACAAATCTGATGGTATCATTTTCAGAACTGCCTCAAATCCTGCATTTTCTTTCACATTTTCAATGGACTCATTTGCAAATTGCAGGCTCAGCTAAAAAATAACATGTATTATGCTGGATAGCTGTAATTTTATTTGTGGGGGATGGCACTGAATTTTTTAACCCAGAGTAAATGCATGTGTAAAATGTGCATTTCTGGTGCAACCAGAAGATTTGGACTATACTGCAGGGAAATCAAACAAGCCTAGGGCCATGAAATGCTGAGTGTGGAAGAATTTCAGTTTCTGACTAAAATGCAGACCCTAGTCAGTGGAGCAAGTGAAAGGTCAATGTTCACATATGGGCACTGGTGTTGATTTCAATATTGATGGTAGGAGAGCCATCCTCGGGAGTGACTGAAAGGTGTTTATCCTGTGAAATGAATGGTGGGTGGGTGGTCAGAGCTACCACAATTCAGAGGTGTGGCTCTGAGGGCTTGGGAAAAAAAATAGATGAGGCTGCCTGGACAATGGGCACCTGGCTCTGGACATCAAAGCAGAGGAGTGACTTAGGGTCCCCTATCACATTCTACCCAGGCAGGGGCAGATCTGAGGGTGTCATCCAAAAATCATAGTTGCAGTGTTAAATCTAGAAGCCATTTGAGAAGAGAAGCCTGGTTCAAGTCTGAACTGAGTGTGAAACTGTCCAGGAGACACTGGTGGTGTTCTCTAGATTTATTTGAGCCTCGGAAGCACTGTTAACTTGGCAGGTTTGTATATTGAAGAGTTACTCGGCACTCGATTCAGCCAGAATAAAACCTTGATGACAACTATATCTTCAAATATGTAATCTCAGCTTTGAAAACCTAAGTAGATCATTTGGGATTCATTTTACAGATAAGAAAAAATGAGTCTCAAATAGGATAATGCTGATAAATTATGAATAGTGAATTCAAATTCAGTTCTGTTTGACTCCAAAATCTGTTTTCCTTCCTCCATGCAAAGGTTGTGATCAGGCTGTCTGGTGAAGTGAGGGTGCCCAGACAGAAGTACTAGATTTCAGGTACAGAACAGCTTACTCTACAGGGGATGCAGAGTAGGAAACAGTCATACCCACATCCAGTGCTTCTCCACCTGAGCCTGCCAGAGGGCCCATTCAGAGGATCTTCAGAGGCTCCCCAAAGCTTCTGCTCACACTTTAAACAACAGCGATGCTAAAGTCCTATGATTCCCAAACCTGCCTTAATATGTACCTGGGGTACATATTAAACTGAAAATCCAGGGTCCTACCCTGGACTTCTGACCCGGGGGCACGGGAACAGGGCTCTGGACAATTATCTGGGAAAAGCTTTCAGACAACTCTGATTTGCTTCCAGCTCTCACTCATGGTCTTTTGTTCTGTCTGTGGCAAATTCTTACCCCCCAATCCCAGACTCCAGTGGATGCTTGTCCTCAGGTCAGCCCACTCCTCCACCTGACTCCCCAGATGAAGCTCAGCACCCTCCCTGGACTTTCTGTACCCCTGTCCCAAATTCCAGTTTCCATCTCAGCAAAGGATAAACTGGACCTTGAAATCATTTGTTTACTTGTTTAACATTCAAGAACAGTGTTTCTCCGCAGGGGGTGATTCTGTCCCCCAAGGGACATTTGAAAAGGTGTGGAGATATTTTGGGTTGGCATGACTGTGGAAGGGGTTCTAATAGCATTAAGTAGGTGGAAGCCAGATACACTGCTAAACATCCCGTAATGCAGTGGGAAGTCCCACAACAAAGAGTGTGTGCACCCAGTGTCAAGCGTGCAAGCTTGCTGTGGTGGAGGAGCTGAGGTCAAATCCTCCCTCCCCTTCCTGCCTGCGTAACCCGAATAGCTTTCTGTAATGTGCATTTGCAGAACACTCACCTCCCAGCTGCTGTGAGGATGAAAGGAGTGAATATGTACAATGTGTTTGGAACAGTGCCTGACAGGCCGCGGTCAGTGTTTGCTGGACTCACCACCATTCCTGGGTGTAGTTGGGGCCTTTTGGGAGGCCTCACCAAACCTTTAGTAAGAGCTTCTATGCTGGTCTTCTGGCCAGGGCTCTGCTCCCTCTGTGAGGATTCTCTTTTCTTTGTCCCATGTTTGCATTTCAAACCCACCTGACCAGTACAATTGGCCTTCTGTGGGTTCAGTTTGAAACTACCAGTTAACCCTCTTCCAGAAAGCCTGCCCAATGGCAAACACAGGCTTAGGGAGGTTCAATAACATGTCTAAGGGAGAGGAACCAAGGAGTACCTGCCTCTTTGCACACATGACAATAATAGGTGACCCTTTCTTCACCACTCATCTTTTCCTGCTCCTGTGCTTGGGAACATAGGGGCCCTTCTAGGAAGGAGCTGGCCCACAGTGCTTCTTGGCCTCTCCAGGCCTTCTCTTTGCCTGGAGAGAGGCCACACTCTGGTCCTCATGCCCATAGGTCAGAGCAGACCTTCTGCCCCACTTCAGCCAGCCTTGGCCACACTGGCAGGTCCTCTTTGCTCGAAGGAGGTCTGGTCCTGTCTCCACAGGTAAATCAATTCCCTCCCGCTGTGCTGTTGGTCTTGCTGAGTTATACCCTGCCCCCAGCCTTGCAAATCATTGCCCAGTGTTGTCCTCACAGCTGTCAAACCTGCTTATCTGACTAGCAAGGCTGCAGGAGCCAGGCCATAAAATTAAATGAAATTACTAAAGAAACTAGGGTGTTAGTGACAACGAGGTGGAATTATAACTTGGAGAATGGCAAGGGAGGTTTATGATGCCCCAGTGCCTATCTGCAAAGTCATTATTCAAAAGACTTCCATGTTCCCTGGAAGTTCAGGCTTAATATCATCCTTCAGTGGCTTTAGGAGGAGGGCCAGCTGACTCTTCTGCACAGATCTTTCAGGTAACAGAGTTTGAACATTGGGAAGGTCTCTCAGGTTCAGCTAGTGCAACCCTCTCATTTGAGGGATGGGGAAACTGAGGCTCAGAGACCATCTCTCTGTCACAGAATGTGTTTGTGAAGAAACCTGTGTGTGAAATCAGATCTCATGACTCCTGTCTGGGGCTACAATCCCTATCACTTTGGAACACTTGTTAAGATGAAAGAATGTGTTCACACACCTCCTTGAATTAGTAGACACCAACCAAACTAGGTGACAGAAGTTAGAGACTAGAAGACAACAGGATTCTAGTGAAATGGGGTTTTAAACATTTTCGCTTTGTCAGAGTCTCTCCAATGACAAGGAATTCCCAGCCTACAGCAAACGTGGAAACAAAATTCCACACTAATAAATGCTTTTCCTTGTGGCACCAACTTTTTTCTGGGCTTTAGGCAATCACAGAAAGCCTAACACCCAGTCCCTGCCCTCAGTGAGTCCACTGGGCAACAGATAAATGATAAAATTATCTCCTTAACAAGTAACATTAGCAAACCACAAATGTGCATTGCATTGAGGGAACAGAAATGTATAGAGACAGTTATCTGAAGCTATCAGGGAAGACTTCCTGGAAGATATGTGGCCTGGCCAGGAAAGAGTTGCAGCTTAATGGGATGTGGAGAGATCGTAACCTTGAACTGAGGCTTTGCTTTCATAGTGCATTGCTCCTCTCCTCAGGTTCATGGCCAGAATCTTAAGGAGCAGAGCAAGACCTTTCTTTATACATTTTTTGGGTCTTTACCAGCGTACATCTCAGGTGCATACACCCACTGTGTGCTCAGAACACATGGGTCAGTGGTGCATCATCAGGCAGGAAGTCATGAGCTTCAGTCTCATAATATGTTAAATGGAGATAAACTTGAAGAGTCACTGGGAATTTACATGGTACATTGACCCTACACTCGGCATAGATGAGCTGAGTGTTGAAGTGCTCGTTGTGTGCTTGTCTCAGCTGCGGGTCTAACTACCTTTATGAGCAGGAGGCGTTCAGTCAGTTACTGACCGCCAACCCCATGTTTCTTGACAGGACTGATGAAACTATGGTTTTATTTTTCTTTCAAGAAATAGGAGATCTGGTACCACTGGATAAAGTATCCTGGACTAGTGGAACAGTGTGTGTGGAACAGCTGTCTTTAGGGCATGTCCCCGTGGAACCCAGTGCTGCAGAGGGGGGGCGAGCTGCCTCTGTCATTTTCAGGGCAAGCAAATCTGGTCTGTGGGAGCAGCTCCAATTAATCCCCATTATCTTTCAGGTTTTGGGGGACCTAAGGTGAAATTTCAGTTTGGCGAATGCTCAGATTTAACTGGAATTCCCGGAAAATGCTGTGTATGAGATTTCATTCACGACAGCTCTGACCACCTCAATGTCTGTGGAGGGACGCACAGATGGACATGCCTGGATTTGGAAATCACGCAAAGATAGTTTCAAATTTTCACCTCAGGACACAGAAATAGAGATCTCAGGCCCCTCCTCTAGACAGAATATAAACACCCACTGCGTACAATCCTCGTGAGTTTTGTGTGTGATCATGCAAATGTTTGGCTCCTAATGCCATTGGCCCCTTCCTGTATCCTCACATGAAAGACTCGGGGCAAGCTGGTCCTGACTGAGATCAAGCCTCTAAGGTTTGTCTTTTCCTTAAACTGTTAGCAGCCCATGTGTGGGATGGCAAGCAAGGGTCCTCCGGAACAGTCTCATGCTGGCCTTCCCTTGGACGCCTCAGGTTAGCTGTGACCCAGAGCTGTAGAAGAGAGAGCAGGGTGGGGAGTCTGGCGTGCTGGCCGTGGTGTCCACGTCAGTGTAGCTCACGCTGGCAAAGTGTGCTGGGCCTGCACAAAGCAACACGTCCAGGAGTCTTCAGTCTCTCAGTGGAAAGGCCCTGGCTAACAAAGGAGTCCGGCTCAGGCCTTGCCACCGTTAGCTTTGCAAATGGTTAGCCATTTCATTGTATGAAAACAAAACAAACAAACAAAAAACTGAAAGTCAAAACACAAAAACCTAATCTCTCTCTGAATTTCAAGGCCACTTTTGCCTTTGGGCTGGAGGGGTCTCATGCCCTCACTCAACTCTCCTTTGCATCAGAGAGGCCCTGGAGCGGCCATCTGTCTTTTCCCCAAGGACTACTCTACTCATTCCTTGCACCTGACTGCCGGGGTTTTATGGCGTCAAGGGAAGACGGAAGAGTGAGACATGAGCTGTGACAGAGGAAGGCACGGGGTCAGCATAACTTCTAAATTTCCATCTATGATCATCCTTTTGAAGCAGACTCAGCAGTGCTGGAAGAACTAGGGAATTACTAAATTATTCATTTGAGCACCTTGGAAATACCCTTATGTTACATTCTGACCCAGTTTTTCAGACAAAGAAAAAAAAATAGTAGCACAGCCAGGTGAGACCATGTGAGTGAGGATAATCTATGTGCCCCCAATATAGCAGTTCCTTCTTCTCCGAGTCCCTGCAATGAGGGTTAAGAATAACCTAGAAAAAAATCTTTTAGGAGAGAAAGAGAATCAGATGGTTGTATGTTGGGGTAGGAATAAATTTATTTAAATCATATCTGTTTTTGTGGCGGTAACATGGGTTTACGACACTCTACGTCATTTAGGGGTACAGGTTCTCCTCTCTTCAGATGTATGTTACACACCCACATCAAAGCACCAATAATCCTCCACCACAGTTTTTGGGACCTCTCCCCTCTTTATTTGTTACCCCCACTCTTCCCTATGTTAGCCTCAATTCTACAGTTAGATTTCTAAGGGTTTGTTTTGTTTTAGTTTTGTCTATACCTTTTTTGTTTGTTTGTTTCTTTATATTCCACATGTGAGTGAAATAATTCTGATTTGAGAATTGTGTTTTGTGGATGTAGTTCCTGAAGATGCATATCTAGATATCTTCAAACTCTGCTGAGCTTCACACTGCGTCCGGTGAATGAGAATATGTTTCACTTAGCCATATATCACAGAGATTATGACAATATATTGTCTACTTTATTCATTTTAATGACTAGGTAACGTATTTCCAATTATTGATGCATTATAGCTTAACAATTTTCTTATTGTCAGAATTTCTTAAAGCAATGTTGCAGTGGGCTAGTTTGCCTATAAATCTTTGTAGAGATTAAAGATCATTTTTCTGGAATAGATTTGAAGTAATGGAACTGCTAGTTAAATGACAGGAACATTTAATAGTTCAACATTTTCTACAAATTGTCCACCTAAAATACAGTATCTAATTTATACTTTCTCTGCCTGTGTCTAAGTCAAATCTTTGTATTATTGCAAGTTTTACATTACCATGTTCATTTTAAAGAAGACCCAGAGTCAGAGAGGTTAAGAAAATATCCCAACATCACACAGGAATCAAATAATCCAATGAAGACTTGACCTGTGTTTGTTTCACTGTCTGTGCCAGATAGCTTTTTTTTGGGGGGGTGTGGGGTGTGGCAGCTTTTGGTTTCATTGCCAGTACCAAATAACAGTTCATTTATTATAGAATGAGAAGCTGCAGGGATCCTAGAAAGTCAGATTACCATTGGAAAACTAACATCATGGGCTACAAGTAAATTCACAACTAGACAAGTCTTATTTTTCTTTTGTTCTAAATTAGATAAAAAATAACATTTATGAAATATGTATCATAAATATAAAATAACACTACATGAATGACAACACGTTCCTGCATAGTTTAAGGAATAGAAACATGATCACAATCTTTGAACCCAGTGAGTGCCTATCTTTAATTCCATTTTTTCTGGACCTCCCTGGTGGTACAGGGATAAAAGTCTTAGTGCTATAAAAGTCTCAAGCTATAGACAGCCACTGTGGCCTGAGTTCGATCCCTGGCTGGGAAGCTGACACACATGGCACACCAGACCTCTCCCGTCTCACCTGCTGCTCCCCTCAGCAGTATGTTTCAGTCAATCTGCCTGTTCTGCTCCCCACTCTCTCTTTGCTGAATCCTTTACCACACCCCCCCACCTCTGGCCTACACCCCAGTTTTTGTATGCATAAATAAATGAAAAATAAATCTTAAAAATTACTCCATCTTTTCTCCTTCTCCATAAGTAATCACTGTACTGAAATTATGTTCATCAGTTCTTCATAGTTTTAACAGCTATGGCTGAATCTCTAACAAGGTCACTGTGTTATGCTTCAGAAAATATTCATTGAACATTTCCAGGGCTTATCTGCTGAGACGGTGCAGTCTAGGTCTGTTACCTGTGACCTGTGCCTGTGACCGCACCCCCTTCCCCCCACAACACACGTAATGCTTCGTATTGTAGATTTTAAACTTTATTTAAATGGAATTGAACTATATGTACTTATCTGCAACTGGCTTTACACCGCTCAACACTCTCCTGAGAGGCAGTCGCCATATGTTAGTTCATTTATGTTCACTGCTGTACAGCATTGCATGCTCCAGCCTAGCAGTCTTTATGCATTCTCCTGTCTGGACATTTGGCTTGCTTCTGAGGGTTGGCTGTTACGAGGAGTGCTGCTGCGAACGCTGTGCAGACGTTCCCTGGAGCACTGTGCACAGCCCATGCCAATCCTAGGAGAGGAATGTCTCTAGCTTGGGAATACGCAGCTTCAGTTTTACTAGATAACACCAGATTGTCACTCCACCAACAGATCCATGTCAAAACTTCATTGTCTATTTTGCCAATCTGATGGGTATAAATGACATCTAATTGTAACTTTAATCTATCTCTGATTAATGATGAGTTGAGCACCTTTTCATATTTTTATTAACTCTTGGTATTTCTCTGTCAAATATTCCCTTAGAGTTTTTGCACATTTTTTTGGAACGATTTTTTTCCTATTGATTTATATCAGCTCTTTATGTATTTTGTATTCTAATTCTTTGTTGACCATATATATTGCAGATACACTTTCCTGATTTGTGATTTACTTTCATTTTTACAATGGTTTCTTATGAGAATGAGAAGTCCATAGTTTTAATATGATTACATTTTTTAAAATGATTTGCCTTGTTTGATGTTAAGAAATCCATTTCTTTCCTGCAGCCATAAAGATATTCTTCCTTATGGTAGTCTAAATTGTTTATAGTTTCATGGTACACATTTAAATCTTCAAAGCATTTGTAATTAATTATGTGTGGTGAGAAGTAATGCTCCAATTTCTTTTTTTTCTCATGTTGATAACTACATGCTTCTCCCATTGCTGTTACTTATCATGTTTCTTAGACATGAAGGTCTGTATATATTTACTATTATATTCTGCTTAGTCTTTTTCCTAGTGCATCCCTGTACCAGTACCATAATTTCTTAGTTATTAGGACTTTTTAATATCCCTGGCGAGGGAGAATTCCCAACCTGGTTTCTTCTTCAGGAGTGTCTTGGTGATTCTTCCATCTTCAATATACATTTTAGAAACTACTTGTCAAATACCAAAAAATAGCTTTGAGTGTTTGGACTGGGTTTATACTGAGCTGTATGTCATTTTGGAACTAGTTTTAAGTTCCAAAATGTTCAAGCTTTTAGTCTTTATTTATTTTATTTTTTTATTGTTATTTATGTCTTTTACATTTTGTATTCCCCTTGGGTAGCCCACCACCAATTCACCCATGATCCATCTCCATGGTCCCTTGTGTTCTTTTCTATTCCATTTTGTGCCCTTATCCTCCCCTCCCCCAGCCCTTCTCCACCCCAACCCACACCCCGCTGAGTGTCTCGCTCTTATTTGGTTTCCCTATAGTCCTGTTATAAGTGAAACATTCAATATTTTTCTTTTTCTTTCTGGCTTATTTCACTGAGTATGATTCCCTCTAATTCCATCCATGTCACTGCAAATTGCATGTGTTTATCTTCTTTCCATGATGAATAGTATTCCATTGTGTATATGTACCACATCTTCTTGATCCAATCATCTATTTTTGGACGTCTGGGTTGTTTCCATACCTTTGCTATTGTGAATAGTGCCACAATGAACATACAGGTGCATGTATCCTTTCGGATTAGTGTTTTTGTGTCCTTTGGGTAAATTCCCAAAAGTGGTATTGCTGGGTCGTATGGGAGCTCCATGTTTAGGAGTTTGAGGAATCGCCATACAGCTTTCCATAGTGGATGGACCAGTTCACATTCCCACCAGCAGTGTAGAAGAGTTCCTTTTTCTCCACATCCTTTCCAGCATTTGTTATTGCCTGTATTTTTAATGTGTGCCATCCTCACAGGTGTGAGGTGGTATCTCATAGTGGTTTTGATTTGTATTTCCTTGATTATAAGTGATGCTACAAAACTTGTTGAAAGAAATAGAAGAAGACACAAGAAGATGGAAAGGCATCGCTTGTTCATGGATTGGAAGGATTAACATTATCAAAATGGCAATCCTACCAAAAGCAATTTACAGATTCAATGCTATTCCAATAAAAATCTCAATGACATTCTTCAAAGAAATAGATTAACTACTGACTAAATTCATATGGAACCACAAAAAACCTCGCATAGCTAAAGCCCTACTAACTAAAAAGAAAGAAAACGGAGAAATTTCACTACCTGATTTCAAACTATAGTACAGAGCCATAATAATTAAAACAGCATGGTACTGGAACAAAAACAGACAGAAAGACCAATGGAACCAAATAGAATACCCAGAATTAAAGCCACATATCTATGAACAACTAATCTTTGACAAAGGAGCAAAGAAAATGCT
>PVIJ01001402.1:181340-202020 GCA_004024925.1 Scalopus aquaticus
TGGTGCTGGGAAAACTGGACAGCCACATGCAAAAAAATGAAGCTAGACTACTACCTCACACCCTGCACAAAAGTCAACTCAAAATGGATAAAAGACCTGGATGTAAGACCTGAAACCATAAAATGTATAGAAGAAAATACAGGCAAAACTCTACACGACATACATCTCAGCAAAATCTTGAAAGACACATCCCTCAAAGACACATCCCTAGAAAGAAGTGAAAGACAAGATAAACAGATGGGATTACATCAAAATAAAAAGCTTCTGTACAGCAAAAGAGGCATTAACCAAAACTAACAGACACCCTACCAACTGGGAAGAGATTTTTGCACACAATACATCTGATAAAGGACTGATAACAAAAATTTACAAGGAACTCACACAACTCAACAAAAACAAAGCCAATAACCCAGTCAAAAAATGGGCAGAAGAGCTCAAAAGGCACTTCTCCAAAGAAGAAAAGCAAATGGCCAACAGATACATGAAAAAATGCTTTTAGTCTTTAAACTGTTTAGTCTTTGATCCATGAAAATGACATAGTCATTTATTTGAATCTTCCTAAATATCTTTTTCTCCAGCTTTTTAAAAAAATAATTGAAGTACATCACTGTATTAGTTTACAGTACAAAACATGATGGCTTGATTTGTGTATTTTGTGAAATTATTACTGCAGTAGGTTCCATTAACATTCATTTTCTTATATGGATACCGTTAAAAGTAAAGAGAAAAGAAGAAGGAAAAAAAGAAAACTAGTGATGAGAGCTATTAGGATTTACTCTCTTAAGCTTCCTTTATATTGTGAATTGCTGTTATCTAGAGTCATCATATTGTACATTAGATCCTGAATGCTTATTTATTTTATAACTGGAAGTTTGTATCATTTGACTGCCTTTCTGCAATCTTCTTTCTCTCTACTCCCACCTCTGGTAACCACAAGTCTTACCTCCTTTTCTTTAATTTCTTTTTTTAAGATTGTCCATGTAAGTTATATCATAAAGTGTGTCTTTTGCTTTCTGATATTTCACTTAGCATAATGGCTTTAAGATCTATCCATGTTCAAATACTAGGATTTCCTTTTTTAATGGCTGAATTATATTCTGTGTTTGTGTGTGTGTGTGTGTGTGTATCCCACAATTTCTTTATCCATTCAACCATCAAAAGTCACATGTTGTTTCCATATCTTTGCTACCACAAATAATTCTGTATGGACATGATCTGTCCTTTGTTAGTAATGGGGTATTAAAATTACCAACTATTATTTGTTTACTGTTTATTTCTTTTACCTGTTAGCTTTTGTTTTATATATTTACTTCTTTTGATTTTTGTGGCATAAATATTTACAATTGCTATGTCTTCTGATATATTGACCACTTTATCATTATATAATGACCTTTGTCTCTTTTTACCATTTTTAGTTTAAATTCTGTTTTGTCTGCTAAAAGTATGGTTATCCCTACTTTCTTTGGTTTGAAATGTCATTTTTCTATACCTTCACTTTCAGTCTTTGTATTTAAATCTAAGGTGTCTTTTTTACTCTTTTCCTCTTGGAATATCCATAATACCAATATTGTTACTTTTCACTACAGTCTGTAGTTCTTCATCGCAATATATTACTGGACTTTTTTTTTTATCCATTCACTTTCTATGAATTTTGACCAGAAAATCTAATCTGCTTATGTTTATAGTATTTATTGATAGGTAGGGACTTACTGTTGCCATTTTCTTAATTGGTTGTTTTATAAATCCTTTATTTCTTATTTTTTACCCTGTGTTCCTTTTTGTGTTTTGATATCTTTTGAAATTAGTATGATTTGGCTTTTATTTTCTTGTTCTCTTCTTATAATGAGTAGAGGATTTTTTCCTTATAGTCACCATGAGGCTTATATAAAATATCTTAAATTTATAACACACTGTTTTAAACTTAGAATTCATGAGATTTACTCTTTTATTTCTCCTCCCACAAATATTTTAGGTTATCACTATTACAACTTGCATATTTTTTATGTTGTGTAACTATAATAGATTATTATAGTTATGGTTGTTTTTACTATGTTCTTTTTTAACCTTTAAACACATTTAAATTTGTTATGCACCACTATTGCTGTATTGAAGAATTTAACAACAACTTTATTTACCATTGTTGGTGAGATTCTTGCTACCTTTTTATGTTTCATGATGTCATGTAGTTTTCTTCTATTTCTACTTGAAAAAAACTTTCTTTAGTCTTTATGTAAGGCAAGTTTCCTTATTTGTTTGTCTTAGGATGTCTTTATCTCTTCTTTGTTTCTGAAGGACAACTTTGCTGGATATAGAATTCTTAGATAATAGTTATTTTCTTTCAATATGTTATCCTATTCTCCTTTGGGCTGGAAAGTTTTTGTTGAAAATTGACTGATAGTCTTATGGCGGGGTGGGGAGATGAAAGGGGGGGCGGGGGTTCCCCGTTTGTAACTATGTAACTTCTCTCTTCTCTTGTTGCTCTTACTTTTTTTTCTTGTCATGTGATTTTTGACAATTTAATGTGTTTCAGTATATCATTATTCAGAGACAGTTCTTAAACAGTCAGCTCAGTTTGGGTTTATGGATGTGTCTGTTGGTAATGTTCTTGGTGGGGAAAGGTAGGGTCTGCTCTTTAGGTGTATTTTAGGTAAGGCAATTGTTCAAGTTCTGAGGATGGTGATGAGGGTGTGTGTTGCTGACTGAGGACAGTTGGATAGGACTGGTGGGTTAATTCCTTACTTGGTTGAGGCTATAGTATATGTTCCACAGTTGCCTAGATTCTCTGGTCAGATTTAATAGATAGTTGGGTACTATGTTCACTAGTAGATGAGACCATGAATTAGCTCCCTTGCCCTAATTGCAAAGCTACATGAGGTCCACACAGGCTGTGCTGGATTTTGGTTTCCCCAGCAGCAAAAGCTTCTGGGATCTTCTGGGGAGCAGAGGTCTATGATGGGATCCTCAATTTTGAAATCTGAAGGGTTCTGCACCATCCACAAAGACTGTTGAAGTCTTCAGTTATGAAAGCTGCAGATTATGCCACTGACAACCATTATCATTCTGACTGCCTGGCTATATTGGTAACCCCTGTTTTTCATTCTGTCTGCAGACCTCTCAGCTCTGCCGGTTCTTCCCAGCTAATCTGACTGCGGTAAAGCAGAAGAAGTTCTTTTATGCAATTCCCTGAAAAGGTGGGAATGTTGGTTGGTCATTTATTGTTCTTTCCTTTTCTTAGTCAAGGGTATTAGCTCAGGTTGGGGAGTTCCTTCTTAGGCCTGGTTTGGGAGATGACGTAATTTGTACAAAATGGTACTGTTCTTCCTATTATTTTTGTGAATATATTCTCTGGTTTAATGTTCCACTGTTTGGCTGTAACTTTGTAAATGTCTCCTGAACATTCTCAGATCTAGTTTTATTCATGGATATTTGTCTAATTATTGTTTTTTGTAGAGGTAGTGAGGCTGGATTCTACTATACCATCTTGCTATGTTGCCTCCTCTCTTTCATTATTTTTTATTTTATATTTATTTCCTTCCTCCTGCTTAACCTGCATATAATTTGCTAGTTTTTTTATTTATATTTTATATTTTATTTATATTTATTTATTTATTTACATTATTGTGTATTCCCCATGGGTTACCCACCACCAATTTATCTGTGAACTGTCACCATCACTAGCTCATGGTAAGAATATGAGTAAGGTTATGAACAAAAATTATCTTGTCTCTTATATTAAATAATTTAAAGATATAACTTATATGCTACTGAAACTATAATTCATGATTGATTTATTCTTTATCAATTTTGTAATATTTTCTATTTTTCATTTAATACATGAAGTATTTATTATTGTCTATTTAAAATATTTAGTGAATACACACACACACGTGTAGACACATAACATTTTATTACAATATAAATTTTTTTCTGGCTATAGAATATATTCTTTGAGTTTTCAATATTTTGAAAAATACAAAATCTATTATATGGTCTCATATGGTTTAACCTGGAAAATACTTCATATGGACTCAAACATATTTCAAATCTGCAGATATCAGTTGCAACTTTCCAATGGGAAAGCTGTGTGACATGTTGTTTCAGTCTTCTCTATCTTTATTGATTTCATGTTTACTTGTTCTATCAATTTTTCAAGAGAAGAGTGCTCAAATCTCCTTGACAATGATGAATTGTCTATTTCTGTCTCATGTACTTTGAAGCCCTGAAAATAAACGTATACATATTCAGTGCTTTTATGTTTCCTAATTAATTAACCCTTTTTATTATTGACCAGAAAGCCACTCAACTGCCTTCTCTCACTTCTCTTTTAGGAATTATCTGATCTATGAATTGCTGGGCTCATCACTGGAAGCTCTTTAACAAAGAAGTTAATATAATTTTTCTTTTTCTGGTAATGATGCTTATGCTGAACATATAGATTTTTTTTTTATAATATAGCTAAACCAGCTTTCTAATACTTATTATGTGCATAAGTCTTTTTTCCATCCTTTCATTTTTGGTCTATTTATACTTGCATATTTAGATTTTATTGCAAGTGGATTATATATACTTGTATCTCGTATCTTGTTTTTTTTTTATGTTGTCTGTCAGTTTTTAGCGCTCGCTCTCTCTCTCTCTCTCTCTCTCTCTCTCTCTCTCCTTGCATAAAAGAACTGGGGTGTAGGCCAGAGGTGTGGGGGGTGAAAGTATTCACCATTCACCGTAGACAGAATGGGGAGCAGAACAGGCAGATTTACTGAAATACACTGCCAAGAGGAGCAGCAGGTGAGACAGGAGAGGTCTGCTGTACCATATGTGTGTTAGCTCTCTGCCTGGGGATCAAACTCAGGCCATAGTGGTGATATTGCTGAGACTTAATCCCTAGACCAGGAGGGAGGCCCCAGCCCCTATCTCTTAATTGTATTGTTTAGTATATATATATATATATATATATATATATATATATATATATATATATATATATATATATATATATATATGTTATGCCACATTTAATTAGTTAGGTTTAAATTAACTTTCTTACTATTTCTTTTTCTACATGAGATTTTGTTCTTCATTGAGTTAATTATATGTTTTCTTTGAATATGCGAACATTTTTTTCTCATAATCAAATTTTTAAGTGTTAATTTCAAGTATTATTGGTATATCATATTTTTCTTTTTTTAAGATTTATTTATGCATGCATACAAGAGCTGGGGGTATAGGCCAGAGGTGTGTGTGTGTGGGGGGGGAGTTGAGAGGATTCACCAGAGACGGAATGGGGAGCAGAACAGGCATATTGACTGAAATAGACTGCTGAGGGGAGCATCAGGCAGTCAGGAGAGGTCTGCTGCACCATGTGGGAAATTCCCTGGCCAGGGATCAAACTGGTGCTGCAGTGGCTGCTGATAGCTTTATAGAGCTGAAACTTAACCCCTTTTGCCACCAGGGAGGCCCCAATGTATTTAATTTTTTCTTATAGTGACTTTTCAGCTGTAACTTTTTATATTATTTTTGGACTTGTTATTCTACAATTTCAATGTATATCCTAATCTTATCAAGGTCTTCTTAGATTTAATATTATATATTTTTCTTGACTTAAGAATATTTTAACACTTTCATCCTATTTACCATTTCTTTTATATTGCATATTATTGTTATATATTTCAGTTGTAGATATATTCTCAACTCAGAAATGAAGCAAAAATGAATTTTTGCTTTGAACCATCAATTTCTGTTTAGAAAAAAGAATATTTTGCCTTAATATGTTACTTCTAGCTCTTATTTTTCCTATAGGTCTAATGTTCTAACTTTTTAATTCAGTTTAATAATTCTTTACTTAGCTGAATGCTTTTTTTTTTTAAATCAAATTTTATTGATTTGCCATTTGTTTACAAAACTGTATGATTTCAGGAGTACAGCTTCATACCCCAACTATGCACACGCTTCACTGGCCCTCCACAAAGTCCATTAACCCCTCCATCTCTTTTTCCTTACTCTCCTTTGGTAACCACCATACTTTCCCATAGAGTCTAAGAGTTATATTTGTTGTGTTTTGTCAGACTGTTTCTTTTGGTTATTTGTGTTCCACAATGAGTAAAACCATTCACTAATTGTCTTTCACTTTCTGATTTATTTTACTTAGCAGAATCACTTCAAGATCCATTCATATTTCCTAAAATGCACTGTTTCATCTATTTTAATAGCTGAGGAATATTTCATTAAGTCCATATTCCACAATTTCTTCACTCAGGCATGTCTTGACTACTGTGAACAATGCTGCTATGAACATAATAGTATATAAATATTTTTGTATTAGTATTTTTATATATTCTTTGGACAAATATCTAGAAGATGTTGTTGGTACATGTGGTATTTACATTTTTAGCTTTTTAAGGCAACCACCATGCCGTTTTCCATAGATGTTGCTCCATATTACATTTTGACCAACAGTAAATGGTGTGTATTCTTCACACCCTTTTGAGAACTTGTTTCCAGTCTTTTTTTGTTTCAACATGCATTTCCTTTATAGTAAGTCACGATGTTGAACTTTTTTATGTACCTATGGATCACCTCTATATCTTCTTTGGGCAAGTGTCTAAAGTTCTTTTATTATTTCTTATTGTTCAGATAAGCTTATGAAAAATTCTATCAGTTATCATGTAAGTGAGAATATGTTAATATTTGCTACATATGGAAATAGAGAATATTTTGGTTGGGTGTGGAGTCTTGATAATTTTTCTCCTGGGATTTTATAATTTTAATGTATTATGTTTTTTTTAACATGCATTTTAAGCAAAATAAAATTAATATTTGTTAAATGTATGATTTTGTAAAGGTTGACAAAAGTATGTAATTAGGTAACCATATGGCAATCATAATATAGGACAGTTTCAACATGCTTCAAATTCCCTGTGCCTTTTTATAAACATCTCATCGCCACCACTACATTCTAGCAGTCACTGATCATTTTCCCTGATATTGTTTTGCTTTTACCAAATTTTCATATAAATTGAATCTATGGTATGTTTTATTTTGAATTTGGCTTGTTCAACATGATGGACATGAGACTTATCTATATAGTTTAATTTAATAGCTGAGTAGTATTCAATTGTATGGATATACCACAGTTTATTTATTGCTTCCTTATTTAGAGGAATTTTATAGTTTTGGGGATTACAAATAAAGTCATTATAAACATGACTGTACAGTTTTTTTTTTATAAACTTAAGTTTCAACTTCAATAAGGCAGTTAACAAGGAGCAGAATTACAGAACTGTGTGTTAAATCTATGTTTGACTTTGTAGGAGTCTGTCAAATCATTTAGAAATGTCTCCACCATTTTTCATTCTCATCAACAAAGTTAAAAGTATTACAGTGATTCCACATAGTTAACATAACATGAATTTGTCAGATTTTCTTTATATATTTATTTTATTTATGTTAAAGATGCATACTTTTATTACATTCTGGTTTTAATTTTTCTCTAATCACATAATGTTGGACATCTTTTCATGTAACTTATTTTCTCATTCTCTTATTTCCTTTGGTGAAGTTTCTATTTATATCTGATGCCCATTTTAAAAACTGGGTTGTTTTCATATTTTTAAGTTTTGAGAGTTCTTTATATACACACTTTATTTGATATGTGATTCATAAATATTTTCTCCCTATCTGTGCACTGTCTCTATTTTTCAAAGTGCAGGTGAAATCCAAGTGATTAATTCATACATGTTTTGAGGAAAGCATTGATGATTTTCTGCATATATATATTATATATATTTGCTCTAGTATCACTATTAAATAAGACAGTATTTCTATCAAGAAAATATTATTGCATTTTTGTAAAAAATCAGTTGATCACATATGTGAATGCCTAAATCTATATTCTTTAATCTGTTCAATCGATTTTTGAGTATAACTTGTTTCCATTATTGTGCTGTTTTCCTTATTGTAGCCTTCTTCATATTGAATCTTGAATCAGGTATTGATAGTCCTCCAAATCATTTCTAGTTCTTAGAAATTGTTTTGGCTCGTCTAATGTCTTTGACTTTCCATAAGCATTTAATTTAATTTTTATTATTTTTTAAAGATTTATTTATTTATGCATATAAGCTGGGGTACAGGCCAGAGGCGTGGGACGGTGAGAGGGTTCACCAGAGAGAATGGGGAGCAGAACAGGCTGATCGAGGGAAATACACTGCTGAGAGGAGCAGCAAGCTAGGCAGGAGAGGTCTGCCAGGCCATGTGGGAATCTCCCTGGCTGGGCGTCAAACTCACGTCGCAGTTGCTGACAGCTCCACAGCCCAGCGCTTAGCTCCACAGCCCAGCGCTTAACCACTGTGCCACCAAGGAGGCCCCTCCATATACATTTTATAATCACTTTTTCAGTTTATAAAGACTCATGCTGGAATGTTGATAGAATTGAGTTATATATGCAGTTCACTTGGACAGCATAGACTAGGTAACTGTAATAAGTCTATGATCCATGTACAGACATATCTCATCATGTGATTAGGATTCCTTTGATTTGTTTTATGAGTACTTTATAGTTTTACCATAACGGTCATTTTTTATTAGATTTATACATAGGTATTTAATATTTTGGAAGTATTATCCATAACATTAAAATTTTCTGTTGCAAAATTTTCATTGCTAGTACCTAGAAATGTGATTAATTTTTGTATATTGAATTTGTATCCTTTTACCTATCTAAACTTTCTTATTCTAATAGTTCTTTTGTAATTTTTTTTCCATTTTTATCTATCTATGAATAGAGAGAGTTTTATTTCTTTCTTTAAAAACTCATGCTTCTTATTTGTACTGTGCAGGGTGTCAGGTAAGGTAGTGAATAGGACTCACACATGTAAATATTGCTTCCTTGTTTGCGATAACAAGAAAAAAAAATCACTCCATCAATTGTTTTGCTTTTCAAAACCATCAAGAGGAAACGATTCTTACCAGATGAGTATTACACTATTACTAATTTAATTGTATACTTCCTATCATCTTTTAATATGTTGTTGGTAGAAGGAAGTCATAGGTCCTGCCTACACTCAAGAGGAATGAACCCCACAAAGGTATGAGCACTAGGAAGGGGAGATTATGGGGCCATCTGAGTGTCTGCTCGAGCAATGGTTGTATTGAGGCTTATAGTTGGCCTATTTTACTTATTGTGTCTTTCTACATTTATTTCCATACCATTTCACATATAAGGTGAGGCATTTATAGCAATATGCTTCTGCATTCTAACGCTGGTATTTGTGTTATTGTTATCAGACATAATTTTTGTCTGTTTTATAAATCCCATAACATTTATTATTTTTTTTTCAACAATCTGTATTTTAAATTTATTTTTAAGGTAGAATATATCTTTTTAAGTCTCTTTGTTTCTCTGGAACTCTTCATTCTTTCACATAAATTGAGCTTTCAATCTAGCATCATTTTACTCCTGCCTGAAGGATTTCCTTTGACACTTTTTGTCATGCAAGTTGGCCTAATGATGAATTCTGTCAGCTTCTTTTTATCTTTAAAAGTATTTATTTAAATTTTGTTTATCAAAGACATTTTTTGCTGAATTTATTATAGTAGGTTGATTTTTACCAGTGAGGAAAGTTCTGTCATTTTTATTTTTGTTCTGTATTTGATGAGACATTTTTCTCCATGTGCTTTTAAGATTTTCTATCACTGATTTTAAGAAATCTAATTTTGATATATCTTGGAGTTTTTATTTCATACTTCTTAGCTTGCAATTCCTTAAAATGCTAAGATCTGTGGGTTTACAATTTTCATTAAAGTTAAATTTTTTTGTCCATTATTTCTTCAACTGTGTCATTTTCTCTGTCCTTATCTTTAGGTATTCAAATTACCCTCATATTACTAGTGTTCTTGGAGTTATCCACAGCCCACTGATGCACTTTTATGTGTTTTTAGACTTTTTCTCTCCTTTTCATTTTATATAGCTTCAATTTGATGTTTTTAAGATGTTTATTTTTTCTTCTGTAGTGTGTAATTTGTTTTTAATCACATCCATGATTTTTTTTTACATCTGAAAGTTTGATTTGAGTCTCTTACACAAGTTTCACATTGCTGCTTAACCTGACATCCTTTCCCTCCTTTCTTAATCACATGGAATACAGTTATAATAAATGATTTCATATCCTGTCTACTAATAATATTATTTGTGCTACTCCTGGGTCTATTTTTAATAATGGAATTTTCTCTTCCCATTAGTATACAAACAGGAGGCAGACTGGTTTTCCAACAGCTGTTCCCCTCTGCACTGTTACAGGAAGATTAGACTACAGAGCTATCCGTGCTCTAAAAGAGCGGTGGAAACACTGAAGAAATGAAGATGATCCATTGTGAAGATCAAGGAAGATTTCCCAAAGTAGTGTAATACCTGAACTCAGTTACCAACTAGGAATAAGTATTGGCAAAGGAAAAAAAAAGGAGACAGAGGAACTTCCCTATGGACAAAGCACATATGCAAAGGCACAAAAATGAGAGAGGAGTATATTAAAGAGGTATCAGGCAGTTCACAGGGACTGAGCTGTGGGCAGGGAGAGGAGAGAGACTACTAATAGCCTAGTCCATTGGGTCAGCCTGTGATGGGAACTGCACTTGAGCGGAAAACAATATTGGCCATTGCAAGGCTTTGGAATGTTAAAATTGTAGCAAAATATATATAATACAAAACATCATTTTAATGGTGTTGTTAAGTTCGGGGGCACTAAACAATTTACATCAGGACCATGTGCCTTCAGAAATTTTTCACCTTCCCCAGCTCAAACTTTGTAACCATTAGGTGGTATTAACTCTCCATTCCTCCCTCCTTTCAGCCACTGGATACCACCATTCTAATTTTTCTCTCTATGAATTTGACTGCTCTATATATCACATCTAAGTGAATCCATATACTATTTGTCTTTTTGAGAATGACTTATTTCACTTAGCATAATGTCTTCAAGATGCATCCTCATTGTAGCATGTGCCAGGATTTCCTGTCTTTTTAAAGCTGAATAATATTGTACTATAGTCTGTATATCACACATTGTTTATCTATTTGCAGGGTGATGCTTCCACTTTTTGACTCTTGTGAATAATGTTATTAAGAACATAGGTGTCTAAGAGCAAGAGGGCACAGTTCTCAGAAAGGAGCTCGTTAATGTCATAGGGATTTTGGGATTATCTGTGAATGCATCCTAACAATAGTGGAGAATTCACATATAAGAAATGTGCCCCTAGGGACACCCTAGAAGCTCTTTGCTTATAAGCCATCAGTATTTGAAAAATTTCATGGGAGGAGTGAACATTCTAAGAAAAGGTGAGTTCTTATCCTAATTTAACATGTACGTGCCCCTGCCATGCTGATTTTAATAACATTAATTTTTCTGACAGATATTTCTTTGATTGTTTTCTTTATTTATTTATATTTTACAGAATTCTTCATTTTTGTACAATGTCTTCTTTCTTTTCCCAGATGTAGTCTCCCTAGAATTTCCATCACTAATTCACCCCTGCACCATAACCATAGTCCCTTGTGCTCCTCTCACCTTCGTTTTGATCCCTCTCCCTCCCTCTCCCCTTGCGGAATGTCTCTGATTTATAGTTGTCAGTTTATTTTTGTTTTGCTTTGTTGTAGTTTTATTATCTTTTTTCCCCTTGAACCTTTATTTGGTTCACCTGTTTGTTGTTCTTGGCGGTAGAGAGTACAAAGCAAAATGTCTTGTGATGGTCAGACACCATCCTCTGAGCTCTGGATGACACTGGTCCTGATTTGGCCAGGGGGTGTCAGGGCGGCCAGTTTTCCTCCTGGGATGCTCAAGCTGGAGTCAGCTCTGATGCAGAACCTCAGCATCCCCCAGTGCAGTGTGCACTTCTGAAATATGGCCATTTCTCCCTTCAGGAGATAATTTTCCCTTTACCCCAATATTCTAATTAACAGCATCATGACTCACCTACAGAAAGTTATTAGAAATTGTGATCGCTTGCTATTCAGAATGGTAATTCTTTTGTGACCCGGGGAGAGGGGATAGAAAATAGGAAGCTTTCTTGGGCACCTTTGTTTCAGGAGAGGCACAAGCTAAGAGTTTGCTGACCTGGTGTGTTTTTGAAAAGTTTATTGAGAGAAGCCAGCAAAACTCTCTTCAAACAAAAATGATTCTAATAATAATAAAGGCCTTTTTATACAATGGGTTCATGTAATTTTTTTATTCTTTTTGGAATAAAGCAAGCATTTGAATTCTCATTTCTTTTTAATCTGTCACTCATGGATCATATGCCATGAGGCTGGCGCCGAAATGTGAATTACATAATGAGTGAGGGGAAGATTTTTTTTCTGACATAAGTATGCCTTAAATTACACATTGTTCATCTGGTTTTTAAAATATGGAAATCTATTTTTTGTGGTTGTCAAATATGTCTCAGAAAGCCTATAATTTCTTAGTAAGGATCAGAACAACTTTCTTGTCTAACAACGAAGAAGCCACTCTTTCGGTTCTCAAAGTACTGCTATCTGGATGTCAGTGAGGTTTATTTGTATTTCATTAGTCAATATTGTTGAGGGTGAATATTAATCATCATAGTAGTGATAATAATGTTCTGTGTCACTCTGATTTCTTTGCTTAAAAGGTGCCAAGAGGTGGCTGGATGTTGCGTCCTGAAACTTCATATCTGGGTACACCAAATATGTGGGTAGGGGAGATGGAAGTTAGATGTGATTGCAAGGATCCACAAACACAGCATGCACTCACAGAAAGTGAAAATTGAAGTCTGAAATTTCTTTTCACGGGAACATGGAGAGTCGAGAATAAGAGAAAGTAGGCTCCCCTGCTCGGTATAACACAGATTCATGGCACAACCGCTAAAGACAAGGCCATAAGGGAGAATGTTAAGGTTCCTGAGCCCTTTATCCCATGACAGTGCCATGAGGCAGCATGTGGTCCTCGGGGTGCGGGGTGTAACCAGGCAGGAAGGCTCCCAGCAGACAGTGACGACTGAGCCACTATGGAAGCCTGGGTCCCTGTTCTCTCAGCGCCTTCAGGGGCACAGCTTTCCCAGTGACATTCAAGAAAGCTTGGAAGTTCCATTTTTACAATGAGGCTTCCAGATTTAATAAAGTTATCCAATTTCTCCAATAACAAGACCTATATCTCACCAACTTATGACTGATGGCAAATACAGTCAGCTTTGTCGTCAGGCAAAATATGTCACCAAATATCAATATGCAAAATAAATGGATAAAGGCAGTGTTAGTATGTACTCATTTTAAAGTCTGAACATTAACTTGTAAACTTACTCATTGAGGAAAATTAAGGCATCTTGAGAATTACAAACATGCAATTAAAAAAAAACTATCAATTGTTTCTTTTAAAAAATTCATTTATTTATTTATATATTCATTTATTTTTGCCTAGAAGAACTGGGCTGTAGGCCAGAGGTGTGGGGGATGAGGGGATTCACTAGAGACAGAGTGGGGAGCAGAACAGGCAGATCTACTGAAACACACTGCTGAAGGGAGCAGTGGGTGAAACAGGAGATGTCTGCTGTGCCATGTGTGTTAGTTCTCTGGCGGGGAGTCAAACTTATGCCTCAGTGGCTGGCAATAGCTTGATAGTGCTGAGACTTAATCCCTGCACCACCAGGAAGGCCCTAATTAATTTTTATGACTAAATAAAGTTCAAGAATGCAGTTATATGAAATCTCCAGTTGTTTTCTGCTTCTCTCCAAGTAGCATCTCAAAGTTCAATTCTTTTGCTCCGTATTTGTGGATTATAAACTTTGGCTTTTGAGTTTATCCCTCATAGTATTGTTACTGTATATATAGTTATGCTGTGTCTTTGCATCTTAGGCTGCCGAATGTAGTATTGATGCTTCTTCCTTGCTGTTGTAAGCATGACTGCCATGCTATAACTGAGCATGGCACACATGTCTTCACTTCTGCAGATTACATAAGCAGACATACAACTCAGAGTTCAAATGATATCACTGCAGAACGGATCCTTTCCTGGGTGGTGATCAAATTTCATGAAAGTCCCATATTTGCTTGGGAGTACTAGACCTTTAACTGAGGCTAACCTAGCAGCTCTCCTGCCTGTTTCAGACTTCGGCTTGCAACACTTTGTTACGTAATATATTTGAATGAATATTTTATTGTAGCTTAAATTACATACAGAGATATGTTAAATGGAATGAGAATTGGATCCACCAAGACACACCAATAATTTAGGTTTAGAAGAATAAATTGGAGTTCTGGTAGGGGAGAGTCAATGGGATCTCATGTCAATGGAATGTTTTTCTAAACCCATTGCCTCTCTGAGCAGATGGATTTCTGAGAAGATGTAGATTCTGAATATGCCTTGTATTGATTAGTAGTCTCCAAGCAAATTATTTTGAGACTGATGTCATATCGTTTGCTAACTCACTATTGATCAGAGTGGCACTTTGAGTTGTAGATGATCTTTTAACTACTTCCGAACTTTGAGAGTTAGAGGGCTAATTATTGGTTCCTTGTGTAATTAGTTCAATATGCTATGGGCAAAGAGAAATCGAAGCCCCATCCTGGTACTTATAGAGACTTCCATCCTAAGGGAGGATATGGTTCATATCCATATAATCACTGCTGAAGGAGAGAAGGGGCATAATATCCATCCATAGAGTATCAGTCCCCCTGAAAGAGAGACATTCATTAGTCAGCTTCCTCAGTGTCATTTCTGGGACTGACTGACATAAGAATCAGTGGGTGCATGACATTGTGCTATATTTTAATTTCTTTTGACTCAGACATATGGTAAGTAAAAAGATAATTACACCTAACATGGTGTTGTGATAATTACATGAAAAGTGTCTGAAGTTTTAGGTAATCAGTTAGAGTTGTTAGGTTACAGCAGCATTTCAGAGCAGTTACTATTACTGCTACACAAGGCATCCTTTGACAAGAACTTACATATTTGCAAACAGCCTCCTGCTATGTTTCCACTGCAGGTGCAGAGCTACTGATAACACAGATGTGTTATCATAGATTACTGTTGGATTTCCTAACTGTGTTTGGACCATGCTTTATCACTTCTGCTGCCAGGGCATTTGCAGGGTGAAAGAGTTGCAGTGCAAGGTCCATTTCAGGCCACAGACTGCATGGGACTCAGTCATCCAGACTCAGAGCTATGTTTACCCTTGAAGGAGCTAAACTAGAATCATGAGAACTCAGAAGAAGGAACAGTCGGGAACCAGGCTGAGTTCAGGCTTCTCCTGTTCCATCAGCCAATGCTTGTATCTCACTATCATCCACAGAACTCCTCAGAGTTCCCAGCTACCACCATCTCCATCTACTCTGTCCTTTATACAACTAGTCACCCTTTGAGTTCCAAACCTCACACCACTTTTCCAGCCTCTCATACCGCTTTTCCACCCTCTCCTTTCCACTCTCTGTCATTGACTTCCATCTGTCTCTCTCTTCTTTTCCAATGGTTAGTAATTCATTTCACAATGAGACCTGTGTTCAAGATGGTTGACTAAGTACACACATTGATCTTATTTTCTCTGCTAAGATCTGAACAAGATAGCAAAAGCATAAATGGGGCTAAATCTATGCCAAGCTATGGAACCATGAGGAAATGGCAAAGAAACATAACAAACGTACACCAGATGAAAGCTGAAGAATGGAAGCTTATTAACACCTGGTCAGATTGTGTGGAGGTGGGGGAGCTTAGAATTCTGGAGAGGAATAGTCTCAGAATTAATAAAGTCACAGACAGAATAAATGGGATCAAAAGGAAGCACACAACATTCAATCTGACATTAAATCCAAATCAGAGAAAGTTCTGTTTTTGAAAACAAGTTCAGACAAGAAGGTGGTCACAGACATGTGGGCATCTGATATGTGCATCGACAGCAAAGTTATCAACCTCTTTTCCAAACCCTCCAATGAGGCAGGAAGAAGAGGCTCCCCTGTGCGGGCCATGGGTGCTGATCCAGCAACTCTGGACTTCTTCTGGGGAGGCCCTCTGCTGGGCCTCTTCTGGTGATGTGACAGCTAATCAGCAGGATACATGAAACCTATGATGGGGAACATTCTCTTTTTTATTTTTTCTCTGGGCTTTTATACTTATTTTTGAATGCATTTAACAGGCAATTTTGGAGCTTGCTTTTAAATACAATACACTGTACTCAGTATTTGTCATTTATAAACTTCATAAATAAAATAGGCTATAATTAGTGCTTATATTGCTGACATTATTTTTCTTTACAAGAAATAAAACATATTTTTTATTTTACAGACCTTCCTAGCATGTATTGGGAGAGGTAGAAGGCAACTTTGTTTCAAGTGTTTTTGACCATATTTGATTAACATATTGCCCTGGAGACCTGAAGCCATGTTCAAAAGCAGAACTGTGCATGCTTTGCATGTATGACCCCAATTTGGGTGGTTTTTACAGTCATATCTGAAGACTTCATCTGGAAGAGTCATAGAGGAGGGTGGCCAGGTGGGTCCCAGAGGAGGACATCGCCCTAGGGTCTGTCTTCTACAAGAGAAAGATGCTTACTCAGCCGAGGATGAGGAGCAGGAGGGCTCAGTAGAGGGAAGGCTGTTGAGAATGGACTGAGATTGGAAGGGGTGGGAGAAATTGGAAGTGATGCTTGAGTGAGCAAAGAGGAAAAAAATGATAGAAGGAAGAGGGTAGGGAGTGGAAAGGGAGCCTGAAGATCCAGAGATTTATATTCATATGCTTATGAGAGTCCTGGGCTCACACAGGTCTATGGCTGACCCAATTAGGAAGCCCAACTGGTTGGTGGCTTTTCAGGGGGTTAGAAGGAGGGAAATTCTCCTGTTTCCATAAGTTACATAGAAGGGGTATGTGAACTGTGAATAAAATAAATATCTTTAAGCTCTCAGGCTACAAAACTGAGAGAGACCATGACTCCAACTCTCCTCTTAGGAGGTGTCAGAAGACTCCCTTGTCCGGGTAGGGACTGCCATGTACTACCCTGGCCCAGGGGCCTACCATGTGCCCAGTTATCTGAGGATTAGAGCATGGGCTTTGGCTTGATAAATATGCAGCCTTGGGAGGGAAGGAAACTTAGGCTTAGGATAGTCCTATTCCTGCCATGGAAACTCTCGGGCGGTCCCTGGGAAGTTTGCACTCCAATCTTGCACAAGAACTGATTCCTAAAGTGGAATCAGTCATTGTCATTGTCTGTTGTATGTCACTGTCATTGTCCTTTGAGTGTCCATTTTGTGTCATTGTCCTCAGCATGCACCCTTCCCTTTAGTTCTTCAACTTGATTCAGTCACCCATGAAATGGGTGGCTGTCCTATGACAGGCCTTGCAAAGAGTAAAATGTACGTGGAGTAAAAAGATAGTCACTCCACACCTCATCCCCATTCTTATGAGGCTCACCGTCAACAGTAGGAGACAGAGAAATACATTCAGTGTAAGACATGACCTGTTAAGAGACTTGGAATGTTGGCTCTTATTATACTTACATGACTGGGGATCCATGGGGGTGGGGGGGGCAAGGAGTCAAGGGGGTCAGGGATGTTGCTCAAAAAATAGACTCTTACATGACTATGCAGCCATGCACGGTGTAAGAAAAGTGTCGTTAGGTAATTGCTTCGTTGTGTGAATGACACTGAGGTAATTACACAAAATTTGATGCGATAGTCTACTTACTACATCCCTCGGCTGTAATGATAAAGTCTGTCGGGGCCACCATGCTAGATCCAGGCTGTCAACGTCCATAAGCATTGCACGACTGTCGTTAAGTTTTGGTACCTAACATAGTTCCTTGACACTGGACAAACCAATGAAGAAGTGAATGAGGTAAGTGTGTCTCTGGCAGAAGACACCATCAGAGGAAGGGCTGGGGGTACAATGTACACAAGAATGGTGGGCATGCTTTTGTGGGTGTTGTTAGATTAAACATTGAGCACACCTGTTTATTCACACTCTTCTTTACAAAGGGGAAGGATGGAAATATTGATCTGTTTTCTTTTGGTCTGACTTGGACTGATGAGATAGACTGGAATCTAGAAATTTTGACCAGACATATTTCTGACCATCAATATAAATGCCCACACTTCCAACCCACAGAAGCTCCCAGTCTAGGGAGTCCATCAATTCATACTTACAGAAGTTCTTTCCTTTTAAGTAATGATGCATAGTGCTACAATTGTCCACAGATAGAAAAATAACCAACTTGACCTTCTTTTAAATAAAATTTATCCTCACCAGCCTGACACTCACAAAGTACACATTTCATATGAATTGTACTCTGATTGTGATCTCTATTTTTGTTTTGTTTCCTCCTGAGAGGATTTTTTAAAAAAAATCTGCCAATGGATAATTGGATGGTGAGTTTAGTGGCTACTTAAGATACTTTCTTAATCTTTTTTCAGTCAACCTTATCAAATAAGAATTTCTGGGAGGAATAAATCTTTGACAGATATGATCAATATTCTAAAGTAGTAAATGTGGAAAATTTACAGTATATTTTGAAACCTAATTGATCTATAAAACCACATGCATGGATTGCCAAGGAAATCAATTCCTGTAATTTGCTAGGAGACAGGTCTGGTCTTCTGAGAATAAATAGCTTGTGGCGGGAGTCTGGTCTAAAGGGAGAGGGATACTTGTAAGTACCAGATCCAATACCCGACTGTGCCACTTTGTAACAGAAACACAACCCCAGATCGCCAGGTGCTTCCTCTGTTAGACCAGGACTTAGGCACAACTCCCAACAGCGTGGTAGATATTTGAAAAGTAATTTAAACTTGCTCTAATAACTTCACTTTCACACTCTTTGGTTTTATTTTTCACAACGGTCCTGCAAAGCAGCTAGACCATGATTTAGGGTTTGTAATAATGGAAAAAGGAATAAGAAGGCCCGAGATGTTCAGACGCATGCTCAGTCCCACACCCGGCAGAGGGGCTTCCGGTGCCTGTGCTCAGCCCCCCGACCCAGCAGGCCTGTTAGGGGTGTCATGTCCAGGCCCTCCTTACACAGGTCCAGCGGTGGCTAAGGCAGGCTTCCGAGGGAAAGGCAGAACGTGAGGATTTTAGTAACACGGAATTTTACTTTAAGAACAGGGCTTATTTTCTCTAAGTTTCTAATGTTCACAATCACCAAGAATTGCTTCCTTCACATGCAAACTTTTGCTTCTTGGTGGGGAAGGGCTTTCTTAGTCAAAATCAAACTGAAAAAAATTTGAAAAAAATAAAAAAGTCACTAAATGTAGCCATTAACTTTAGATTTGTCTGTGATCTTTTAATATATGAGCATTATTGAGATGTAATTCACACACCATGTATTTGAGTCATTGAAAATGTACAATGTAATTTTTTTGTGTATATTTGACAGTTGTGCAAATATCACTACAATTGAATTTGGAACATTTTATCATCCCCAAATTTTGCCTGTAACCATAATCAGTCCCCCCTCCCCCCCAGCTGTATGCAATATGATCTAATTTCTTTATGGATTTACATATTCTGGGCATTTCATATAAATGGAATCATGCAATTTGTCATCTTTGTATCTGGCTTCTTTTACTTGATGAAGTATTTCCAAGGTTCATCCATGTTACTATTCCATTTCCTTTTTATTTCCAGACAATGTTTCAGCATTTCACTTGCATTTACCTTATTTGTTCACCAGTTATTTTTACATTTTGTCTTTCATGAATAAAGTTGCTATGAATAATTGTGTACAGTTTTTGTGTGGATATATTTTTAATTTCTCATGGCTAATGTTTAGGAGGAAATTTGCTGGGTCAAACAATAACTTTTTATGAAACTGCCAAGCCTTTTTTCCAAAGCGACTGCACTGTTTTATATTCCCACTAGCAATGTCTCAGGGCTCCAATCTTCACATTCTCATCAACAAATGTTATTATATATCTTTTTGATTATAACTATCCTAGCGGATGGGAAGTGGTGTCTCATTGTAGTTTTTATTTTCATTTCCCGCTGGTTAATGATGTTTAGCATATTTTCATAAACTTATTAGACATGCGTTTATCTTCTTTGGGGAAATGACTATTAAAATCCTTTGCCCACTTTAAAATTGGGCTGTTTGTCTTTTTATAATATTCAGTTGTAAGAGTTCTTTTTATATTCTAGATACAGATCCCGTACAGTTTGCAAATGTTTTCCTTCATTCTGCGTTGTCTTTTCAGTTTCTTGATATTATCCTCAAAAGTACTAGTTTTTTAAAACATAATTTGTCTATTTTACCTTTCGTAACTTGGGTTTATAGCATCAAATCTAAGAATATTTTACTTAACCCTAGCTCATGAAGACCCTGTTTTATAGTTTCAGCTCTTACTTGAAGATCTATAATACATACTGAGTTAATTTAGGGATATGGAATAAAGAAACTTTATTCTTTTTCCTGTAGATACCCAATTGTACTGGCACATTTTGTTGAAAAGATTGTTCTCTTCCCAGTGAATTTTATTGGCCTCCTTATTAAAAATTATTTATTTATTTTTTTTAGTTTCTAAATTTTTTTGATATATATTTTTATTGTTATTTATGTCTTTTACATTTTGTATTCCCCTTGGGTAGCCCACCACCAATTCACCCATGATCCATCTCCATGGTCCCTTGTGTTCTTTTCTATTCCATTTTGTGCCCTTTTCCTTCCCTCCTTCCACCTCCCCCCCCCCCCCCCCCCCCCCCCC
>PVIJ01001403.1:0-201773 GCA_004024925.1 Scalopus aquaticus
GAGGGAGCCGGAGGGAGGGAAGGGAAAGGGCACAAAATGGAATAGAAAAGAACACAAGGGACCATGGAGATGCATCACGGGTGAATTGGTGGTGGGCTACCCAAGGGGAATGCAAAATGTAAAAGACATAAATAACAATAAAAATATATATTATATAAAAAAAATTTTTAGTTTGGTTCGCAGCTTGGCCTACTTTCTGACTACAGAAGATATTTTAGTTTATTTTGCTTATTTGTTTAACATTGCCAAGGAAGCCTCCCTTTCTCATATTTTGCTTTGGTTTGGTAATTGGTTTCCCCAAGACTGCTATCTTCTCTGTTCTACGCTCAGCCATCTTGAGTGAGCTTCTGAGCCTTGGTCCACAGTAAGCTGCAGTCATCACATCTTTACTCCTCAGAGCAAGATGAGGGGTACAGAACGGGGAGGCATAACATAAATGTAAAAAAAGCAGGGAAATTTGACCACAAGTCCAGCTAAATGTTAACAGATCTATTATATGTAAGAAGCAATTATTGAGTAGTTATTGAGGGGACAGCAATCTGCCACTTTTTGTTCTTCAAACCTCCTACTTTATTGATTTTTTAAATTTCAAAATGCTCAAAATATATCAAGAAACACAAAGCTATATTAAAATACAACTCTGCCTCCGAGGGCATTAATATGAAGGTTGATGTATTCTTTTAAGCCTTTCTTGAGAGTGTTTCAAAAACATCAACCTTTCTGTCTCCCCACTCGCTTTATTGTTAAATGAGATCATTCTATACACAGTATTTCCTGTTATTTGCTTGTTTATAATACACAATGAGTCCTTTTTATCAGTAACTGATTCGGTATGATTCTTATCTGCTTTTTAATAACTTTTTAATAACTTCACAGTAGCTCATAATATGACTTCTTTCATAGTTAGAGGCACTGTAATTTCTTTTACCATTTCCCAATCAAATATATAGGTTATTTCCTTTTATTGTCACTGCAAATAAATGTTGTAAGAAACAGCCTTGTACACAAACCTTTCTATATGACACTAAATAAAAGGTTATGTACAGTTTAAATTGCCATAGATTCCAAGTGATCACTTTCTGAAAAGATTGTCACAATTTGCAATCCTGACAGGCCTTTCCCTTGCTGTAGGAAGGGAGAAAAGAAAAATGAGGAAGGAATGTAAAGAAGATAACACGACTTCCAGGAATATACTCCCTGGACTGGAAGCTGAGAATCTGCTTCGTTCCACCAGGTCTCAATGAGGAAACAATGAGGGAGTCATTTCTTTCACTGTCTGCAAAGCAGATGAAGCCACAGTACCTGCCGCAGGCAAGTGGCCCTGCTGGGACAACCAACAGGGTGAGGAGGACAGGCTTGGGTTCTCAAGAGTCACGCTGGGGTGTGGCTTTCTTGCGGGGACTTCCCACCTGCAGATGGAGGGCTGAGCCCTCAGTCCCAACTCACGAAACAAGAAGCTTCCCTGACCTTCCATGGAACACACCGAAAAGTCCAATTCCCCATCTTCCAGATGAGGAACCCAAAGCTCCTGGAACTGTGACAACTGTAAGACTGGAACTCAGAAGAGAGACTTCAAGTTCACTGAGGAAGGCTGGGGTGGAATTCACCACCCAGGAACCTATTCCATCCTCATGGCTCGCATTCCGGGCCAGTGTCTCCAGGACTTTTGGTCTGAGTAGCCTTTTGTCTGCTCCACGTTGCAGCCCGGTAAGTCCACTGGCCAGCCACATGGGTTTGTGGCTTGTGGGCATGCAAAGGTAGCCTCATGGGAGAGGAGGAGCGGCCTTGCAGGGCTTTGGACAGTTGCTGTTCAGGAAGTAGGGGCTGCGCCCTCCTTATCCTGCTTCCTCTCTTGCTTTTCTTCTTTCTCCTCAGTCTTCTCAGCACACTGGACATACCCAGCAGTGCAGAGCCAGACCTGGAGGGAGCCACCAGGCCTGGCAGGTCCTAATGACGAACACCAGCCACCCCACAGCTGGCCAGGGCAGGGAGGGGGACCACATGTTTGAGTCCTCTCAGCCTTGTGAGGACCTACAGCTTACTCCCTACAGACAGGAGCTCAGAACTCACCAGTGTCCCAAACTCTTGCTTCCGCTCTGCTGCAGAGGGGCTTCTGTTTCTCCACACAAACCTGATGCTCGTCAGCGCCTATCTCAGCAGGGAAAGATGGGTGCACTGGGAAGGCAGGCTGATTCTTTACAGAGCTCGGCACTTTGAAGGCCACTGTTTTTATGTTGAGGAGTTCAGTCAGAGGGTGAGAAGGAGTGGTGTTGACTTCAGGTCAGCTCCCTGCAGCCACAACCCTCTCAGAATCCTCACAATAGGCTTCCTGGATTCCCGGAACCTCTACTTTTAAGGTTCTACCTCCAGAAGGATGTAACCCACTCCAAGCCCATGTCGTCAAACAACCCTCCCCGCCCCCACACACATACAAATGACACAAACTGACCATTGTCCAGGCAGTTTTACTTTCAGTCAACAAAAGGAAATGACCCACAGAGCTGGAGAGAAGAGGGCAATTTCTTTCATGCCAGGGATCCTGTGTATCTTACGTCTTTCAGTGAAATAATTGCTATCACTGTCCATGGACAAATCAAAGTTAACTCTGAAAAACTCAAGCTCAGAAGCCTGTTTTCCTCATTTGGACCTCTCAGCTCTAACTGGTTGTGGTGAAAATTATCAGCCTGGCCTGCCTAGTCAGGCCTGTGGAGCCAGGATGGGGAGCCAGCCCTGGGGTATCTTTTGTCTGAAAGAGACTTTCACTAGATGAGGCTACCTCATTTCCATTCACCTACTCTCATCACTAAAAAGCTTATATTTAGCGCTGTTTTTCTCACATTTTGGGAGGTGCTGACTTGTGCTCTTCAGGGTGAAGACAGAGACCAAAGCTGTCTTGCATGTTTGTTCAGCAAATCAGAAAGCTGTTGCTTCTAAGGATATTTCTGAATTTGGAAAAGGAAGGAAATGAGCCTCCTACCCCCTACCTCCCAGGATCATTCTGAATTGTGAGGCAAGATAACAGCCTAGTTTTCCTTTTGGGTAATCAGATTACAAACTCCCAGAGGGAGTTACTGTGACTGTGTCTTCAGCACCCATGGAAGGCCTGGCCCAGAAAGTACTAGACAAATATTACTGGGCAAATATAGAAACCATGAACTCTCAGGCCGGCCACAGCCAGAAATGACTTTGTCCAAAACCCATATGAAGGCCTCTCTGGTGGCTCAATAGGTTGAGTCTCAGCCTATGAAGTTATCCACAGCCACTGCAGAACGAGTTCGATCCCCGGCTGGGGAGATTCCCACATGGCGCAGCAGACCTCTCCTGCCTCGCCGGCTGCTCCCCTCAGCAGTGTACTTCAGTCGATCTGCCTGTTCTGCTCTCTGCTCTGTCTCTGGTAAATCCTCTCACCACCCCACACCTCTGGCCTGCACCCCAGTTCTTGTATGCATAAATAAATAAATCTTAAAAAAAAAACATATGATTGGGGACCTAAGAAAGGTTATAGCTAAAGCAAGAAGGAACCCATGATACTACTCAGTCCCTGAGGCAACTTTTTGGAGGACTTGAGGCATAAGCTGTGTGTTTGCCCTGTGGCTTCCCACGACTGGGCCGTGCTGAATGAGGAAGCTGCAGGTTGGAGCAGGCGAACAGCTATGCAGTAGAGATCCCTTGTATTCGGGGGCAGGACTGGGAACCCCATGACCTGGAAGCTGTTGGGCCTCTTCACTTCTGTAAGGCCAGCTCTGCTGCCAGCAATTGAAACTCACTGACCAGTCCCTGCAACAGCTCCTGAGATAAACAAGCAGCAGGGGAAGTTGGCTTCCTTTGGGGAATGATCCCTAAGGAGATAATGTCAGCCCGCCCTGGATGGTCTCACAGGGTTGGTGGAGGCAGGGAGCCTGCAAAGATCTCCTGGGATTGCTGTATACCACGGAGATGAGTATAGCCATTTGTTATGTGTAATTAAATTGAGCTAATTTTATTCTGTGGCACAGAGCTGGAGAATCAAGATTCTCAAAAAATGTTATTATCTTATCTCATTTTGTGTAAATGTCATCATGGCACAGCTGGGATGGGTAGAAAGGGCATTTTTGAGATGTTCCTGGTCCCCGAAATGGATTGCATTCTGTTCCTTCAGCATTAAAGTCAACCTAATGCTGCGGTCTCCAGGAACTGATATAGATAAAATGGTACATTTATATAATCATTCCACAGACAGACAAGAACGTCCTTTTTCTGGATAAATCTAAGAACTGAGTGAGGGAGACTGGGAGATCAGACAACACAGGCCCCCTGGGGTCCCTGGTATCTTGGCTCACCTACTGGATACAACCATTCATCTTTAGGTTTACCCAGAAAGAAATGGAAAAATAAACCCCAGGCAGTCGAGTTCTCCTTTCAGTCATTGTCCCTGAGTGGCTCTATGAAGTAGGCAGCCCCCAGGGACATGAGGAGACACAAAGTCAGTGAAAAGAAAAAAAGAATGCCCACACAATTCCTTTCAAGATAAGGACACAAGACACAAACCAAACATCAGATTTGCTCTATGAAAGTTCAAAACCCGGACAATTTCAGTCAATTCTTTAAAGGTCTGGAGGGGAAAGAGCCACAAAAAACAAAACCAAGAGGGAAAGTCTCCTGCTAGTGGACTAAGAACTCTCCAGCCCTTTGTGCCTGAATCGCCCTCTGTGTGGGCCAGGGACAGACATCTGCAACTTCACCTCCTTACCTTGCTCCACCCCAAACTTGGCCTCCATCCGTCCAGGAAGCCTCTCTTCTCCACCTGATGCATTGTGCTCACCGCCCTCTTCATGGAGGGAGTTGCTATTACAGATGCTGGATGCCCCTCAGGGCAGCATTTGCCCTGGATCAGGCTCCCTGAAATAACCGCTTCACCTAGAGGAACCATCACCAACCACCTGGGCCAGAACTCAGTCCTGTTCTGATCCCAACCACAGCAAGGATCTTCGAGTACCTTATGATCTGGGCTTGTCTGTCCCTGGGCCGTATGCCCAACTGTGTGTTGTTCTCCTCAGGGCCGGAACATTTGCGTAATTGCCTGGCTCTCAGAGATGAACAAGTCCATGGTCCTGTACCTTGAGCTCGGTGGCCACCCTGTTGGTTCTCTGCTGCAGGCAGCCCCATTGGGTTATTTCTAGGGTGGTTCAAGCTTGCTGTACTAGAAAATCAACTACAATTTTTTTTAAGATTTATTTATTTATTCATACAAGCTGGGGTACAGACCAGAGGTATGGGGTGGGGAGAGGGTTCACCAGAGACAGAGTGGGGAGCAGAACAGGCAGATCAGAAGTACACTGCTGAGGGGAGCAGCGGGTGAGGCAGGAGAGGTCTGCCACATCATGTGGGAATCTCCCCAGCCGGGTGTCGAACTCGCGTCACTGCTGCCGACGGCTCCACAGCGCAGCGCTTAACCACAGCGCCACCGGAGAGGCCCTCAACTGCAATTTTTATCTTACGGTGAACGAGTCAATCTGAAAATATTTCCAGTTTCCTGAGGAGGTGTGTCAGATGCCAAAGACCTGCATATGCCATTTTTTTTGATGTGCTTACATTTTCCATGTTGTTAGTTGCCACACTGAGGGGGCACCTTGGGTCCCCCAAATCTGCCCATTTCTAAATGGGTTCTGCCATCTGTTGCATCAAGACAAAATATACTCTAGTGCATAACCACAAATCAAAGGCAACTTCTAGTAGGGACCCGTAGGAAGGGAGCAGAAGGGGCCAGACAAGTCTGGAAGGAAAGGAGCAAAATCAAAACCCAAGTCAAGATAAAGGATGTCACTGTCAGCCTCCCTATTGGTCTCTCACCCATGTCTCTGTCTCTTTCAAATGTCTCCTTCCATGTTCCTCA
This sequence comes from Scalopus aquaticus, assembly GCA_004024925.1. Classification (NCBI taxonomy): domain Eukaryota; kingdom Metazoa; phylum Chordata; class Mammalia; order Eulipotyphla; family Talpidae; genus Scalopus; species Scalopus aquaticus. Next base: position 5,873 of record PVIJ01001403.1, read on the forward strand.
AGTTCCTGGCACAAGTCCAAGGGTGAGAAGCAAGTGCAGTTCCTTCACATGTCTCTCTGCTCCATGTGTCTCCTCCAGGTCTTCTTCTTGATCCCCCTTCCTTCCTTCTCCCCGTCTTCCCTAGTTTCTGCTCCCTGCCCAGTTCTGCCTTTCCTTAGGGTGGGACAGGGAAAAAGGAACCTCCCCTTTCCCAGGGGATTAACCTGTTATAATGTGACCTCATCACGGCCTCTTATCATCGATTGTGCTGAGTTACTGGAAAGATGACCTATTATCGTCCAGCTTCCTCTGTGCTGCTCATTCTCCATCTGCAAATGTCTCCAAGCTACTTACTAGTCCCTCTAAGTCTGGATTTCACAGGAACATATGGCTTGGGAGCTGGAAGGGAGCTCAGGAAGTACTTTATATTTCTGTCATGTCACATTGTTTAAAGTTGCTTATTTTCTCATTTCATCACAAAGCCTGCCATCCACCCCGTGCAGAACCGGAAGAGGACAGAGATCTAGAATCAGTAAGTGACTTACTGAAGATCACACTCACTCCACTCCATGCTCTCCTGATGTTTCAAACCCAGTGCCTTCTTGTCCTCTCTCTCATTGGACAGCCTCATTTCAGGGGTTGGATGGATAACATTACACCTTGGTCCAGTTTTGGTCATCCCCAGTTCAGGAATATTACCTTGAACTTGAATAGGGTGTAGCAGCAGCAGGAGTCGGAGTCCATCCTGGCTTTAAAACCCTTGTTTAAATGCCCAGGTCCAGGCCAGAGTCAGCCCAAATACAGACCTTAGAAACCATCTTTTGTCACGCGTCATCCACGGCAAGGTGGAAAGCAGCATGCGTGCAAATGTAAGCCCATGTTACAACCCTAAGTGCAACTGATGACACATGGGGTGATTTCATTTCCATAGCTCTTTGTGGCATGTCTCTGAGGGCCCAGATGCCCAGGCCTTTACACCCATTCACACAGATTACCTCACACAGCTTGAGTCTCTCACCTCCATAAGGTCTGTGTGGCCTCGATTTCTTCCTTGAACATTTTGCAAAGCTGAGGATAAAAATGTTCAAGACAGTGTTATTAAACAAGAATCTAAGGGGAAAGGAATTTCAGAACTGCCTGGGGATTCTCCATTGTGAATATTCACTACTCAAGTGTGAAGGAAGGCTCCTTGTCCAGCAAACCAGATCACAACTGATGATCGTTCCTCCTGTGATATGTTTTTAGTTCAACCTGGACAAGTTATCTCAGCTGGCCCATGCCTGTCAGTTTGAAGATCAGTTCAGTGAGGGGGCACTTTCATCTGAGGATACTGACAAGAGACATTGGTCTGTGATGTCACTTTCTGATGCTGTTCAGTCGAAGGGATGGTGATTAAGTCCAGCCTGAATGTGTTATGTTAAATTCCCAAGAAAGCACAGGAAGGAGAGAAGAAATTGAGGAATAAGGAGATTTCAGTCAGGCTGGGAAGGATGGAGTTGGAGCTAGGAGGTGGGTAAGGAGAGGTCAGGGGATGAGAGCATCTCAGGCATATCTATACACTGACCAGAAGCTTCAGCTACTGAGGAGCTAGCAAGAACCTCAGACATGGATTGATGGTTTGCAGTTAATCTTGATCCTGGGCAATTTAAGAAGGGCAGTGGCATTACCAGGCCACTTTCCACCAAGTGGAATTGCGGGTTAGTTTGTTGATGATGAGGTCCCTGCTCCAGGTCCCTGGCAGGGTACTGAAACACAGTCTTTATCCCTACAGTTAAAACAAGAGAAGACCGCTGCTCCCCCAAGGCGAAATGTCTGTGCCCAGGGCCAAGATTCAAGCCAGTATCCTCTCCACAGATAGGAAGCTGGTATTTTCTTGGAGCCAGATGCCTTAGTCTAGAACACTTAGCAACCTCATAGGAGACTGGGATGTTTCCATGGGGTTATTCAGACAGGGAGACCCTTTGGAATTGTATGCTGGTTTAGGATCTTGTCACCAGTGACCATGATGTCTGCAACTTTGGACAATCTTTAGCAACAGGAAGGATGCCGAGGCTAAGGCTGGGGCCAATGTGGGAGGGCCAGGATTGGCCTGGAGGTGGGGCTGGAAAAGATTCCTTTATGCATTTGTGGAGCGGATACTTCAGCAAATACTTCTTTGATGGTTTTAGATGCACAAGAAGCCTCTTAGTATCCTTCCTCTAAATATAGTCCCACAATTGTGACCCAGAAAGTTAGTCTCTCTTTCCTCAATTTTTTTGAGGTGTTTGGAAAGGGTAAGTATTAATTCATCAATGAAGGTTCAATGGAAGCTGCTTGTGAAACTCTCCACTGGAAATTTGGTTTTTGGGAGACTTTTGATTACTATTTCAATTTCCTTGCTTGTAATTGGTCTGTTCAGATTTCCTTTTCTTCCTGATTTGGTCTTGGATGGTTAAAAAATAAGTAGCCCAGTTCTTCTAACTTCCTTAATAATAGGTTTTAAAAAATATTTCTACTTATTTTTGTGAGAGTTCTTTGTATATATTTTTTCCAGATATTTGTTCACTTTGTCTAATTTTCCTACTTTTGGTAAGGTTGAGTTCTTATTATTTGTATTGTTATCTCTCTTTAACTTATTTATATGATCTGCATCATTTTTTTTTCTTGAACAGCTGTTCCAAAGGTATGTCTACCTGATTAAACATATTGTTCTTCTAATTTATTTCTATTGGTTAAATCAGATCCAATGTTTTTTTAAAGACAGCAACAATTTTCCCACTTTTTAGTAGTTCCGTTTCTATTTTCATTTTTCCTTGAGAATTTTCCAATCCAGACAACTTCTGGAAGTCATATTAAAAAAAAATCCATGCTCAGCGAAATAAGTCAGAAATAAAGAGAAAAATATCGAATGGTTTTACTTATAACAGGAATATAGCAGAACCAAACAAGAGAGAGACACTCAGCGAGGGAGGGGGGAGGATAAGGGCACAAAATGGAGTAGAAAAGGACACAATGGACCACGGTGATGGGTCACGGATGAACAGGTGGTGGGTTACCCAAGGGGAATACAAAATGTAAAAGATACAAATAACAATAATAATAAAAAAAAGGTTTCAAGTATATGCACTAACCATAACTTCATATGCTTCATGATAGAAAAAATATATCAGAGTTCTTAACTCAGGTTCTGATCTAGGAAAAATCAGGCTACTTAGTTTATCAACCAAATAAATTAAAAAGTATTAACTGTTGAGTTACAAGGAGTAAAGAAAAGTTATGAGAGTTGACAGAAGCAGCACTGACTCATTGGTAATGATCAAGGAAGGTTTTCTGAGTGACAGGAGTTAACCATGTAAGAAGGAGATAGCGCAGCATGAGCGAAGGTTCTGGGTTAAAAGGAGCCATGTTACTGAGTGAAGAGAAAGGCTAAATACAGAAATTCCCTAGTCATGTCTGCAATAGAGAGGGTGACCGCATGTTTAGACAGAGAAGTGTTGAGGACACAGTCTTATATTATAAAGGAAAAGAGATATGTATTAATTGGAAAAGCAAAAGACTAATTGAAAGACAGGAATACTCTTTGCATCCTAAGAATAACTACAAAAACATACTTTTGAATAAATGTCATAAGGAGGTAACTGCTATGAAGAAAAGGTACCTGCTATGAGAAAACCTGACAGTTAGCAAGCGATTTGCAAGCCCAACCCTGAGTGAACGAAAGAGGAGATGAGGATTGGTTGAAAGTGTGTGCAGATCAGGGAAGATTTGGCCAGCCCACTGGAAGTCCTTTAGCCAAAATCAGCATCAGAGTTGTCTTGAATCTCCCAGGAATGAGCCTATCATACCAAGTTCCCCACTAAGTCCCAATCAGACATGGTCTTTGGGAGCAGCCCATTGGCAATTTGGCCTCTTCACAAAAGCAGTAATGAAATCCAGAGGAGATCATGGATCTAGAGGTCAGTTCCATATCTGTCATATGAAGGTACCCATTCCTGTTTTTCAGTTGTTGAGTTTTTGAAGTTTTATGTATATTTTGGATAGTATAGTAATCCCTTTTCAGCTATGATTTGCAAATATTTCCCCCTCATTTTGTGGGTTGTTGATAGTGCCTTTTGATGCACAAATTTAAAAAAATTTCATGATGCCCAAATTGTTTATTTTTTCTCTATTACATTATCTGTGCTTTTAGTGTTATATAGAATAAACCATTGCTATGATTTTATGCTATGAAGGTTTTGTCCTATTCTGAGATTTTTTTATCAATTTAGGATAGTTAGATTCTTGAATCTTTTGGCTTAATTATTGTATATGGAGTTAAATTAAGATCCAATTTCACTTTTTCACATGTGGTTACCCAGCTTTACTAGCGTCGTCTGTTGAAAGACTGTCTTTCCCTTCTCCCCCACTATTGAATGGCCTTTGATTCCCTCAAAAATAATTTGGCCATGTGATGGTTTATTTCTAGGCTCTCAATTCTATTTCATTGGTCTATATATCTGTCTTTATGCCAGTAACTCATAGTAGTTACAGTACAGTTTGTAGACAGTTTTGAAATCAGGAAGTATGAGTCATCCAACTTTGTTCTTTTTCAAGATTGTTTTGGATAGTCATGGTCCTTTGAGATTCCATATGAAATTTAGAATGGGTTTTTCTATTTCTGCCAAAAATGTCATTGGGATTTTGACAGGGATTGCATCAATCTGTAGATCATTGTAAGTAGTACTTTTCATCTTAATAATGGAGTCTTCCAATTGATAAACAAGGGATATATTTACATTTATTTAAATCTTTTAAAATTTATTTTAGCAATGTTTTATAATTTTCATTATACAAGTCTTTTATTAGCTTGATTAATTCATAAGTATTTTATTCTTTTTAGTGCTATTGTAAATGAACCTGGCTTTGTAATTTCCTTTTCAAATTATTCATTGTTTCTGTATAGAAATGCGACTAATTTTTTTGAGTGATTTTGTATGCTTCAATTTTCCTGAATTAATTTATTAGCTCTAACATGGTAACTACAGTTAATAACAACAGATTATATGTTTGAAAGGTGCTAAGGGTTTCAATCACAAGAAAAAATATTTGTTACTATGTATGATGACAGATGTTGGCCGGATTTATTGTGGTGACCATTTCTCAACATATGCAAATACTATTATGTTGTACACCTAAAACTAATGTTATATACTAATTATACCACAATTAAAAGCTAACTTGAATTTTGAGTATGTCTGTATGTAAGAGATACTCCCCTTCCCACCTTCAAGAATTCGAGGACAAAAAGAAAAAAGAAACCTAATCCAGTTCTGTTTATTGTTTTCCTCCTGCACAAAACAAATGCAACAATGCTCAAATATATACTCAGAACACAAAGCCAGTTCTTATTACCTGTTGTTTTGATCTTTTAATTAATAAGGAAATGGAGATTGCCATTAAAAGGATAATTTTTACACAAGTATGTGCTTGTGTATAACTACTCAATCATGTTACACCTAGCATATTTGCTTTTGAGATCCACCCATGTTGAAATGTATTTGTCATTATTGTAGAGTGTTGTTTCTCCAATATTACAACGTGCTTATTAATTCACTGGTTCATAGATATTTGGGTTATGTCCAGTTTGACTGTTGTGATTAAAACTGCTATGAATATCTAAATCCAAGTGTGTAAGTGGACATGTCTTTATTTATTTTGGGTAAATAGCAAGGAATGGAATTTCTGGGTTGTATATCAAATATGCATTTAACATTTTAAGACTCCAACAAACTATTATCTAAATAGTTTAGACTATTTGAAATTTCCACCAGCAATGCATGAAAGCTCCAATTGCTCTGTATTCAGGGAAATATCCGGTATTAATGAGTCTTTTAATTCTAGCCATTTGGTTTAGAGTATATAGTAGCACATTGTGGTTTGAATTTTTCTTTCCCTAATAACTATAATGCTGATCATGTTTTCAACATCATTATTTCCATCCATATACCTTCTTAAGTATTTGTTTCAAATCTTTGCTCAGTTGAAAGGTGCATGTTTATCTTATTATTGAGTTTTATGAGTTCTTTATATAATTCACATACCATGAAGTTATCCATATAAAATGTACGATACCATCATTTTTAGTATATCCAGAGTTGTGCAAATATAGCCACAATCTAATCTGAAACATTTTCATTACCTCAAAAAGAAGCTCATACCCATTAGCAGTTCACTATCCATTTTCTTTCTCTAGACCTAGACAACCACTTATTTCCTAATCCTTTAAAATTTTTTTTGTATAATTTATATATATTTTACATCATTGTTCATTTTTGTATGATGTTTTCTTTCTCCTCTCAGGTGTAATCCCCATAGAATTTCCACCACCAATTCACCTGTGCACCATCGCCATAGTACCTTGTGTTCTTCCTTCCCGTTTTGGCCCCTTCCTCTCCCCTCCCCTTGCAGAATGTCTCTGATTTATAGTTGTCTGTTATATTTCCTAATTTTTTAGATTGGGCTATTTTAGACATTTCAAATAATGGAACAGAATCCAGAGTCCTTGGTGACTGGCTTCTCTCACTTGGCATAAGGTTTCCAGGTTCAGCCATGTTGTAGTATACATCTGTACTTCATTCACTTTTACTGTCAAATAACAATATATTATACAGATATGCCACACTTATCCACCAGTTGATAGAGTACTGGGATTGTTTTCACTTTTAGTCACTATAAATAATGCTGCTGTGAACACTGTCTTCAGGATTTTGTGTGAACCTGTATTTTTCTCTTAGGTATATAAATATGTATTTACAAGTATTTTCTCCCAGTCTCTCTCTTCCCTTTTTATTTTATTAACAGTCCCTTTTGGAGAACAAAATTTTAAATTTTTTGTAAAGCTCAACAATTCTATGATTTTTTTTTTTTTTTGTATCTTGTTAGGAAATCTTTGATTTACCCAAGGTCACAAATAATTTTTTACATTTTTTCTAGGATTCTTACACCTTTGGCTCATATTTAGATCTATAATCCATTTTGAAATTATTTCTGTGTATGTTGTGAGGTAAGGATCAAATTTATATTTCTGCATATGAATAATGCCAGCACTACATTTTGAAAAGATGATCACTTCAGTATTGAATTTTGGCACTCTTAGCAAAAGTCAGTTGACAATGTGTGAAACTCTATGTTGAATACTGTAGCTTTATATTAACTCTAGAATCAGTTAATCTAAGTGTTAAGTCAGGTACTGTTAAGTCCTTCAATTTTATTCTTTACAAAGCTGCTTTGCCTATTTGAGGTCGTTCACATTTCTATATAAATGGAGAATCATCTTTTAAATTTTTACAATTATGTTAGTTGGGATTGAAATTGTATTGAATCAGTAAACAAATTTAGGGGGCATCAACACCTTAATAACATTCAGTCTTCTCACCTATAATCATGGAATATTTTTTTGAACTTTGATTTTTCATTTTTTATAGTTTTCAATGCACAGGGTTTTGCCATATTTTATGAAATTATCCCTAAATATTTCATTCCTCTTGGTGGTACTATTTCTAAATTTTAATATTTTTATCACTATCTATGTAGTAATTTTTATATGACCTTGTATCCTTTAACTTTACTCATTTTTCTAAATTTCTTGTTTTCTACATATGCAACCAAACTGTCTGCAAATAAATAATTTTACTTTGTTGTCACGCGGTCTGCATGCCTTTCTTTCTCTTGTCATGTTTCATTTGTTTGGGTCCCCAGTGTTGTTTAATAAAGTATGGCAGCAAATATTCTTGCCTTGTTCCTAATTTTTGGAGGAAAGTATTTCATTTTTTACAATAGAGGACATTAACTATAGCATTTTCTTTGTAGATGCCCTTTATCTGGTTGGGGAAATTTCCGTTGTTCCAGACTTTCTAGAATTTTTATGACATGGTTTTGAATTTTGTTGGATGCTTCTTCTATCCCTATTGAGATGATTGTATGACTTCTCTTTTAGCTCTGTAAATACGATGCATTGCATTGATTTTTGAATGCTAAACTAACCTGAACTAAATTCCACTTGGTCATGATGTACGTTCCTTTTGATACACTATTCACATTTTCTTGTATTTGTTAAGGACCTGTATACATATTTGTGAGACATTAGTGTGTAATTTTTGTTTCTTGCACTGTCATTATCTGGTTTTGATATAAGGTTAATGCTGACTTTGCAATCTAAGGTTTGAAGTGTTGTCTCTTTTCTATTTTCTGAATATTTGTGTAGAGTAGGTAGAATATTTTTCCCAATTGTCTGGTATAACTGACCAGCGAAGTTACCCGAGTCTAGAGCTTTCTTTATCATAAACTAGACATCTGTTTCTTTGCTATTCAGTTTACCTGTTTTTTTTTTAAATTTATTTATTTATACATACAAGCGGGGGCACAGGCCAGAGGCGTGGGGCGGCGAGAGGGCCCACCAGAGACAGAGTGGGGAGCAGAACAGGCAGATCAGAAATACACTGCTGAGGGGAGCAGCGGGCGAGGCAGGAGAGGTCCGCGGCACCATGTGGGACTCTCCCTGGCTGGGCATCGAACTAGCATTGACGCTGCCGACAGCTACACAGCGCAGCACCCAACCGCTGCGCCACCAGGGAGGCCCGTTTTTCTTTAGTGTTTTGATATTCTAGAGTTTTGGTATTTTGTATTTTTCAATAAATGTCATTTTCATCGCTTTTTATATTCACTGGCATAAAGTTCCTAATATTTATCATTGCAATTTGTAGGACTGGTAACAATGTGTCTTCTTTCATCTTTGGTATTGATAATTTGCACCCCTCTTCTTTTTTTCTTTGATCTGGCTAGAGATTTATCTATTGTTTTTTTTTTCCCCAAAGAATCAGATTCTGATTTATTTACCTGATTGTTTTTTCTGCTTTATATGCCATTGATTGTCTATATTTTTGCTACCATTGCCTCCTTTATGCTTGGTTTAATGTTATTCAATTTCAAGTTTCTTAAGGTGGAAGCTTACATAATTGAGTCTTCTGCTCTTTTCTAATGTAAGAATTTAATGGTATACATACTCTTATAATTACTGCTTTTGTTGCTCATTAAAACTTTTGATATGCTGCACTCTGATTTAGTTCATCAAATTTTATAATTTTTTTAATCTATTGTCTGATTTCCAACAATTCGAGGGTATTTTTCATGATTTTTAACTCTTGTAATGAAGAATAACACTTTGTAATTCTTTTGAGTTCTGAGATTTAATGGTCCAGAATATGTTCTCTTCATTAATATTCCACATGTTGTTAAAAATGTGTAATCTGCAGTTGTTGAGTGGAATGTATTGATATTTGGTCCACTAGAGTGAAGCATTATTTTTAGGTTCAGAGATAAAATTCATTGATTGTCCTAATATATCCTTATTGATCTTGAGTAGAAATCTTAAGTTTGATTTTCAATATTAAGTCTGCACACATTTGAAAAATCTCATGTCCTTTTTTTCATCATGCTATATACCAATGCCCTAATGACACTTTATACTCATTCTTTAAGGCTGAGTTTGAGTTTAAATGTAGTGTTAGTGTTTAGTTTGAGTTTAAATGTAGGCTAGTGAAGAGTATGGCTCTTGATATAATGTATACTTGTGTTCAATTCTTATTCTGCTACTTTCTATATATGTGTTCATGGGTACATGGTCTTTATATTTTGTGAAGGATTTATGAAAATTTTTATGTGCAGTATATGGCACAAATTAGTAACATATGGCACTGCTGCTATGTGATTTGAGGGAATACTGGGCAGGGTTTACATGTTTATTTTATCAAAAATTCTGGCAATATCTAGATTACTCCATTAGCTATTTATCCATATGTATCAAACAGTGCTTTACTTGAGCTTCCTATTACAGTGATTAGAATATGAAAGCTTCCTAAGAAGGGCTATTCTTATTTATTCAATATCATGAAATTATTGGATAGCTGTTTTCAGTAACAGAAGAGATAAAACAACATGATGCTAATGAGCATGTAGGAATATGAGGCCCTAGAAAGTGAAGTGCATCCTAAAACAGTGTATTAGGATTGGGCCTATCTTATTGGAGGCAATTATATATATCTATAGGCCCTGAATGCCTGTGTCATGTCTCATGAGGTTAAGCAATAGGAAGGTACCTAGACATTCTCAAATCCAAACAGTAAGGTGATAAAAAGAGAAAGTATAACTTACTACTTGTCTCTTATATCCAGTGTTTGCTAGGGCCTAAATAAAAAAATAATAAATTGCTGGAGTCATTTAACACATATAGCTTGGGATTAGAAGCATAAAGAGTAATATAAGTTCTGTTATGCAAATTATATTTTCATTCAACAAAATCTGTTGCACCTATTAGTTTCAGGATTTCCACTAGATACTGGGGAATGAGTATGACAGACACAGTTTCTTTGTGGAGAAGGAATATAATTGTATAAGAGCTATGAGAGTACAAGGAGCTGTGAAATAGAAGGAAGGCATCTAAACCCATGCTTCTTTGAGGTGCAGGGCTGAGTTTAGGATTGAAGGACTAGAAGTGATGGATCAAGAGGGAAGACTAAAAGTTTCAGGAAGAGGAAGCAACCTCTAAGGAAGTCTTAGTTACCAATTCTGACCTTCTCAGAAACATTGAGCTATAGGAAAATACACACTTTTGTGGTGAATGTCTAAAGCATTTAGTTTTCTAACTAAAATTCAGCCTGAGATAAGTGAAGTGCAGGATGACAGTGTAACACCTCATCTCATGAGAGTTTTCCAAAGAAAATCTTGATGATTATTAAAAGAATGACAGAAGTTCAGGCTTGTTGATGCATTTTATTGTGAGATGGGGGAGTCTGGTAAAAAACTAGAAAATGACCATGGTGTAACAAGGAACTTAAAAATGAAGAGTCAGATTTGTAACTTACATACATGAATACAGGAACAAATTGGCACAAAATGTTAAACATTGTTCCCAACACTTTATATAAGGTTATCCTAATTTGGCTTACTAAGGAAATGAGAGTTTTATGGTTAGGCTAATCTCTTAATAAAACTGCAGAGCATCATGCTATTAGTCACACAGTGAATTTGAAAATTTGAGAGTTTTATATTAAAAACTGGGTAAAGGTAAAATGACTTGATTGTAGTTGTAAAACTAATACATTCCTGTTTAAATTCTGTTCTACAGTCCAAGGCAAGTATAAATGTTAACATAACACTGTTAAATCAAATCTCAATGCAAGAGAACCAATTGCATCTCTACTTTAAATCTTATCAACTTTCCAAATTTTCATACTAAAATATATTATTGTATTAATACAAACTACAGTATTATACACTACACTGTGTAATAAATAAAGAAATATAAAAATAAGACACATAAATATAAAAGTTTTCTAAAACTAAAAGTACATATGTCAGTAAGAAGGGTATTAATACTGCCAGGTTTGAAGACATACAGTACAAAAATGTTGCACAGATCTATAAACTAAAAGAAATAAAATAATACTGATAGGTAAAAATCAGCTAATGTTGTTAATAAACTGGGTCCATAATAACTAACATTTGGAAACAGTTATGAGCCAAATAACAATGGCATGTCCATGTCTGAAATGCAAATACATGGTTAAAGCAGATTAGAAAATTTCCCTTTCATTTCTGTAGAGAAATTTTAAAAGTCAATTAATGTAAAATGAATACTGAGGAATTAAAGGATTAAATGTCCCAGTGTTTTGGTTTCTCTGACAGAGTCAGTGGTTTTAAATTTTATTTTGGAATTTTGACACAACAAACTAATCAACAAATGCTAGTTATTGTAGGCCACACATTGAACGAAGGCGGGTTAGATCCTTGAAAATACTGATAAATGGCACTTACAGCACACAGGTCTTGCTTAAGGCCAAAGGAGATACAAAGCTTCATATCATGTCCTTCATATTTGTCACCACATACTCAAACACAATTACAAACACCGATTCTGACGACTCTGCTGTCTTTACCAGTATTAACACTGTTAGTCCCTGCAATCAGAACTCAATGACAATCTTCTGAACTCTATTTTAAACCACATGAGTAAAAAACTTCAGTTCTTATATCAGCTGCTTTCTTAAGGCTAACAATACACTTAAAATGATAATAAGCTCTACTATGACATCTAAATATTAGAAATTACTACCTTCTAAATTGAATTTATAAAAGGTAGTTAGCACGGTTTGGAACTGCATTATACTTCTCTGTGAAGGGAATTTTGTAGTGCAGAAGTTCTCTCATTTTAAAAAACATAATAAAATACTGAAGCGGATTTAGCATATGTTTACCAATAAAAAAATTATAAAATTTCTCCCAATTGTACAGCTTAGGAATAAACCAACATGAATGATAATACTGATAAAATGAAACAATGCCAGATGCTTGTCTAATTAATCAGTTTCCTTTAACCTATTAAATCTTTGCTTTCTGAGTCATTAAAGTTTTCTAATCTGCTTCATGATATAAACTTGTTCCTAATCTTGGAAAATGCATGAAAAATTACTAGGTTGGAGGTTCAGGCACACCTGGATTTTTTTTTGTGTGTGTATTTTTTGTTTTTGTGGGTTTTTTTTGTATTTTGTATTTTAGATTTTTACTTTACACAGTAGTGAACAGAAATCACAGTATACAGGTTACTGTGGTTCCATGAAAAGCATGTATAATATAGAACATACTTCATTACCAATTAGAATTTATTTTCCTTCTAGAAAAACTATTAGTCTTCATTTGTTTTTTCTTCAAACAGTTGCTCATTATTCTTGCTTGCTTTTTGTTCCAAACTGCCCGCTTTATTCACAGCTCCATCATCCTTCGTTAGACCTTTAGTTTTTGCTCCTTCTCTCTCCTTCTCTGCCTCTTCTACCTCTTCTTCCTCCATCCCTTCTTCCTCCTCCTCCTCTTCTTCTTCATCCCCTTGTGGTTTTTCACATTCTTTTTCTTCCTGCAGTTCTTCCATCTCCTTATCCTCCTCTTCCTCCTCTTCTTTTTCACTGTCTTCATCTTCTTCCCTTGTCAAACTCTCTCTTTCATCTGAATCAACCTGTGAGGGAGATGCCCTAGCATCAACATGGTCACTCATTAGGACTTCTGGTCCTGCCTCTTCTTGCTCTGTACTATCGCGTTCTTCTGCTTCTCTCTTACAATAGGAGTAGCGATGATTCATGTGTTGAGAATAAGATCCAGAGTGTGAGAAACGTTTTCCACATTTGTCACATTGATAGGGCTTTTCTCCAGAATGTAATCTCATATGTTCAATCAAATGATGCTTGTGTTTGAACGCCTTTTTACAAATTCCACACTCGTGAGGCCTTTTACCTGAAAAATAAGACCATGGCTATGAGATGAAATGATGGTATTAAATAAGTAAAATCCTCATAAGGTTTTGGGATACCTCAGGTTGTGAAAAGGGTTACAGATTCATTATTCAAAAGCTATCAGGCTTAGAGGTAGAAACCTAAAGCCCTAAATAATATACAGTACATCCTTACTTTATAATATGTTCTACACACACGTGGTATAGTGAAAATATCATGTTAACCCCATAACATTGAGATTGTACAATTCATTTTAAGATGATGTATTTTGAAAATTTCAGCATGCAACTAAACTTATATAAGACTGATTCATACAATGAAATGACAAAAATATTGAGATAATTTTTTATTAACATTAAAAAGATGACATTAAAAACGTTATTTCAAAATTAGTTCAAGTTTGCTAAAGGAGTGGGGAGGAAAAACCAAATTCTTACAGCAACTCACTAACTTTTACACCACTTTCGTACTTTTAAATCATTCTTTATTTAAACTGAACTGAATTTTCTTTTCAATCTGCTCTTTAGAACCCATGGTTATAGTTTAGCTTTTATCCAATTCAACCACCACCACTTGTATGGAAAGACACATAAAGACTAAAGAAACATTTCTATACTTTAGGAAAGAAAAACTGTAGCCCATATGACAAAAGATCATCAAACCAATAAATATGCTGTGACTGGCTCATATATTTACCATTATTCAAGTGCCAAATCCAGATGGTCTAGTTGGTGGCAATTATAATGTGACTATCAAATCTTAATGTGATTCATAGTTTAGTAGAAATTAATTTGATCGTATAGTGAACTGACCATATAACAGGAAGGTCTGCTGAACAGTGTTGTTATCACAATAAAAAAACAATACAGTTAAATAAACTTTTAGGAAAAACATCAGAATAGGGACTTGGGGAAGATGGCATTAGAGTAAGTTCCTTCTTTGACCTAGGGAGAATAAACTAGTAAGAAATCTAGATTCGTATTGGACTCAGAGAATCCCATGATGTGGGGGGGAACTGGAGTATCTCACAATCACCAGGGACTAGTTCTGACTAAGTGCAAGAAAAGAGAGATGGAGGAAATTCAACTCTGAGCAACACATAAGGATATGTAGGGAAAGACACAGCAGCCAGGGTGGGAACAGTGGTTAATATCCATCCCAGAGAGAGCAAAACTGATTGCTATGGCTCTAACCATGGGAGATATGTGTAAGAGCACTGAAGCTGGTAAGGAGGTAAGTCCCCCCAGTGAGGAAGACAAAACTCAGAAAGGCATGAAACTCCCCCCAACCATTTCCCTAGAGAAAGGGTGGTATGGTAAGGTAGATCAAGTAGAGCTGTGTTGGAATGTGTTGGGGCTGCACAAAAAGCCCAGCCCACTGACTGTAGGGACGTGGGTCTGAAATCCATATAGGAGGACTAGCAATGTTACAGGCAAGAGCTAATCAATGAACAACACTTTCACCAACAAATGACACCTCCAGGGTTCCCCCTCTAGTCTCTGAAGATCCAGGTGCAGATTAGTTCTCCCTGACATGCAGCACCATCTACTGGAAAAGTGGAAGTTCTGTACACTTAATATTTAGAAAGTAAATAATGGGGGGATGGAAAAACACAGCAAGGGCAATGTGATTCCCCAGGGGGAACACACTACAGAGAACAAATGTCTAGAACCCAATCGTAAAGCCATGGAAGATCTTTTTTCCTATCAGGTACAGAGTTCAAGATTGCCATGATAAAGACACTTAAATAAATGGAAGAAAATTCAGAAAAGGTGATCAAAGATACACAAGAAAACTCAGAAAAACAAATGAAAATGCTGAGAAGTAAAATTTATGAACAGATCTAAATTAAAGCTTTCAATAAGAAAATAACCGAGATGTAGGACGTAAAACAATCAATAGTGGGCTAAAAAGTTCTGGAAAAAGCTAAAGAAGTAGAATAGACCAAATGGAAAACCAAATCAGTGACCTTGAGGATGATAATGCACAAAAAATCCAGCAGGAAGAAAGATACAAAGAAAAAAAAAAACAAGAAAAACTTTGAGAATATCCTACTCCATGAGGAAAGGTGTTATAGAGGAAAACTTCCCAAACCTGAAGAAAAACTAAATATACCAAGTCCATGAAGATAAAGAACACCAGGGTACTGAAACAGCATGAGACCTACACCAAAATGCAAAGTAAGGAAACTTCCAATAATTCAAGACAAAGAAAGAATACTAAAGTTGACAAGGGGGAAGTTGACAATATAACTTATAAAGGAAACCTGATCAGGCTTATATCTGACTTCTCTGAAGAAGTATTATGGGCAAGGAGAGAATGGAATGATATCATCAAAATATTTTATTTGCTAGGCTCTCCTTTATCTATGAGGGAGAAATAAAGGCCTTCTCAAACAGAAACTGAAGGAATTTGCAAACATTAAACTCCACCCTACCACTGAAATGTGAAAGGAGTTCTCATTTCTAAATCAAAGAAAGAACAAATACAAAAAACTGAACAAGGAAATAGCTAGTGACAAACTTAGTGATAAAACAGCAGTAGCAAGACTGTAATATATCAATAATCACTTTAAATGTAAAAGCAAACTGAACACACCAATTAAAAGGCACAGCGTCTGGTTGGATTAGAAAATAGAATCCAGGTATCTCTTATTCCAAGACTAACTACCAGACATCACTTTCAACAACAAACCCATTCCTTTAAAATGCAGCTCTTTTGGCCTGCTGTGTCTGTGTCTGTTGTCTTCGCCTTCCCATTTTTTTTTTTTAATAAACCTGCCTTTTAGATATATAGAATACAGCATTTTGCTGTCTTCAGGAAATGCTCCTGAATTCCAAAAATAAACACAGAGTAAAGTTATGTAAAACAATCATATAAGGAAATGGGACCCAAAGGAAGGCAAGGACAGGCATACTTGTATCAGATAAACTAGATTTCCAAATAAGAAAGGTAACAAGGGATGATCACTATGTAATGATTAGGAGAATAATACATCAGGAAGACATAATATTAACACAATGTATGCGGGAAACGTATTTATATGTTTTACGTTGACTGGTAGTAGAGAGTGGGACACATATTAATATGTTTTTTTATAGACTAGCGGTAGAATGCGGGTAACGTATAAATATGTTTATTTATTGTCGGAGGCCGGCTCCGACCGAGGTTGGGTTCCCGGGGGTGGTGGGGAAAGCGTCGGCGGCAGCAGGAGAGGGGGAAGGGCGGGCCAGGGCGCGGCAATTTATATATATATTTTTTATACTTAAAAAATTAGCAAAAATGGTCCGCGCTACCCGCAAACAATGTGTTAATATAAATGCACCAAATAAAGGAACATCAAAATACATAAAACAATTACTAATCAATCTAGAAACAGACATTGGGGAAAAACATATCAGTGGCTGGGAATTTCAACACCTACTTTCACCAATGGACAGATCAACCAGAGAGAAATAAGGACAAAACAGTTTTAAAAAAAAAGATTTAGGTCACCTGGACTTAACTGACATATATAGGGCACTGCACACTATATACAATCTTCTCAAGTACACATGGAACATTCTCCAGGATTATCTACATACTAGATAAGTATCAACAAATTCTTGAAGACAGAAATCATACCAAATATCTTTTCTGACCAAAAGGTTATCAACTAAAAATCAAACACTAAAAGAAGGCAGGAAAAACCTCTAACTTGTGGAGACTGAACAACATCATCAAGTCACTATTGGTCTAATGAGGAAATCAAAGAGAAATTTAAAAAATGATAATGAGGACACAATCTTTTAAAACTTTTGGGACACAGTGAAAGCAGTATTAAGAGGGAAATATACAGCAATATAATCCACACCAAGAAACAAGAACGAGTTTAAATAAATAACTTTATCTTTCACCTTAAGAAACATGAAAAAGATGAACAAACAAAACAAAAAGGGAGCAGAAATAAATGAGATAAACATCAAAAAGGCAGTCCAAAAGATTAATGAAACCAAAAGCTGGTTCTTTGAAAAAATAAACAATATGGCCTCCCTGGTGGCACAGCGGTTGACCGCGGAACTGTCAGCAGCACGCAATGCGAGTTCGACGCCCAGCCAGGGAGAATCCCACATGGTGTGGCAGACCTCTCCTGCCTCACCCGCTGCTTCCCTCAGCAGTGTATTTCTGATCTGCCTGTTCTGCTCCCCGCTCTGTCTCTGGTGAACCCTCTCGCCATCCCATGCCTCTGGCCTGTGCCCCAGCTTATATGTATAAATAAATAAATCTTAGAAAAAATAAACAATAAACAATAAACAAACCCTCAAGCTAGTAAAGAAGGGGAAAAAATCAAATAAATATGATCAGAAAGAAAAGAAAGTTGTAACAGACATCTCAGAAATTTATAGGCTCATAAAGGATCATGAATATCCATGGCAATCCTGACAAAAAAGAATAGTATCACACTGCCAGACTTCAAACTAGTACAAAGCTATAATAATCAAAACAGTACAACACCAGAATAAAAACAGATACACAAACCAATGGAATAGAACTGAGAGCCCAGCAACAAATCCAGACAAATATGGACATTTATCTATGAGAAAGGAGAACATACACTGGAGAAAGAAAAGTCTCTTCAATAATCGGTGTTGGAAAAACCTGCACATATAAAAGAATGAAACTAGAACACTATTTTATACTATACACAAAAATTGACTCAAAATGAATTAAAGACTTGAATATAAGACCTGAAACCATAAAATACATAGAAGAAAACATACGTAAAACACTCCATGACATTGGCTTCACAAATATCTTTGTGGATTAGTCTCTGATAGAAAAGAAAAGAAAAGAGAACATAAACTATATCAAACTAAAAAGTTGCACAGTGAAAGAAAATATCACTAAAAGGAAAAAAGCACCCTACTGACAAAGGACTGACACCCAAGACTGACAAAGAACTCATACAATTCAACAAAAGAAAACAAATAATCCATTAAAAAAAACGGGCAGAAGAGCTAAATAGGTACTTCCCTAAGGAAGACATACAGATGGCCAAAAGGCACATGAAAAAATTCTCATCATCATTTTATAGTCAAGTAAATGTGTATCAAAACCATAATGAGATAGCACCTCATCGTCATGGAATGGCCCACAACAAAAAGAACACAAAAAATAAATGCTGGTGAGGATATGGAGAAAAAAGAATCCCTCTTACACTGTTGGGACTGCAGATTGGCCCAGCCTCTATGGAAAACAGTATGGAGATTTCTCAAAATATTGAAAATGTATCTACCAATGACCAAGCAATTTCACTCTTCGGTATCTGCCTGAAGAACACAAAAACACTAATTTGAAGTGGAATATGCACTCCTATGTTCATTGCAGCACTATTTAGAGTAGCTAAGTTATGGAAACAACCTAAGTGTCCAAATACAGATGAGTGGATCAGAAATATTTGTACTACAGCTAGTCAACGGAATACAACTCAGCTATCAAAATAATATAAGCTATTGACATTTGTAATAACATGGATGGAAGCAGAGGGGATTATGCTAAGCAAAACAAGTCAGAAAGAGAAAACAAAGGACGATGTCACATTTATGTGGAACAGAGATATAAAACAAAGGGACAGATAAAGTCAAACTAAGAACTAACCCTAGAAATCTGACAATAAAATTGAAGCTAAAAGAATGGGAGGAGCAGTAATGAAGTGGGAAGGGAGTACAATGTATTATGGGATGAACTGTGGGTGCTTTGGGGGTAGGTATGCTGTAGTAACAACACTTGAAGGGGGAGGTACTATATTTCTAAAACACAATGATGTAAACCAATTTTACCTCAAAAACCACACACACACACACACACACACACACACACACACACAGTATTGTAAACCAATGCTAACTCAATAAAAAGAAAAAAGGGCCTCCCTGGTGGCGCAGCGGTTGAGCGCTGCGCTGTGGAGCTGTTGGCAGCGCACGAAGTGGGTTCGACGCCCAGCCCGGGAGAGTCCCACATGGTGCAGCAGACCTCTCCTGCCTCGCCCGCTGCTCCCCTCAGCAGTGTATTTCTGATCTGCCTGTTCTGCTCCCTGCTCTGTCTCTGGTGAACCCTCTCGCCACCTCATGCCTCTGGCCTGTACCCCAGCTTGTATAAATAAATCTTTAAAAAAAAAAGTTCTGGTTTTCAAATGCCAACTAATTTAACATTTTTAGTAAGTACTATATAAATCAAGCAAAGTTTACTTATATAAAAAACTGCTAGGTTCATTGACATACCTGTATGTTCATATTTATGTCTCAATAATGAGCTACTTTTTTGGAATATCTTATCACACAGATCACAAGCATACATTCCATTTTCTGTTTTCCGCATTTTCTTTTTGGGTGGTGTAGAGTCAGAATCATTCTGATCTTCTACATTTGACACTCCTTCTGAGCTAGTATCTTGCCTTTCATCCTAAAGGAAAAAAAGGTAATTTAGTTTAAAATTAAAAGATAAACAGAAGGCATAAATAAAAGCATGGGTTAAGGAACTACACTGATTTATATTCTAATAACTTGACCAAAGCAAGCATACTATTCATCACTGCAGAAGGTTTCCAAGGGTGGGGCTAGATGTAGACAAAGTGAAGTAAATACAGTCACAACTGTAAAAAAAACAAAAAAGCATATGGTCAACAGGTACTGAAATAAAGGGCCATCAAACAGAAAGAATGAAAAATGCGTAGTAACAAGTTTTTTTTTTGTTTTTTTTTTGATTAGCTTTATTGATTGTTTGCTATGGAGGCTTCCCGTATTTGTCTTTGTCCTTCTTTGTGGCTCTACAACACTTGATTGTTGCGTTGGGCAACACCACACTGATACACGGGAGCCATGGAGCAAGCTCCATAATGCAGGCTGCTGCTCAGTGAGCGAGATCCTGGCCTTTTTATTGATAGAGTAACTGTACAGCATCAGTTACAGGGGTTAGGAGGACAAGGACAAAATAGGGGTGAAAATTAAAGAATGTGTTTTTGTCATCTAGGGTTTCCAGGGGGATATGGGTCTGCTGACCAGATAATTCTTATTTGTTTAGGGCTAGCGCTGCCCCGAAAGGGACAGTCTTGCTAAGAGAGGTCTGCATGGTTGCAGGCAGGAGGGCAACCCTGAGACCTCCCTGCTGAGGGAGGTCCGTGAGAAGACCTGGCCTGGTACAGGTCACGTGCAGGCAGGAAGGTTACTGACCTGCAGAGAGACAGAGAGTCTGTGCAAGAAGCACCCACATAGTCACAGGTGGGCAGACAGGAGTGTAGTAACAAGTTTTACTTGGTTCCATACACAACATTCTTTTATGAGATATTTGCAGAAAGTTTTTACCTTATGGGTTTACAAAATATCCACAATTTCTAACTGCGCCATTTATCTGCATTTTCATGTTATATTTCACTAAGCAAAAACTAAGATTCAACTTTTTAGAAGGTCTTTAAAACTGCATCATCCAAAATTTTGTATTTCTATGAACTAATCTCCAAGGCCTCCTTGAAAAGAGAAAGGTGTGGCTCTCTTTCCTAAGGAGCAAGGCAAAATAAATACTTAGAATTTTAGTGCAATAAAAAATTCTTCATTTAGCTAAGAGATAATTCTGGGTAGGAGGTTCTTGTGTAGGCAAAATAATCCCGCAGGGACTCTGTAGCAGAATTAGGTCCCCTAAGATACTTATGCATTAAGTCTTCCATTTTATTGCCTCAAAATCCACTCATCATCTCAAAGTTTACAGGTTTTTCACATTTCTGAAGACTTTGTAAAGCATGAGAGATTGAGCATTTCTGGGGGTCATTTGTGAGCTGCCAATGGATGTTAAATTAACAACTGCTTTCATTGTTTTTTCATCTAGTCATGATTAAATGAAATGTTAGGTCGTTCCTCCATTATTCAATGGCATGTATGGTGTTTTATACACTGTAATTTTGGATGAATTCATTCATCATGTGAAAAAAAATAAGACATCGCAATGACAGGAAACCCCATTGGCAGCAATATTTAAAGGAAAAAAGGGTAACAAATACATATTTGAATAGATTATAATTATTTTATATATACCTACTTATAGCAAATATTTGAGTAAAAAATAAAATTTATTTCTAAATCAGCATTGATTTGATTCAATCAGAAACTGATGGGAAAAATAAGGTAATTAAGCTTAGTGATACAGAATAAGCCTGAACAATGAAACATACAACAGTCACACAAAATGACTCTATCCAAAACCATCATGGATTTTTAAGGAAAAGTTAAGGAGAAAAATGCATATAAAGATTCACAATTACACTTCAGATATATTAATTATGATTGAACATTAGTTTATAGCTTATAAAATGATAATAAGTACATCGACCAGGTGAGTTCTTTGTATACTTAATCCTTGTTTGACTAAAGTCTTTTGTATGCAGAATTTTTAACACATAAAAAGTGATAGCCAAGTTTTCCTAGTATGAACTGACTGCGAATGGGAAGATATTTTTCTTTATTAATGATTAAAATCAAGGTAGAAACTATTACTGATTTTTAAAATATAACTATAAAAGCAGAAATCTGTTTTGCGAGAATGCCAATTTTTCCTCTTTCTTTCTAGCTTCAAATAGTCAAATTTTAAGCTGAGACTTATTAATCACTTTTCACAGAAGTACATTTTAAATTTTAGTTGATAATTATACCTTGGATTAGTAAAATGTAAAAGAATAAATTGAAGATATGCTGCTACAAAAGTTAAAGCAGACACTCATCTGTTTCTTTTCAAAAATGACAATTTGTAACAACCTGCTTGACTCTATAGTGACTGACACTTATACAAAAAATTCATTGTGTCCTCTCACCCTTTTTAACCCTCCCCCTTGCCTCTTGTAGCCTCATTATTTCCAATGGTCCATGGTAAAGGACTATGGGTACTTTGGTGGTGCATGCGATGTGGTGAGGAATGAACCTATTCCTCTGAATCATATACAGTGTTGTAAACCAATGCTACCTCAAAAAAATTTTTTTTTCATTGAAGTAAGTTAAAAGAGCATTTTACCTAACAGGTACAGGATGGGAATCATTTTTACCTGATTTCCATTTGGCTGGATCACTTTCAAGGATGGCTCCTGGACTGCAGGGCTGACTGTAGTTGAGTATGTGTAAGCCACCTGGGGAATCAGAATAGTCTGCTTATTGGCAGCTAGTGCTCGCAAGCATGGAACACTGTTCTGGTCAGTAATGGCCACAATTGTGGGTAGCTGGGCAGTGACTGTAGGAATAGCAATATTTATGGGGTTGGCACTTGGTGGGATTACATTTACAACTGGTTCTGAGTCTGTAACACAACTGTCCTTTTGTGGCTCCTTTTTTGCGCAAGACAAATTCAAGGGTTCTTCCTGGACAGAATAAACACTGTTCTGGTAAACACTAGTGATAGTTGACCTTTCCAATAATTCTCCCTGTTGCTTTGGTAGTGAAAGATCAAGAGGTTCTACTTGTGGCTCTTCTTGTGCACCTTCTGTCGTGTACAAGTAACCCTGTGTATTTCTGGATGAGGAGAGGTTTAGAGGTGATGGGGATGATGTACTACTTCTGGAACCATTGATAGTTGATCCCACTGGTAAAACTGGAGAGTTAGTCATCTTCAGGGGACTTTGAAGATTTATTGTGCTGTCCTGGGATTCATTTGCATTTGTAGATTGAGGTGGATCATCATTCTTTGCAGAGATATTTACTTTGCCTGGTTCAGGAGAGGATGGTTCAGAAGAATGCACTGAAATCTGTCCAGCTTGCATCTTTTCAAACCACTTTTTTACTACATCCAGTGGTAGGTTTACTGAGTCAGCAATTTTTGAGAGCTCTTCCGCACTTGGTTGTGCATTCAAAGCATAATATGCTTTTAGAAGAGACAAGAGGTTCTTTAAAGGTGGCTGACTGGGAGATAAATTGCCATCTCCAGGACCCGATGAAACAGAGGACTCTGGTTTCTCAGATTCTGGGCCAGGGAGTGGAGGGGGCTGTGCAGGCTGCTTTAGGTCATAGTGCTTTAATTCCGGAAGTGCATTAATATCTCCTGGACAATCGTCACACAGAAGGCAAGTGCTATCATTCACTCCTTCTTCAAAGCTTTTGTCCTTCTCAGATTTAACTGTAAGATCTTCTGGTAATTTTTCACTTTTGCAACTGTTTATTGGAACTGGATTTTCTTTTTTTAAATTTTGAGGAACAACTTGAAGTTGACTAGGCTGCTCAAGACTGTAGTTAATTATAATTTTGGTTGTCCCATCTTGATCAACCAAAGGAAGACTGATGGCTGAAATAACAGAATGGCCACCTTGTTGTATGGATGAAGCATTGATTGTTTCTTGTTCTTTGGATGCAAGATTGGCTTGATTATTCTCCAAAACTTGCCTTATTACATTACCATCTACTGCCACTTTAAGTACATTCTGAATATCACTTAAATTGATACTTATGGGAGACACCAATCCAACTGTTGGTAGAACAACAGCTTGTACCACACCCTGAGGAGAACTGGTTGCCTGTAATGGGCCACCACCACTAAAAACCCCATTTTGTAAAGGGGTTGAACAGTTGATTCCTGAAGCAACCACTATGGGTTTGAATTCATAATCCACAGGTTCAGTTTTAATTTGGTTTACAGAAAGTTGTTCTTGAAGGGGTTTATTCTCTATCTTCTGCCGTATCTGTGGTCGTGTGGGACTGCCTGGTGATGCCGAGAGAGATGGTGAGGAACACTGAGATGTCTTGAGTCCTGTTCTTTGTCGCCCATTCACAGGCATCAAGCTGATACATTTTTTACTGCTTATGTGTGAGCTATAGGAACCAGAATGGGAAAAACGTTTCTTGCAGTTTGGGCATTCATATGGCTTCTCTCCTAAACGAAAAAATTATATTCATAAATTTTTATGTATCTACATTTTCCCTAAAACAAGCATTGTCAATTTAAAAAGAAGTTACCGTGAATACCTATGATACAATTTTAATTAAAGTCATTTTGTGTTCAAACCTAAATAAATGTTAAAATCACTAGTAAAAACTTAGTTTGAACTACATGTGCTAACCAACAAGGAATTCTTTATATCACTGCATAAATATTTCTGTTAATCCTTAAGATTTCAAATCTCTTCGAAATAATGTAATAATTATAAACACCAACTAATTACACCCTACTCTTTCAAGGCATTCTTTCCTATCCTGTTTCACAAACCTGAAAATTTTCTATTTCACTCTATTTAGCCATCTGCAGCAGCAATTAATATACGTGGAAAGAAAAGAGAATAAAATAATCCTTAAGACTTAACAAGGATAACTTCTGTATGAATCTTGACTGTATGAATCATAGGACTATTCTTCCCAAAGCCATAAAGCTTCCTTGAAAAGATCTTTCTCAATGGAAGAAAAGTTTACATTTAGGATAATGGTGAATTAAGCTTTGGTTTGTTAAACTGGGGTATTTGTACTCCTGGAGATATAAGGCAATGTTCTAGTGGATATGCAAAGCAGTCTGGAGTTTCAATTTTAGTGACAAAAGTTATGGCAAATTAAACCATTATTTTTACATCAAAATACAGATTATATTCTGCCACATGAATGCAATAGTTATGTGAATTGTTAGGAAAAATATACAAAGTCAAAAAAGATTTTTGCTTGCAGAGGTCTCTCTCAAGCTGCTTCTCTAGACCTTCCATGGTACAAGGCATTTACACTTCTTGGCTGTTAAGAATAATCTTTTCAGAAAATTTGAGAAGAACTGAGCTAAATGTATTATTTTCATACAAACCAGATTTTTCACTTTAGTTTTAATTTATAGTTCAATGATCTATAATGTATAGGTTATAGATCTATACATCCATACAAAAGGGACTTATGGGTATTATGCATGATTTATTACTTGAACCTACTGTGGTGGAAAGATGCTCATTAAATCGTTATTTAGATGAATGGATGGCTACTTGCAGAATTATGAAATGTGGTGGAACTGATTTATTCACTATCAAAATAAAGTTTTCTTTCCTTTTAAGAATTAAAATGAAACTAAAAGCATGAGAAAGTTAATGTAAGTCAAGCTACTAAAGTAATTTCAGTATTACAAAGTTTTTAATAAGTGAGTTAATTTTCTCAGAATTTTGATTATTTGATGAATCAGATATTAGAATTCGACAGGATCTAAGAAGTCCTCGAGTACAGTCTCCTTTTTAATGAGGAGTTTATTTTATACCATCCTCAACACTGTCCAGTCTGTTTAAACTCCTTTATTAAAAAACGGTGATTATCTGCTGGGCAGCTCTATGGAATAAGATCTGGTTCTGCTGAGAACCACGGATTTGGGCATAAAATCTGGCTCTGTCACATACTATTTTCTTAACCTTTCCAAGCTTCAGTGTGTTGCTGTGTAAATAAGTTTAGATATATCCTTACTGGTTGTGGTACAGTTATATGAGACAATATAGCAGAACTCTTCATGTGGTTTCAGTAAGTTTTAGTGTTTCTTTTAAAAAGCAATTCTACTGAGAGACAGGTTGAGTACTACCTATCTGATAAAGTCTGTTTCCCTGTCCTAGTTTGTCCCTCTGATGCCACATTGATTAGGTCTAACTTCTATAAGCCAGACTTACAAATTGATGAAGAGCTGTCATGTGTATCCTTAAATTTCCCCATATAGGGTAAATTTATCTAAGTCCTTCAAACATTCCTCATGACATGGTTTTCAGAACCCTTACCCGTTTATTAACTCACCTCTGGAAATTCTCCAGTTTAATCAAAATCTTTCCAATTGGATGCCTGAAATATGATTTGATACTTAAAATGCATCAGATGAAAATTTCCAGTGAGGGTAAAACAAGGGATCTCTTTTAGTATATCTCTACTTTAACATTTTAAAATATTTGATAACAATTTTAGAGATGGGCTATATGTTTGTTCTTTTGCTAGAGACACTAGGAAAATAAGCATCTAGAATATACATTATTTTCATCTTTACAGATAAACAGAGAAGTTGAGATGCACAGTGGGTAAGGCAATGGTTTTGAAGTTCCAGCTTTGCCATGCACTAGCTGAGTGACTCTGGGCAAGTTAATTAAGCCCTCTGAGACTCCATTTTCTCATCAATAAGAAAGGAGGGAACAAGAGCACCTACCTCACAGGTTTATTGTGAGGACTGTATGAGTTAATGCATACAAATAACTAGAATATGGCTCTACATTGTTAAATGTCCAATAAATGTTAGCTATCACTATTATTATTGATGGGAATTTATCATTGCCAAAGGTCTGCAGAACAATTATTCTAAAGTCAATGTCACTGTATTTGTTAGAAACCCCCTAGTTTCTAAGTTCATTGATGTTTGGTTTATAGCCAAAGTATATCACCTAATTTATCTATCTAAGTTAGTGTTTGCAACTACTAAACCCTGTAAGTTATATCAGGAAGTTGCATTGCTCAAAGTTAGATGTGCTAAGACTACTGAGATGTTTTAAATGGCTGATGTGGGTATTTAGTTGCATCTGTTATAAAAATTTTCCAGGCTGAAATTACTAAGGCCATGGGACAAATTCTAATTTATTTTCTGGGGAAGATATATGGGTAGTTTTTTGTCCCACCTCTGAGTGGAGGTGTAGTTTCTTTCTCATGATAGCTCTGCTTTCGTAAGTAGAGTTCAAGTGATGGGTAATATCCATGACAATCTACATAGGGCTCATTTTATAGGTAAGGGAAGATAGCAACAATGCAGGTAATTTTAGGGAATAAAACTGAATATTCTCAGTTCCTTTTGAAAACTGAGAGAATTACTGAAGGATATGGAATTCATCCATCAGATATACTGAATAGTACTTCAAAACCGTCTATGGTGGACCATTTTTTTTTGTCTTTCAAAATTTCAACCTACGATGGACCAATATTGCCTAAAGTAAAATGAAATTATCACAGTATTGCCTTGGTATAATAGTTTCTAAATGTTTTCTCTCAATTTTTATATTTATCCCTCCAAAAACCAGTAACAAACAGCTTGCAGACTGGTACCACTCCTGGGATGACACAGCAGCCCTCCTTGAAAATTTTCCCTTGAAACATCAGTGAATCATCAGATTGTATTCAAGTTCCCATCCTGGAGAAATGCATTTTTTGTGAATTGCCCATTGGTGAAATATCACGGGTCTCTATTGAAGAATACTATATTTAAAAAGAAAACTATCAGAATCTCTGTTGTATTATTTTAAGGATATTTTTGAAGATGATTCAAACCATACTTTGTTCTTTCCCATTTATGATGCTCCAAGAATCCAAGGGACAAGTTTCTCTATGGAGTTAATATCATAAAGAGTTGTGCTTTCTCTAATAACCAATTCTTTTTATTTACAGACACTCGAGTTTGGTTAGTAATTTTAATTTCCTTCTTAAGCCTTAGACTCTAACTTGTAGTCCATTTCTAGCACGTGCATAGGATTTCATAGTACTCATTTTTCTCCATGTTTATTTCATGCCTATCTTACTTTCTTAACTTTATTATCCTTATATTTTTCTGAATAAAATTTCTTGCTTTACTAATGGCATATAAGCCTCATAGTAATAATTTAAAGACAGATGTAAATACATAATGAGTTGACAGTGGGTGTTTTGTATTCCAAGATGTAGTCTAAATTTGCATTAGTTTTTGAAGAACCAGCATAGCACTTGATTATATAATCAAACTCCTAAACTTTTCTGTAGATACTATGGAAAGCAGCTCCCTACTTACTGTTAGATTGAGACTGATTTTGTCTATTTTTTGGAGTATCAGTACACGATTTTGTCATTAAATAACAATTTGTTCTAGAACTGTATTTTAATGTTCATTATAATCTATGCTTCCCAAATTTCTAGGCCTATACAACTCCAGGAAGACCATACAACATCCATTTTGCACATGAATCTTACTCTAAGCTTTCTTTCCTTTTCTTTCTTCTGCCCAATTTCAACATTTAAAAAATATATCTCTTGAATTAGCTAAATCTCTATCAACAACTTCAAATTATCTCTGGTAAGAAGGCAGGTTATAAATATATTATTGAGAAAATTACTTCGTTTCATTTGAGCTAAGAGGATTCTGCGGCAGGTTGTAAAAGACAGCCTCGACTTTCCAGACACACTGTGTGAAAACGTTTTTATAAGAATCTTTGAGCATTTTTAAATGATAACTTTAACATTATTTAGCCCTCAATGTGAAACTCAGTGTGAAGTTAAACTTCTAGAAAGCAATTTCAAAGTAAAATACAGATATAATCAACTACCCCTCACAAAGCTACCCAACTATTTTTTAGTATGATGTCTGTAAAACATAAATGTCAATACAATTTCCACAAAATAAGCAATATGCAGATACCCATAATTCCCCTTTCCTCAGCAAACAAAACAGTTCTTTTTCATTAAAATTACTTAAGTATAAAATAACATAAAAATTAACTATGAGAAAACTTTCATAGAGCAAGGTGAGATGCTATAAGTTTTCCTTATAATTTTTGTGCAAATAGAACCTCTAAAGAAATACAAATGTAGCTCTTTTTGTTTCCAAGTTTCTAACCTTATTAGGTCATACTTGTTAAAACATGCTATATTCTGACTAGAAAACTGGAATATGGCATAGGTTATATTAACTTGATATACTTTAAGGATAGAGACTACAATAAAACATCAATTCTTAAGAGAAAATTTCTTTAGCTTTTATCCTTAAAAGAAAAGCAAATGTTTCTAATCGTGTGTAGATCACGTTATAATAGACTTTACTTATTACCACTCATGGTGTGATATTCAAGGTCTAAAAAGAAAACAAATATTTACCACTGTGGATTCTTAAGTGCTCTTTTAGATGGTGTTTGTACTTGAAAGCTTTTCCACATTCAGTGCACTTGAATTTACGATTGCCCCCAGATTGCGTCACATGTCTCTGGAAGAAAGAAGTGGTATTTTATTTATAAAGCAAAAAGCTTCCAACATAAAGAACATCCAACCTACTAAAAGTAATATTTTGGTGACTATTTTGTTTAAGGCCTCAAACTATAGCAGTCACAAAAATCTAATGTTTAGAATATTATTAAAAGTATGGTGATGACAGGAACAGAATTTCACAAAGAGAAAAATCCCCACTCTCTAAAGTTTCAGAAGCAGACTTTATTAAGCAATACAGCTCTTAGCAAAAATAAAATGAACTATGAACTAGAGATGATCTTGTACATAACTTTAAATTACAAGAAACTGAGGTCTAGAATATTCTCAGTAATCAGTCTAAAGCGTAGTTATTAAATAGAAGAACAAAATTTCCTGAATAGAAAACTAGGCTTTTCCGTATTTTATCCTGTCTCTTTATAATGATATTTCTGAAATGTACTTTGGTAATTAAAACAATATTTACATCAGCTTCAGGCAAATACGGAGTATTATAATAGTTTTCTGTCTGGTTTATCAAACTTCCACTTTCACATATTTCAAATATATTCTGCACCTTTAATTTTATAAAAACACTGAATTGCACTGTACTAACTCCAGGCATAAACCTTCAAAGGTTTACCATTTACCCTTAAATATGGATTTTGACTCTATGGATTCCAAATTTATAATCCCTAAGTTTCCAGATATATTTTTCGCCAATTCTCTATAAGAAGTCCATGCTTCAGTTATTAAATGAGTCTGAGTTCCTATTTCTTTTTTTTTTTTTTTAAGGTTTATTTTTTATTTTTACATACAAGCTGGGGTACAGGCCAGAGGCGCGGGGCGGCGAGAGGGTTCACCAGAGCCAGAGCAGGGAGCAGAACAGGCAGATCGGAAATACACTGCTGAGGGGAGCAGCGGGCGAGGCAGG
Organism: Scalopus aquaticus; assembly: GCA_004024925.1. Lineage (NCBI taxonomy): Eukaryota > Metazoa > Chordata > Mammalia > Eulipotyphla > Talpidae > Scalopus > Scalopus aquaticus. The sequence continues at coordinate 35,980 of PVIJ01001403.1, forward strand.
AGAGGTCTGCCGCGCCATGTGGGATTCTCCCCGGTCGGGCGTCGAACCCGCATCACCGCTGCCGACAGCTCCACAGCGCAGTGCCCAACTGCTGTGCCACCACCGGGGAGGCCTCAGTTCCTATTTCTTAGCTATGTTAACCCTTTATTATGATCGGATTCTATCCATCCCTCAAAGGCTTAACTCAAATTTTACTTTCTTCATGCTCACCCTAGCTTATTCCTTTTCATATAGGAAGGAAAAAGAATGAGTACTTACTGTATTTTGGGCCTTACTATAGCCAAATTCACCCCTTTAAACAGAGAATATATGGTGACAACTCTCACATTTCTATCTCTAGACCTCTCCCCTTAAGTCTAGACTCTTACAGCCAATTACTTCCCTGACTTTGCCAGTTGGTGAGTAGCACCTGAAATTCAACACGACTGACACTGAACTTTTAATTTTTTTCCTGAAAATTAGGTCCTCCTCTGGGTGTTTCCTAGTGAATAACACCCTCACTTACATGATTATTGGTTATAACCTAAAATGTGGCGTAATCCTTGGTTTCTCTTTTCTCTTACTTCCTTACCCAATCCATCAGCAAGTCATCTGAATATACTCTGAATCAAACATTCCTCATTATGTCACATCTGTCACCAGGCTTAAAGTCACACTACCTCTGACCTCGATTATAGAAAAAGTCTTTAAATGGTCTCCTTGCTTCCACTCTTGTCTCTCTAAATACATTCTAGCTAACAGCCAGTGTTCCCTTAAAAACAAAACAAAGATAAAATTGAAAATTCTTCAAAAACTTATTATACTTTTGAATAAAATCAAATGTTTATCATAGCCTACACAAAGGGTACATAATCTTGCCTTCAATACCTCCCAGCCTCACCTATCCTTCTCCCCTTTATTCACAATGTTCTCCTTGCTTTTTCTTTGTGACTTCTGCCTCAACGTCTTTCCATGCTTCACCCTGTCCGCTTTAATTTTCCGCATACCAACTGCTTTTATATTCTTTATAATCTACCAATGTATTTTCCCTACTGTTAGGGGATTTGCTCATATTTTTCATTATTGTATTATTAACACTTAGAATAGGGTCTGACACATAATAGACTCAAATATTTGTTGAATGAATAAACTGAAACACATTTTCAATTTTGGCAAAATTTTCAAAGAAAGCCATTCTACTTGTTTGTTGCTACATAACCTAAATTGTTTCTAAGACCTTCTAGTTATGCTTTCCTCCCATTATTTGTCTTCATATTTATTATAGTTCCTTTCTGACCTTTGTCTGATAGTACTATACATAAAATCTACTACCATTGCAACCATCAAAAAGTATTATAAAAGTGACTGCTATTCTCCTCAGGTATCTTATGATTTGTTATTGTAATGGTCTCTTGCATTTACCATTAGTTTTGTCTGTCATTTGGAGATTCTTTGGTTTGAAAGAGGCCCTTAGTACAGAAAGAATATAGGACAGCAGTTGAAAGACGGGTTTTGGGGAAATGAGTAAATTATTTCAGATGAGCAAGTTATTTCTCCAAGGCTTTTCTATATTATAGTCATGTCAGGATAGCAATATCACTGTTCTGTATTATCCCTCATGAGCTTGTATAGGGGTAGATGGTAAAGTGATGGTCTTTTGTCTTCTGTAGTTCCTTCTCAGTATCAACTTAACCTTTGTTTTGGTACTTACTCTTATTTAAAGTGCTCCTTCACAGAGTTAGCCATTAATCTAAGAAAATTCTGGTCTTTTACTCCTGGATTACTACCCTTTCCCCCTTTATCTTGCTATTTTATGATTGTTGTTGCCAAAGTCCTGAGAAGACAGGTTAAGCTTGCTCAACCAATCTGTTTCTGTTATAACTTGTCCTTTTGGTTTAGCAACCATCATTTATAGAATTTCTCTATGGAATGTCTGACTTATATTCATAGGGCAGATTTCGCACAGAGTTAGGTATACAAGTATCATAAATTTGGACATATGCCTGAACCAAAACATACATATCTTCTGCAGCTGAATGTTCATTTGATTTCTAAAGGTAGAATTAAGAAATATTAATTTGCTTGTTTATAGTTGATAGTATCAGGACCTTAAAAAAAGCCAACTTGGCAAAACTTTCTTTGACTTTAATTCTCAAGCCAACAATTTAAATGTAGCATATTTATAGTCTTAGTTTACACTTCTAGAAATTGAGGTAAACTGACAGAGAAGCAGAATAAATCATATTAATTTTGAGTTTTCAGAATAAAAATGGCTTAAAGTCTATGCTTTAGATTCTTAGAGAAGGCAACTTTATTGTAGGAAAGAGGACATGTGGTTTATACTGAGAACAGCCACTGGATCACAAAAACTTAAATTTTATTATTTTTTTCTCAATTTGATCAGTATTAAGTTATATGGTTTATGAAGTCACTATTTTCCCTATATTGAACATGTTAGTGGAATACATTTTGAAATCTAGTTCCAAACTTAAGAGAAATATTTGCTATAAGCAAAATAATTACATTGAGATGAAAGGGATCTTACATGAACAAGAAAAAAAAATCTCATAGTTATCTCAAAAATAAAGTTCATATGTGCTTTTAAACACAGAAATGACCAGATAATTAAAATAAATAATCACTTCAATTTTTATAAGGCTGGACACAAGACACTGTCCAGCAAATATCCATTTAATTTTTAAGTATATTAAAATCCTGTCTTTATGAAGGACTGAATTCTCAAAACCTGCAAAGTCCTCAGTCACTTCACTTACCTGATCTCGTCCTGATTTATGTGTTGTCATGTGACGTTCAAGTTGAGTTCTGTATGCAAAGGTGTAGCTGCACAGAGAGCAACTAAAGTTATCTTCATTCTTTTCATGGCGGTATTTAATGTGTTCTTTCAGAGAGGTAAAGCGTTTATAGCCTCTATCACAATATGGGCAGGTGAGTAGTTGGGAAAATGCATCTGGTGTTCCTGCAAAAGAAAGGCCATATACTTTAAATTTAAAACGTTAAAAAAATTTATGAAAGCTACCATTAGGACCCACTGTTTTGTGCCAAATATTGTGTTGCATACTTTATTTGCTCCTCAAAACAACCAGCAATATTCATCTGTATTTCATTAAAAAAGTTAAGATGTTCAGGTCAAATAACTGAAGTCACATAGTCAGTAAATGATGAAGACAAGATTCAAACATGTCCTATCTCATTTCAAAGTCCCATGTCTTTTTTACTAGACCATACTGCTTTTCTTTTGTGTGGTTAGATGACAAAAACAAAAGCTAAAATTAGAATGCAGGTGACATTTGTATTCTGTTTATATATTCAAGGGTATTTTTACACAATAGAATTTTTCTACTGGTAACTATGTTATCATTTAACATTCATTCTTTCAAATTTGAAAATTACACTATAAAGTTATTGTGGGCAGAGAGTAAGTACATAATTATTACATATGTCACTAAGACTCCCTAGCAGTTAGGTATAGTCATATGGATGAGTTCACACCAAAAGAATGTATATTAGGAAGAAACTAACAACAAGAATCAGATCTAGGCTTGGTGCACAAAGACCGAATTTCTCATGTCCTCTTCTTTATTGAAATATACTGACACAAACTTTTTGTATAATTTTAATATAAGGCAGTTTTCAGAAAATAAAGGCATTATGGATAAACTGGAGTTCATTGAGTTAACTATATATTATTTTAATTGGGAATCAGATCTAAGTCTGCCAATCCTAAAATGTAACCTTGCCAATTAATACCATTTAACCAATAATTGTTTTCCATATTTGATTTATTTCTTAAAAAGAATACATTCCTAAGTGACACCTTATTGTAAATATCATCTTTACTTGCATTTTAAGTTTCTTTCAGAAATGACTACAAAATAAAATTTTGTAACAAACTCTAAATGCTTCATAAACATTTATTAATTTTACTGAAACTCCAATCCATATAAATTGTCTTGCTCAAGAAGAGTCTTCAAATAATTGACTGAGCACATGACTCTACTTAGCTTGTTAAAATTGCATCAAATATATGAATAAAATCAAATAACCAAAACTACCTAAGTTTATGATGATATCAGCTGGCAAGAACCAGAACCAGTTTTTAATTGGTGAAAACATTTAACATGAGCCACTTTGGGGAATGGATTAGCCACATGAGGAAAATTTTTAAATGTTACGTTTTGTCTAGTGTATATTTCTTACTTGTACAAGCTAGTGGAAAATCAACATTTGGAACATTCTTTTTTGCCAGACTGCCTAGTGCATTCTATTGATTTTTGTTGCTTACAATGGCAAAAGTCAAATTTGACCATTTCTAAGTTTCATTATTGGTACCATAATCACAAAGCAATTTCCATTACCCAAACTACTAAAAGTTCAGTGTCAGAGAGCTGTGTTCTCATTATGTTCTATTGTTTCCTTTGTCTTCATGAGTAATCCTTGTAATTAGTAAACAAAATGCTAATCAGTTTGTAAAATGACAGTTCATATTGTAGTAGCAAGTTACTTTCACATAACAGTATCTATTGACTTTTCTCATACTATTAGCTTTGAATTTATTCTTTTAGGCCACTAGCAGAAAACAATGAAAAATAAATCTGAATATCTGACATAACAAGCATATTATATAATAAATAGTTTTTAAAAGTTAAATGGAAAATTTTATTTCTATTCTTGAAAAATACTGGATTTCTGTTTTTTTTAAAAAATCACCTATAGCAACAAAGTCTTGTCATGTAAAGAAAAAAAATTTCTTTTTTACAGCTCCTGAAAGAAATTTAAGGTAAAATTTAATACTACAAAAAAAAATCTATGTCTGACCACTTTCTTCATGTATCTGATTGTAATTCTCTAGTTTCTTTATGCATCTGTGACTATGAATAAGCTTATTTTAAAAAATTATTTTCTTTTATATCCTAAACTTAACCTTAGTAGGTATCATAACATTTCAGATTGACAGTATCACTTGATACAAGACATTTGAAAAATCTGTATTTGTTCTCCACTGATTCAGAATTTGTGAAAATTCAGTCAGCTGGAGTAGATTTGTTCACAATTTTTGAATTGCAGGAGGGAATGTCTAGTCAACTAAAACTTTAAACACTTAAAGAGATTCTGAAGATAATTTTGTATATATAAGCAGATGCTGCTGATGTGACTGTGGGACATGTTTTTTATGGAATTTTATGGTGCTGATTTGTAAGGAGGGGCTTCACAAGGTTTAACCTTATTTGATCTGTGCAATGGAACATTTCTTTAGTTTTATCTTCTTACAGAAGATTTTTTGTTACACACAAATTTTACATATATACATATACCTATGAATTAAAAATATATTTCCCTTTCCATTTTTATTGTAACCTACTGCTTTTCTTCAGGAGTTGAAAACATGTCCATACAAAAACCAGCACATGGTATTTATGGCAGTTTTATTCATAATTACCAAACATGGAAGCAATCAAGGATACTTTAATAGGTGAATGGATAAACAGACTGTGAAACATCTGGAAAATGGAATATTATTCAGCACTTAAATGAGCTATCGAGCTATGAAAAAACATGGAGGAATCTTAACGAATATTACTAGGTGAAAGAAATCAACTTGAAAAGTTGTATGATTCCAATTATATTACATTCTGGAAAAGGCAAATTATGGAGACATAAAAAGATCCATGGTTGCTATGTGTGTGTGTTTAAAAATGAATAGTCAGAGCACAGAGGTGCTGCTTTATGCTATGAAAATACTCTCTATGATATTATAATGACAGATTCATAATGTTGACTATCATTAAACATTTGTCCAAAACCCAAGAGGGAACCCTAAGGTAAATTATGGACTGTGGTTGATTATGATATATCAGTGTAGATGCATCCTTACTATTTTGGTGAGTTATGTTCTAAATGGGGGAGGCTATACATGTGTGGGGGGAAGGGGTATTTATGAAAAATCTGTCCTTTATTCCAATTTTGTTGTAAATCTAAAATTGTTCTAAAAAAGTCTTTAAACAGTTGGTTATTAGAGTATTATTAAACTGGGAACCCTATAAAAAAATCAGACTACACTAAGGATGCTAATACTTACGAGTATTTTAAACACACAAGTATTTTAACTTCCTAGTTCTTGTTACAGATCTCACGTAAGATTTCTTATAGTGATATCTACATGCTATTTTCCTCTGTTTATATTATTATATGAAAGGGTAGAATGATAGACTATTTCTTTCCAGGAGAGAATGAGCACATTATTATTGCATTTTACTACTCTTTATAAACTAGGTGTTCATACAAGAGTGAACAAAAGTAGGTATGAAAAAAAATTTGTCTCCAAATTAGCATGTTTTGAAGTAGACAACCATGTTTTCCTTAATAGAAAAAAATGAAAAAGAATCAAGGACTAGTAGGTGTCAACCAAGCTCCCATTTATACTACTTGCTGCCATGTAAGGGAACAGAAATCAATATCCAGCACTTTTTCTAAGACGTTCAAATGCAGAGGCATTATGAGATGTTACCAATTGAATGCTATACGGTCATCATGGACAATGTTTCATTAAAGAGATTAAGAGACTACTCTGTATAGGGTATCTGCAATAAATTTTGGTTTTCAAAAATTTTACCTTATAGTAGAGAGGGTATCTCATTTTAATGTACATAATAATCCTTTAAAAGAAGAAAACAAAAATAAATGTAAATCGCCTTTTACCATTTTCATCATGACCACTGGCTTCTGGTGTTCCCTGCCTCTGGTCTTCTTCAGGAGCTTCAGGGTAAATGACAGCAGTGTCTTGTTGTTGCAGAAACTCTTCAACATTAGGATCATGGTTTTGTTCATTTTCTGCATCTGAGTCACATTCATCATCTTTTACTAAAAGAAACACATACTTTATAAACAAACAGTGGTTCACAAGTGGTTACAAAGTTTTTATAAATAAATTATTTACCTTGAAAGAATACATGGTAACTTTTGAATTTGTAGGAAACATTTCTGAAAATTAAACATGCAATTCACTCCTTCTGTTATATTAAGCAGTCTTTTTGGTTTATGAATTTAGTGTTATAAAAGTTTTGGAATTTTTACAATATCCCTTTTAAGTTTTAGAGTTGTACTTCTATTTTACTGATAAATTTGACACTGAGGCAGTAAATTCAGGTTGACTGAATTTTTAATTTCTCACTTAAAGATAACGCAAGAAAAAAGGAGAAAAGAAAACCTTAGTTTTCAAACCTTAGTTCTTAGCAACCTAGAGTATCATGTTTACTTAAGTGCTGTAGGAAATCTGAATCATTTTCAATATAAACCATGCTGAGGTTCAGTTAATTTATATGATTTCTTAGAAACTAGCTTTAATAGTTATCTATATTGAAAAATATTTCTAATAGGCATCAGAGTATCAATTTGATAAAACTGCTTCTTCTCCATATTCATATACATATGAGGTTATTATTTCTATATTTCTACCTCAGAAAACATTTAATTGTGGGATTATGGCAGAGTTTTTTCCTTGAGTTATTAGAAAGGTTCACGATATAATATTTTCACTTTTGAGAGGTAATACAGAGTGCTGTTAAGTTTCTAATAAAGCAGTATTGCTGCATTGTGGGTTTTTTCTCCATTTCCTCCATGGCTCCAGAGGAGAGTGTCTACTCCATGTTAGTGGTAAATTTAATAGGTTAGTACGGCTCCCAAGTGTCTCATGGAAGCCTACTTTATACACTTAAGACTGAATTTGTAAAACAGCACTTTGCAGCTACTGAGATTGAAGCCAAATTAAAATTGTGATTTATGGATATCTTTTTGTTCAACAGTCATTAAAACAATCTTGCTGAAATCTACACAGTTACTGAACTCTATTTTAAACCTTAGAGGTAATGGCATAGAAATAATGGTGACCCATCACTTTTTCTTCCTTGTAATGTACTCAACAGCTATCAGCTATTTAGCATCTGTTGTATACTGAGAACTATACTATTTAGTTCATAATAGTAGTCACCACACTGGGGTACTGGACACATACACACATGCACACACATGCACTCCAGTGATAAGTGAAGATATTTCAAGAGTTGGTATTAAGTGAATCATTTTCTAGATTCTCAACTACCATGAACACCTTTCTTAGAATCCTAACGGTTCTTCTCTCTACCCTCTTCTTTTCACAGTATTCTCTAACTAAAAAAAGAGATAAAGGCATTTCCCTCTATCCACCTAATCATTAATATGGTATCCAGTCTTGGAGAATAAAAACCTCCTGGTTGCCAAAGGAAAAAAAATTCAAAATACTGTCAGGGGAAAACTTCTTAATTGATTAATGAAGGCAGCATAAAATCATTAGAGGCCTTCCAGTCTTTCTTGTTTACATGGAGTTCTATCAGGAATAAAAAATGGCAACTGAAATAGCATATTTTGGTCCTAGTTGGGAACGCTGCAATCAGTTACATAATTGTACGGTCAAAGAAAATGAAGAAAATTTTCCTTTAATAATCTCACCTGATCCATCCCCTATTACTAAAAAGTTACTGCTCCTGAGGAGTTTGGTGAGAGCAAAGCAAAAAGTCTCAAAAAATCTAGGATCTGTTATTAGCTAGAATAATAAGCATTTTGAAATGGCTAATACAGTACAAGTCATTATCACTGAATCTTTTCAATGTAAAACTTGCAATTGAAACTCATGAAATTTGTTTTTGTGATTTCTGATAGATTCCATGTAGATTTGACAATATAGTTAAAATATTTTTATCAAATATTTTTCAAATTATATTATACAATATTTATTTCAATTTATGTCTCCACTTATAAAATGTTTATAATCTTCTATATTTTAGTAACTGTAACACACACACACACACACACACACACACACACACTCTCACATATACAATTGACACATGAACAATATTCTGGTTAGGACATTGCCCCCCATCTGAATTACAAAATACTCAATCAAAATGTACATATAACTTCTCACCCCCTATAATTTTAACTACTAATACCCTGCTACTGACTGGAAAACTTACTGACAACATGAACAGCTGATAACACAAATTTGTATGTTATATACTATATTCTCACAATAAAGCAATTTAGAGAAATAAATTGTGAGTAAGAAAATTGTAAGATACCCACATCTTATATAAGTAAATGTCCTAATCTCCTAATGAGTGGTGATCAGAACATATATTTGCAAGTTAGCAAGTATCACCATGTCACCATATGTCAGCATTGTGCCACTCAATGGTCCCCCAACCCTAATGCCTTGAAAATATTTTTTAAAGTCTAAATATTAAGAAAAGGTAACATTTCTTAGCATTTAAGAGAAACTGAGAAAAACTTATGGAATAAAATTGTCATGAGGCTAAGACAAGATCTGGGGAAGTAAAGTCTTATATTTGGGGGAACAAATTCTTTTGATAAAACATCAGACAGAAAATATTTTAAGCTTTCTGGGTCATTCAGTTTCTATGGCAACAACGCAACTCTGCTGTAGTAGCACCAGTATAGCCATAGAAAATATGAAAATGTTATTATGTTCTAAATAAAACTTTACTCAAAGATGCTGAAAAAATAAAGAAAATCGTAAGGAAGAGCAACTACAATTACAATAGCGTATTTATTGATATTGTAAGTTTATGTCATCTGTCTTTAAGAAAATATGCATATAGTCTACCTGCACAGTTCAAAATCATGTTATTGAGGGGTCAATGGCAAGACAGTGGAATAATGAGTTTTTAAATAGTACTCTTTTTCAGAATTAAACAGTCTATTTTATACATGGAATTACCTTCAGTAAGTTATTAGGTTATCTATATACTACTAAAACACTGGTTCTAAATGTAGTCATTTGGAGAAAAAGAATTTTATAGAATAAAAATTAGATAAGATCTATGTAATATTAAATCATTGACTAATCTAATTTTATTAAATGTATTTATTTGTATTTTTATATTTCTTATTTACTTACAATTTTCATTCTTTATAGAGGAAATTTTTTATGAAATTCATCAAAATGTGTACTGACATTAACTTGAACAGAAGAATGAGGACTCATGTTTTTCTTTTTTTTTAAATATATATTTTTATTGTTATTTATATCTTTTACATTTTGTATTCCCCTTGGGTAACCCACCACCAATTCACCCGTGATCCATCTCTGTGGTCCCTTGTGTCCTTTTCTACTCCATTTTGTGCCCTTATCCTCCTCCTCTTCTCACCCCCCCCAAGTGTCTCTCTGCTATTTGGTTTCCCTATAGTCCTGTTATAAGTGAAACCGTTTGATATTTTTCTCTTTCTTTCTGGCTTGTTTCGCTGAGTATGATCCCCTCTAATTCCATCCAGAAGATCAACGAAAACAAAAGCTGGTTCTTTGAAAAAATAAACAAAATAGACAAACCACTAGCTAGGCTTACAAAGAAAAAACGGGAGAGAACACAAATAAATAGGATCGTAAATGAAAGAGGAGAAATCACAATGGACACAGCAAAAATCAAAAGAATAATCAGAGATTACTATGAACAGCTATACAGAAACAAGTTCAACATCCTAGAGGAAATGGACAAATTCCTAGAACTATACAATCACCCAAAACTAGATAAAGAAGATATAGAACACCTAAACAGACCAATCACAAGCAATGAAATTGAAACAGTAATCAAAAGCCTCCCCAAAAACAAAAGCCCAGGACCAGACGGTTTTACAAACGAATTCTACCAAACATTCAAAAACGAAATAGTCCCTATATTACACAAAATTTTTCAAAAAATCGAGAAGGAAGGAGTACTACCAAACACATTCTATGAAGCAAACATTACTCTAATACCAAAACCAGACAAAGATAACACAAAAAAAGAAAACTACAGACCAATCTCTCTAATGAACACTGATGCAAAAATATTTAACAAAATCTCAGCCAACAGGATCCAACAATGCATCCAAAAGATAATACACCACAACCAAGTGGGATTTATCCCAAGGACACAAGGATGGTTCAACATCCGAAAATCAATCAATGTAATACAACACATCAACAAAAAGACTCATGTTTTTCTGATGGGAAGTCTGATTTGGTTGATTGATATAACAGTGATAACTGATTTTGCTAGTTACCTTATTAGGTAGAGATTTTCCAAAGATTTAATGAACTACTTGTAATTCTGAGGTACTGATCAACATATAGTCAGTTAATACGATAAAATGATTGTTGGCCAAAAAATACTGAAACAATCAATATTTCAATTTGCTATTGTTCCCCAATCATTTCTGAATATATTAAACCATGTACTTCCAAGTGAGGGGAGGGGGAGATAAAAGCCGAAAAGGATACGTTAGTTCTCTGATATGTTAGTACTGATGAAATCTTTTTTGCAGATGACCCAGAAAAAGATAGTAAATGATTCTAATGAACAATTTTATATGTAAATTATAAGTATGTGAGGCAGTTTACTTAATATAAATTTGGAGGATAACAGTAGTTCTTATGGTTGTTGTGATAATTCATTAAGACAATATGAGATTAGTACTGATCCTGGAAAGTAGTAAATGCTATGTAAAATTGTTAGCTACTTAATCAAAGTAGTTTTATAAAGTGAACATGATAATTTATCAATTAAAAATGTTCCAAATATAATAATCTGGGTCAGAAAAGTTAGATAGCATTTTCTAAAATCACACAGTAAAAAAGTATTGCTATTAGAGCAGATGACACTGTCTCCATGAATCTGCATTTACCCAGTCAATTTTAGGCAGCAATTAGAAACTCTGTAGTTTTACACATAAAATTTAGTGTTTGGGAAGTACATATTGTGAAAAGGTCATTTATAAAGCAAAATTCCTAGTTCTTAAGACTGACAAACTTGTATCTCCAAACACTAAAGAGGTGAGAAATACATACTGATAATTTGGTTTTCTTTTGGACAGAACAAAACAGAGCTGATTGTCAAAGTACAGAATTACAGAACTATAATCACTTATCAAAATGTAGAAGAGGAGGGTTGTAAACACAAATTCAAGAACAGGTATTGAGAGACAAACATTTAATAAAAAGACTAAACATTTTTATTTAGCCATCAGTTAATTATTTCCATCAGAATAAATGTTTTTAGGAGTCCTCCTATTTTTATCTTCCATTTTTGAAACTTTATAAATCTACTAACAAAAAAAGGGATACTCAGAAGGAAAATCGACTTTTGGGTGATTTTTTAACTCTCTGAATACTACCCTGAGACTATAGTTCTCTTAACTTCATGAATTGCAAAAGGAAGTCAGCTATAGAAAGGATCTGACAAAGTTCTGAATAATGGTGACCTTAGTACAATGTTTTTGTTTAATTTTTCAACACATTATTCCATGGAAGTCAAGGAATTAATGAAAGCAAAGGCAAAACACAATTTTAAAGATTAATTGTTCAAAGTCTCAAACATTTGTTTTCCATCCTTCTTTCCTTAAATTTACATTTACCTGGGCTTTAATGTTTGCTTATTCCTAACTCCCCAGTTTTGGGGAAATAATGCACCAGGGATCATCTTGATGGGATTGGGGAGTGGGTAGACCTTATGTCTTAGGAGCAACTTTCATAAATACAAGGTCACACTACTTTAAAGATGTGATTTTCTTTTTTGAGATAATTTATGCACTAGTCAGTACTTAAAACTGAAAGAATTCATGTAGTTTGTAGTAAAGAGTGGCCCATGAGGTAACATTTGGTATATGTCTTTTTTTGATAATATTTTGCCCCAGGGGCACAAGATCTGTAACTATGGTAATAAGTAATCAAAGTTTAACATTAGGTAAAAGTAATAAATAGGAATCTTTTGTATTCATTAATGCTCTACTATTTTATCTTCCAGTTTAAATATTTTATACAATGCGTAAGTTAACTCGACAAATATTTGATAACAAGCATACTTGAAATACATTATTTACACAAGTTAAACACAACCACACTAAAGGGAAAATATAAAGCCTTAGGTTGCAGGCACCATAAATGATCACATCGTCCATTATTATTTTATTAATTTAGAATGGACCTTTAATAACAGTACAGATATTTAGTCATTGTTTTGTAGCAATAACTGATAGGTACAGGAATGTTAATTTTATACTATAGATGAAAATCTATCTTTGACATATTATTATAAAATATACTTGTCTTTCATAATGAAATTTATATATAAGGCTCTATGGAAGACTCCTGAAATACACTACAAAGAAAAAACTATAAATGTTAAAGCAAAGAAGGAAATTTAATTAAAACCGTATGACAGAAATGTTAACTTATGGTCAAATATACAAAACATAATTATACTACTTTTAGGTTAACTATTCTAAGAAAATGCTTTAATAATTTGGAATTTATTTCTGAAGTTTACATTCTAATATTTCTACCTGACTTAGGTGACACAATAAAAAGTGTCTGATATTATCATACATAAGATCTGGATTTAAGTTTTCCACTTACTCTGTTGCTTCTTAAATCTGATTTGAATCCATTACAGAGGAATAGCCTTAAGTCTCAGGGAGTATGTACTTTTAGTCACCTAGAAGCAAATTTCCTTGTTTACTATAATTCAACTTCATTTTCGCCTTTTTCAATCCCAGAAATTACAAAAAATTTGGCTCCCTTGTCTGTGGTGACATGTTCACTCAATTTATTAATATTCAAGATTATCATCTGGTTTAGAGATAACATGTTATTTGCTTATTTTTCTCTTGCTTTCTGTCTTGTGGGTAATTCAATATAAGTCCTGGTAATTAACAATGAAACTCAAAATAGTTGGATCAACATTTCTATAACTCTGGTAAACAAATTAATAGAAATTCAAACACTCAAACACTTATTTTGATTATCTGTAGATTATACTTGTCATCCTTATGAAAAATTTGCTGTATTATATGAATCTGTATGCTTACATTATATCTAAAGAACAAACTTCTTACTTTTCATATAGAGCCCCTTGCTTAGGTACTTAAACATTTTAGAAGGGCAAATAAAAGGGAGAAGAGCATTCACGAATACAAAAAGTAATGAATCAGAAGATCCTATTTAAAGACGAGAGGAGGAAACAAAAATGTCAAGAGTACCTGCACATTCCGCTTCATCTGCCTGAGCTTCAGGCCCCAGGATTTCTTGTCCTTCCTTTGCTAGTAAAATAAAAACAAGGGATTAAAATAGACTCATGTGTCACACACATTTAATATCTAGAGATCTGAAAAGGAAACTTTTAGATTATATTTAGTTTTTCCCCCTTTCATAAATATAGTATTGGGTCCTTGAAAAGTAAAGCTTTTTGATTAAGCAGGTGTTTTTATCAAACTCACAAACATATCTTAAGGAAGCAAAATTAGTACATACATATATATAAAATTCTAGAATTATACGTATATTAGAATTATAAGCATGCTGGGGTTTTAGTATTATTTTTAGAAATGGAGCTCTACTTATAGTAGTACAGAATTCCCTTTATATTTATTTCCTAAATCACAAATTTCTATGTGGTAAGCTCTGTTGGCAGCTGCTTTATGAACTTATTTTCTTTAACCTCCATAACAATCTATTTGATAAGTTAAAAAGAGCAAAACTTGAGGCTTAAAAGAGGTTAAATAATTTGTCCAAGAACATGCAGTTATTAGATTGTAGAATGGAATTTGAATGCAGGTTTTAATAGCTCTAAAACCTACTTTCCTATGCACACTGGCTTGTCTAACTAGAGTACCAGGAAACTAGAAAGAAAGATTTGACCAAATTTCATTATGCCCAAAGTAAACACCTAGGGAACTCTACTTTTTCTTTCCCTCAATTATTCTTACTGGTAAATAGTAATGAATACTAATACGGGTACTGATAAACATTTTTGGATGTCTATTATCTTTGTCTGCCACTTATATCCAGAATAAGTTAACAGTAAATATGCGAATTATTTTGGCAAGCAGGATGTATGTTTTATATGTTTGGGTATATTTTACTTACTATAGTAGTTTATTAAGAACATGCACATCATGAAAGGTATTAGGGAGTTGAAATTGCTTTATAAAAATTGGTATTATAATTATGATTAGCATGACTTATGAAGTTATACTAAAACATCATGTAGTTATTGGCACCCCAATCAAATCCCTTTGAATATGCTAGTCAAGAGTCTTGATTTAGATTTCCCCTAGGTTTGATAATTGAATTGAGAACTGGAGCACTAATCAAGTAAAATTTTTGCTCACATTAAGGCATGTACTTCTTTAAGTGTCTTAGATTACTGAGTGGATTTATTCAGCAGATTTTCTTTACTCATTAACTTTTATATTAGTACTTAAAGATGATCACCATGTAAAAAATAGTTAAAATATGCACTGATTTCTTTAGATCAGTCTAAAAAACACTATCTAAAAGTAGATAATGATGAGACTTAACTTCTGTTGAAGAATTACCATTTTATATTTGCCATCAGCAAAATTACAATTTAAAATCCCTGGTAAAGTATGTACAATAATGTAGAATAAAGACAAGTGGTTTTTAAGGGTCTGAAAAATCTCTAACATCCTTCTTTTTCTCTAAAACACCTATAAATGAATAAGAAGTATGCCAACTGGATAATTATAAAATAGTTAAAGAGATTATTATTATTTATCTATGCTCTTTGTTTCTCCTCAAATGAATACCCAAATAGCCTATTTTATTATCTTGTAATAATTATAAAAATAGAGAATAAATTAGCAGTTGCCAGAGAGGTTCTGTGTGATGGAACTGTTCTGTATCTTGCCTATATCAATGCTAATATGCTGCATTAAAATACACTGTGCTATAATTCTGCAAGATGTTGTACCTTGGAGTAAAATGAGTAAATGATAAACAGGATCTCTGTATTATTTCTACAACTATTTGTGAATATAAAATTGAAAGCTTGTGAATCACAAAATTAAAAATTTAATAAAAAAAATCAATGGCAAATACCATACGGATCAAAAGAAATGGAGCTTATTCATTTTGACATAGATGAAATTCCTACTAGGTAAAAACAAGATGGTAATTGTAACTCATATTAACTAAAAATTTGGAAGATTTACTATCCATGGTAGAACAGCTCAACATACAGGATTGATTATTTAGAATATGTCTAAATTTTAAAATTTCCATTTTTGAAATTCATACCAATGTATTTCTAACCACTTCAAATGTGTCTCTGGGAATATTTTACAGTAACATCTAAGGTGGCACAGTAAGCAGCTAACTCAGTCAGATTTTCCTTTTCTGCTTTGTCTCTTTCTTGATGACACACCACAATAGCTATCATGCACATTTACACCTGCCTTTTCTCAAGTTGTTCCCTGGAATTTATTCCAGGGAAAAGGATGATTCAACAACCATATATAATTTTTATTTTTCATTTTGTTCATTTAATGTATCATATTGATGGATCTGCATATGTTGAAGATATTTTTAATGTATTGTTGAATTTGGTTTGCTAATATATCTTTTCAGGATTTTTGCATCTATATTCATCAGCAATATTGGCCTGTTATTGTTTGTGTGTGTGTGTCTGTGTGCCTTATCTGGTTTTTATATCAATATTGTGCTGGCCTCATAAAAGGAGTTAGGAAGTATTCCTTCATTTTTGATTTTTTGGAAGAGTTTGAGAAGGATGTGTTTTACATCCAGTGAAGTTACAAGGTCCTGGACTTTCACTTTTTGATTACTTTTTCAGTTTCTTTACCTGTAACTGGTGTGTTCATATTTTCTGTTTCTTTATGAGTCATTCTTGGGAGGTTGTACAATTCAAGGATTTTTCTCTTAGGTTGTCCCAATTTGTTGGCATACAGATGTTCATAATAGTCTTATGACTCTTTGTATTTCTTTGTATCTGGTGTAAAGTTTTATTTTATTTTTTTATTTTATTTGAGTTTTTTTCCTTAATGAGTAATTTAGCCAATAGTTTATCAACTTTACTGATTAAAAGCGCATTGCTCCATTGATTTTTTTATTATTTCATTGATTTCTACTCTGATTTTTATTATGTTCTTTCTTTTAATGGATTTTGGTTTTGTTCTTCTAGTTCTCCTAGGTGCAAGGTTAGATTGTTTGAGATTTTTCTTGTTTCTTTAGATAAGTTTTTAATGCTCTATAAATTTTCCACTTAGCACTGCTTTTGTTGCATCTCAAAGGTTCTGATATGTAGTATTTTTATTCTCATTTATCTCCAAATATTTTTTTATTCATTAGGTGACCCAATAGTTGTTCAGTAGCAAGTTATTTAATCTCCATGTATTTGTGGGTTTTCCAGTTTTCCTCTTGTACTTGATTTCTAATCTCATACCACTGTGGTCAGAAAATAAGTATGGTATGCCATCAATCTTCTTGAATTTATTGAGATTTGTTTTGGGTACAACATGTGATCTATCCTTGAGAATGTTCCATGTGTACTTGAGAAGAATGTATATTCTGCTGTTTTGTTGGATGGCACATTCTATATGTATCTATTATGTCCATGTTATCTAATGAATCATTTAAAGATTGATATTTCCTTATTGATTTTCTGTCTGGAGGATATACTCATTAATGAAAGTAGGGTTTTAGAATCCCTAGTATGTTGTGGTGCTTTCAATTTCTCCCTTTAGGTCTGGAAATATTTCTATTATTTTTTGGATGGTCAACAAGTTATTTTTAGTTTTTGTTTTCCCATGACCTTGAAAATTTTGAAGAGTACTGTTCACTTATAGGAAGCCTATCAATGTGATTTCTCTGATTAGATTGAAGGGCTGTATTTTGAGCAAAAATATCACTAAAGTGATGTGCCTTTGTAATATATCTCACCAGTGGTATATGATGTCAGTGTTTTATTACTGATGAAATTAACCTGATTACCTGATTAAAGTGGTATCTGCTAGGTTTATTTATACTAGTTATGTCTAATCATTTCGTAGAGAAACATTTTGAGATTATCTTTATTTAGTTATTTTTTTGCTAAACTCATATTTGACCATTGGGAAATTTTTCAAGCTGGATTTTGTGTTTGCTTGATATGCTCTCATCACCTTTTTTTCCTAAGCACTTTTTACTCACTGTTTTAGGCTTATACTTATTTTTTCCTACTTCAGTTCCATAATCAACCATTTCTGCTAGGTGTTTTGGTGCCTTCTACTGGAAAATGGCATTTGAATCATAGATATGGGCACTATCTATGTTCATTGCTACCAGGTGTCAATTCTATGTCTTCTCAGTAGATAGAGCTAGGAAAACTATGTATGTACACTAATACTGGTTAATATCTGAATATATTCCATCTGTACTTTGTATCTATTTTTATGCATGTTAAGAACCATGTGTTCATACTGATAACTGATTGCAATTGCACACCACTGGTTTAGTTTAGCCTTTCTCTTACACTTACTTGTAACTTCTCTGAGAGTGAGAAATATGGGTTTAATGAACCTCAATATATTTACTTAATACTTAATTGTTCAATCCAAATATACACATGAAGTAGTTTTAGAATAACCCATTTCTCTGAGAAACAAATTTATTAACTATAGGAAAAGTGGGCACAGGGTAGTGGGCATGTGGGGAGGTAACAATTCTCTGAGTATATCTATATAATCATGGCAATATTTCCAATGCATGCATAAAAATTAAATCACTCAGCAGAGAGGGATAATAAAAAATGAAATATAAGCAGTGACAAGTGAACCTAGCTGTATTATAAATGAATTACAAAACTCACTGAAGGGGGGGGGGTAAGCCAAACCTAAGATAACCTAAAGTACTGGAAAATATTATGCTGAGGATATACTTTAGGCTGATGACAAAACATAACTGTATATATTGCATACTCTTGATATCAACTTTATTTGATTGGGACTTCAAATGATTTTTTTTCTTAAGTTTTAAGTAGTTCTGTGAGACTGTCCTCAATAACAATGCATATTGAATAATAAAGACTGAAATGAAAAATGTTGACATAGGAATTAATGTCTAATACTAAATACTCTATGACTTGGTTATCGAACTTACCATAAAAGCTACTTTTTAGGTAGCTTGTACACAATACAAATTAGAAACTGGAAACTTATTACATGTTTTGTTAATTTTATCTACACTTAGTTATAACAGTTTTGCTTCATCATCATACATAATTGTGAAAAGTTTAGAAGTAAATTTTATTGTATATAACCTTATCTTGACTCTTTGCAATGTTGTATCTTCTTTTGATGTTCCATGATTCCTTCTCTTATCATTTCTGTTTAGAAAACTTCTTTTAACAATTCATTTAGGGTAGGTTTGCTGGTGACAAACTCTTAAGTATTCCTTCATTTGAAACTGTCCTGCTTTCTTCTTTCTTGAAGAACATTTTTTCTGGTTATAGAATTTTAGATAGACAATTCTATTTTTTTTCAGGATGTGAAAAATGTCCAATTTCTGCCTGGTTTCCATGTTTGATTTTTTTTTAATGAGAAACTGCTGTGAGTCAAATTGCTTTTCCCTTCTTGATAAAGGTTTCATTTCTCTCTGTTTTTCCAGTACCATTTTCTTTCTTCCTTTTGGAATTCTGATGATATGAAAATAAAGTCACCTAGACGCTGTTCTTTTTTTTTGTTTGTTTTTGTTTTTAGGCTATTTTCTTTCTGTTGTTCATACTGGTTAAATGCACTGCTTGAATTCCAACTTATTCTTTCCTCTGTCCTCACATCCTGCTATTGAGCCTACCTACTGAGTTTTAATTTTTTTATTTAGTTAATAAATTTCTTAGTTCTAAATTTTCAATTTGATGCTTTTCTATATTTTCTATTTCTTTGTTTGACTGTATTCTTTAGTTTGAAGCATGTTTATAATTACTTGTTGAAGCCTTATTATCAGGGCAGAACTCCATGAAAATCCATGTCAGATACTTCTATTATTTTGTCACCTCGGTGTTAATGTCTATTGACTTTTTTTCTAATTCAGTTAAAATTTTCCTGGTTCTTGGTATAACAAATGATTTTTGAATGAAACTTGGACATTAATCAATTATGTAAGGAGACAGAGACACTGATATTATTTAAAACTTCTGTTTAAGCAGGCTTCCTGTGAGAAGGAAAGCATTTTCCTATTACTGGTAAGTAGAAATAGAAGGGCAGGTTCCTCTGTCAGCTTTCCCTGAGAAAAGGGGCTGCTCATTAGAAAAGTGGGACTGGGAATTCAGGTTCCCCACTGGTTCTGGGAGGGGATCAGGTGATCCCACTCTGGCTTAGAGGGGAAACAATGTCAAAATACTACTTCCCATGTGGCTCTGTTCACACCACAGATGGGGGGCAGGGGTGGCTTGCTTCCCTCTGGGAAGTGCTGAAAATTTCATTAGGTTTCCTTGAAAACACCACAGCATGTAGGAATAGGATGTCATGTTATCACTAGGTGGGGGTGGAATGGAAGTTCAGAATTCCCACATGATTTCCACTGATACCACATGGGGAAGAGACCTTTGCTCCTAATTGTTGGTAATGAAAGTCTTGGATCCCTACATAATCTTCCCTGATATGAGCATGGTGGGAATTGAGAGTACCTCCTTTCCATTAAAGTGGAAGTCCAAGGCTCCCTATTCAGCATTTGCTGGTGGGATGGGGAGTGGGGCTACAATTTTTTCCCCTGGTGTATGGCTGGGTAGAACAGCCATTGTCAAAAAGCATTTTGTCTTTCTATATGGCTTCTTTCCTACTCCTCGGACCAGAGAAAGCATGCTTTTCTTTGGCATGTGTGGACCTGTTGAAGTTTTTGGGTGTTGGCTTCTCCAGCCCCCAGTCTGATCTTCGAGGAAATATACGCTAAAAGAAAACCCAGGGACCTCACTGCTGGGTTGCTCCTTGAGTTCTGAGGTCCCCTATCTGCCTTCTTCTCTCTACTTTCTAGGTGTGTTCTGAGCAATATTAATGTGAGAATTTTTCCTCTATACTAGTATTTGAAGAGTTGTCCAAAACTGGAGTTATCAGATCTTTTAATATTTAAAACTTACCAGTGATGACATCTGGGGTAGAGTTTTCTTAGAACAGAAAAAATATATATACAGACATATATGCACATGAAAGTGATCATAAAGAAAATTGTTTCTTTTGTTGTATAGATCTGTGAATTTTAACAAGTGTATAGGTTCACATGAACATGACCAAAATCAGTATATAGAATAGTTCCACCATTACTCCAAACTCCCCACTTCTACTCTTTTACAGTCATACTCTCTTCCTCTGCACCCTGGGAACCACTTTTTTTCCCAGAATATACGTTTTATCTTTTTGAAAAAGTCATATAACACTGGTCAACATTGAGATCGTTACTGACTTAAAAAGGTCCTAATCTGTAGTACCTTGGTGTGCTGAACATGAATATAGCCCTGGAAATTTTTTATTAACTCTCGTTTTGAAGATACTTCATATAATTAATTTTATATGTTTCACTGTGTAAATTTATCCAGTAGGACTGTAACAACATCCTAAATCAGCCTAGAATGATGTAATATTGCATCACATTGCATATTTCCATCATGCACACATCATCCAGAGTTGATTGCATCATTTTCTGATGCAATGCAATACTACTGCCAGGTGGCTGCTAAAGTAAGCTGAAGTCAGCAGGGCACTATATAAAGCCCTGTCGGAAAGGTTGAGCACTGAAAATATTTCAGACTTTGTGCAAGACAGTTGAAGCTACTGTTCCATAGAACTGTTATTATTTTATCCATTTAGGTACAAAACAGAACAGTAATGCCTCAAAAGTGCATTAATAGCGTGGACAATTTCTGCTCTATTTGTGGGGAAGTGACATTTGCCAACCAGAACCACTTCTCAAGTGAAGAAGGCTTATCATCTTTACTTCAGATGCAAGGTTGGTGACCAAGAAAAGCTTGGGCCCTGCATATATGCTGTGCTACATGTACAACACAGCTTTCACCGTGGTTAAATGGAAAAAGACCATCAATGCCATTTGCAATCCCCATGGTGTGGAGAGAGCCAAGCAACCACATAAAAGACTGTTACTTCTGCTTGGTTCCTCCTCTTTCCGGCAGAATAACGAAGCAAAAGAAGTCGAGACTAGGCTACCTGAACATTCCGTCTGCACTGAGACCAGTTTCACATGGTGAGGGACTTCCTATTCCAGAACCTCCAGTAGAATATTCTCTTGATTCATCTTATGAGGACAAGGGAGAGCAGACCTGTTCTTCTCTGTTCCATCATGATGCAGTGATCCAGATTTTCACTGTGGTGCATCATTAACCCCACACAGACTAACACAGGAAGAACTAAATGACCTGGTTCGTGATTTGGACTTATCCAAGAACAAGGCAGAATTGCTAGGATCAAGACTCTAACAATGGCATCTTCTAGAAGATGTCACAATTACCTTATATCGAAAGCGCCACCAGCAGTTGGAAGCTTTCTTCAGAAAGGAAAGCACTCTGCTATTCTGTTCCGATATTGAAGACCTCATGAATGCCTTAGAAATCACTTATGATCCACAAGAATGGAGACTATTTCTAGACTCCTTGAAACTAAGTCTTAAGGCTGTGCTTTTGCACAAAGGAGACCATCTTCCATCTATTCCAGTAGCGCATGCTATCCACATGAAAGAGACATACGATAACTTAAAGCTGCTATTGAATTCCATTGAGTATAACAAGTATAGCTGGCACATCTGTGGTGATTTGAAGCTAGTTGCCCTTTCAATGGGACTGCAGCAGGGATATACAAAATACTTGCGTTTCTCATGTGAGTGGGATAGTTGAGCAAGTGAATTGCTCTACTTGCAGAAGGAATGGACTTGCATACAAAATGTAGCAGTTGGGGAGAAGTATATCCAGCACCCAGCTCTGGTCGAGGCTCACAAAATCCTGTTACCACCCCTTCCCATCAAACTAGGTTTGATGAAGAATTTCGTGAAAGCCATGGACCGGACCTCGCCAGTTTTCTGATACCTGCATGAAAAATTTCCTTGACTCAGTGAAGCAAAGATTAAAGAGGGAGTTTTTGTGGGTCCTCAGATTTGAGGGCTCTTCAAAGATTGCCGGTTCAACAACTTGCTGCAGGGTGATGTGAAATAAGCATGGAATGCTTTTCGCCTAATGTCTACAAACTTTCTTGAGAATGTTGGGCAGAAAACTACAAGGAACTAGCAAAAGACATGCTGATGCAGTATCAGAAACTTGGCTGCAATATGTCTCTAAAGATCCACTTCCTTCATTCCCATCTGGATTTCTTTCCTGAAAACTGTGGTATGGTTAGTAATGAACATGGCTAACGTTTTCATCAAGATATCGCATCAATGGAACAAAGATACCAGGGAAAATGGTCCACTACAATGCTGGCTGACTAGTGCCTGACACTCCCTAGAAATGCTCCTGAACAGCTGTACAAGAGACAAGCGAAGAAATCTAAGAAGTAGTCTACGACTTGATTTTTTACAGGTATTAACCATAGGCCTATTACTATTGGCATGCATTTTGTGATGTAAACATCAATTTATTGCAGGTTACAAAAAAACTAGAGCCAAAATTAGAATTTGACTGTCATATTCATGTTGAGCACATTCAAATTGATAGGAAATGACTAATTTTATTTCAGTAACATGATTTTTGTAAAAATTTGTTGACCAGTGTTGGAATCGTACAGCACAATCTTTGAGACTGGCTTCTTTTACTCAGCACAATGACCCTAAGAGTCATTTAAGTTGCTATTTATCGCAATAGTTATTCCCTTACCATTACTGCGTATTATTACATTGCATAGATAATTTGCTCTATCTTCTTACCTTTAGAAAGACAGGGGCTGTTTCCAATTTGGGGAAATTTAAAATAGAGCTTTTATAAAGATTAAATGTTCAAGTTTCTATATGAAACTGTGCTTTTACTTCTTCAGGGAAACTCAGGAGTGGATTGCTGGGTCATGTGGCAAGTATATTTAACTGTATAATAAATTGCCAAACTGTTTTCCAGGATAGGAATACCATTTGCAATCCCATGAGAAACGCATAAAACTATCAGTTGCTTCATAAATTCACCCATCCTTAGTGGGGATATTTTAAACCACTGATTCAATTTCTTTATAAAGTATAGGATTATTCATGTTTTATAATTATTCATGAGCCAGTTTGGTTAAGAATGTCTATATTTTGACTGTATTTTCAAGTTTATTGCCAAATAATATCTCCTGTTACCTTGTTAATGCCTATAATATAGCATTAACCAGCTGTGATAATTAACAAATTAACTTCTCTGGGTTTTATTTTGAAGAAGCCTTGGAGTTATGTTAGCTTTTCTTGAACTGTCCACAAGGAATCAACCAAATCCTACATATTCTACCTCCTGCATTTCTGTCAAGTCTCTCCCTTTTATTCTCATTCCAAGGAACACTATATTAGCTCAAAAACCTCATCACTGCTTGAATTATTACAGCCTCCTCTTCTTATTGAAGGTACTATGTCTTGCCTTAGACTCCCTCCCTCTAACGTTCTTTTTCCATATTGCTACCAGACTTATTCTAAAGTACTTATCAATGATTTCTTCTATTACTTCCAGGTAAAGCTCAAATCTCAACTTAGCACACAACTGACTTCATATTTTCCATTGACTTCTCTGATCTCACTTTCTACAAAAAGAGTTTGCTCAAACCTCTGTGACTTCATGCCTGTTGTCTCTTTGCTTTAAGTACCTCCTATTCCCTTTCCTTGCTTAGTTAAGGACTGGATGTTCCTCCTTGATGGTTCCATATAATACTAAATCTACACTAATATCAAACTATAGTAATTTTTCAACCCATTAAGCTACAAGTACTTTTCACACCACATTCTTGCAGTTTACTAAAGGGATAGATGAACAATACTATAAAATGAGGGGGTTGATAACATGACTTCAAAGGTCCTTACACTGAGCTATGTAATTTCTTAGTTGTCCTACTGCAGAAATTATAACTATCGCCCTGTGTCCACTATTTAGACTTTCATCTAAGCTTTCACTTTGGTTATCCAGATTCTCTGGCCTGCACAGCTGAGCCATTTCCCCAGATTGTCTAGCCTGACTTTTGATATCTTAGTTAGATGACCTTTCTGAATTTGAACTCTTGCAGGTCAACTTCTTTTCTGAATGACCTTGAATTTGATCTCTTGCAGGCTCTTCTTTGTCTCTGTATATGCTCCTATTCCTAATCCCCAACTCTACTAATTCACAATACCTGCCACTTCCACCTCCTTCTGTTTTTATACCACTATTGTTTAAATTCTGGCAAGACAGAATAAGTAATTTCATTAGTTTATTAGAAAAGGTAGATATGAGGAATTTTAGACTTAGAAGGAACAAATACAGTCTAATTTCTTCATTTGACAGGTAAGAAGGTTAAACATTCACTGTTTACTCATTGAAAGGGCAGTAAGTAGAAGAAATCCTCACCTTCATAGTTCCTTCCACTTAATCGTACCTTGCTTCAATAAAAGTAAAAATGTTGAGCAAAAACTTAAAGCAAGTGAAAGAACCAGAGATATAAAAATATAGATAGAAATATCTTCCTCCTCTACATTATTTATATATTCATTTATGGATTTATATATGGATGTAGCATTTCTATGTAAATAATATGGAGGGGGAGGGAATAGATATATAATCTTATAAAAACTAAATGTACCCCCATAATTTATCTGTATTTGAGATTTTTTTTTTGCACAAAGGATTATGTTACTGTATCAAAACATAATTTTTTGGTTTCTAAGTAGATTTTTCAGTTGAGGCTATAATATGAAATTAAAGGGAGGTTCAGTTATATCAACAGTATATGAAAAACTTGATTCTGGCTTTAAAAAACTACTAAAATTCAATATATACATAGTGTGAATTGTCAAAGTAACTATTATTCTGCTTCATAATCTACTTTTCATTAAGTAGAAGGATACCTATTGTTGATTAATAGACAATTTTATGATACATTCTAAACTTTCAATCCAATTTAGCTTTTCAGTTAGTGTATTTTTTAAAAAAACAATCAGAAAATATTACAAAAAAATTAAACATACCATCATCTTCCCAGCAGCTCTTAGCATTCCCTTTTCTTTCACCACTCCCTGGTAACACTGTCTGGTCTGTTGGCAGGTCATCTTCTGGCACACCACCTTCACAATCTGCTGCATCTGTAATACTTTCTTCTTCCACAATATGGAGTTTGTCTTCATCGTCTGAATCTGAATTTGTTTCTACCACAGTATTATAATTTGTAACTGTAATACAAACAAGAAATAAATAATCAAAACCAACTAGTATAAAAACCAGTTTTTACACAGTTCAGTAAGATAGGAATTTAAAAAATAATTAAAACAGATTGTGGGTTCAATATTGTTTTTCCTTTTTGACAGTAATATGTAGACAACTAATTTAGCTGACCTATTCCCACAGACAAACATACTAGATACTAGATGGCCAAAATCACAAATAATATAATAAAAGCTATACTTACTGAACACTTGCTATATTTACAAGTGCTTTATAGACAGTAATTCATTTAATTCTTACAACCTTATAGTAACCCCATAAAACAGAGTACAGACCACCCACAATTTATATCCCCTGTTTTACATTAGTGAAAAGTAAGACACGGGGAGGTATCTACCTTAAAGATGATATAGCTAGGAAGTGAAAAGGCCAAGTTTGAATCTCAGCAGTGCTCTTAAACATTACATTAAACATGCTTAGTAATCATGATGAACTTAACCTATATGGTACTATTTATATACTGTCTATGTAATGTTATGTAATATTATGTCACTGTTTAAAGCATTACAATTTAAGAAGCAAGTCTATCTCCCCTAATAAGACAACAACGCATCATGAAATTTACCATAAAAAGGTATTTCCAGGTTGTTAATCAGGCCCTATTACTTTATATTAATCTGTACTAACTAGAAGAAATTAACCAAGTCAGCTATTTCCTATATAATCAAGGCATGATTTAAGTAATGTTTGTATGCAAGTCTGTTATTTTAAAAAAGTAACTGATATTCACAAATTTTCAAATGGGTACCCTTTCTGTATTTTTAATGACTTTCAATAAAATTTAATGCCCGTGTCATAGAAGATATAAAATTATTCTGAATGACAGTAGTTTGTAGATGCTTAGTAGATGGGAATAAAAACTTCTAAAGCAAACAATATGCCATAGTCAGTATTTTCCCTTCGGAGTCCTTGTAATGATCACTCTAATGGCATAAATTATTTAGTATCTTATTGGGGATGGTCACTGGAAAATCTCTTTTCAACTATTTGCATGGTCATTTTTATTTGCTAAGATACAATTGAGAAGAATGATGAAAAGTAAGTTTTGTTTTGTTAACTAAAAAGTTACTTCTTCCCATATTTCTTCTTTAAATTTTCCAACCATTCTTGAAATAAGACATGCACATAGATGTCTATCTAAATGCTTAAATGACATGTATAAATATTCCTCCTGTCACGTAAATACACACACACACACACACACCTGAAAACACGAAGGAAAAAATATAATCAAAATATGCATGTAGAAGGGAAGGTGAGAACACATAACCAAAAATCTCTAAAACTGCTTTTATACATCTTCAGACCCCTTTGTCCAGAAGAGTAAGACAGTTATCCTCACCTCCACATTAGGAATTTTTAGGAAGAAGAAAAAATATCGTCTTGTTTTGTCACCAATATATTTTAACAGCTCTTTTCCCAAAAGTGAACTGCTTCCTCTCTAATTGTATTATAAAAGTATCACATGATTAATTGTAAAAAAAAAATCCAGACACTATAAAACACGTGAAATTAGTAAAAGGCTCCTTTGCCCAGTTTTCCTTTCTCCACTCACTCACTCACTCACTCACTCACTCATAAAAGTAACATAATAGCAGATTTTACTAATTAACTTATGCACTAGGTAGGTATGATACTAATAATTTTATGTACCTTGTCATATCTAATTATAACATAGACCTCACCTTATTTACATATAAATCTTATGTTTTATATAAAATCCTATCTGTAAATGTATATATGTACATTTAAGTACACACATATAGAATCACATTCATTATACTGTTTTGCCAATTAGTTTTTAACCACCTAGAAAACTTTCCTGTCAGTTCCATGTGGAATTTTCACATTTTCCTCTGGATGACAATACAACATTTTATTGTACACCTATAACTTAACCAAATGCTTCTTGAGTAAATTTGGTTTCTAGTGTTTAACTATTAGCAATGTCATAATAAATTTTCTTGTAAATATATCTTTGTCAATTCCTTTAACACATTTGTCAGGCATATTAGTAACGGTAACTGCTGAGGAAAAGTGAAAACTTATCAAGTAGATAGAAATGGGAATATGCAAATTCCTTGTACTCCAGTTATACTATGAACTGTATGTATGAGTAAAGGAAATAATTCTCAAAGGTTGGCTCACAGTTCAAACAGGGTTTCTCACTGATTCTTTCACTGAGAATAATGCATGCACATTTTTTGAAGGAGGAATTTCACAGGCAAATGATGTACAATGCTATTAACTTTCATTTTTACATTCAAGGGCTCCTTAAATTGGCATGGTCTATAAAGTCATCTATATGCCATAAGTTAAAATCTATTGTGTATTCTATTAGATCTGGCTACCACATAAAGTTTGGTTTAATGCAAAGCTCTCACTATGCGAGGACATGCATGAACAGTTGAAACATTTTGTGAAGGGAGGTTGTTTTGGTGTTTCTTGTGTTTTGAGTTGGCCATGGTTTTGCAATGGTGATATTCTTTCTTTTAATGAACCTTTTAATTCTATTCTTTTAATAATTTAATGCTGTAGATTAGCTTTATTATTATCATTTTGTCAACTCTAGGTTGTTTGATATTAGATTATATATTTAACACATTTACATTTAGAGTATTTTAAACTTGAAAATTTCCCACATCTTCTTAGTAATAAGGCTTAAGTCATAGGCATTATGGTTCAAATATTTGCTTACATGCTTCATAGCTTTCACTACGTTCTTTTTATCCTGAGTTGCAGAGTATTTTGTTTTACCTAAATTAACTGTAGTCCAAAGCACTCTTTGAGAATGCCTGTCACTTTCTAGTTGTCTAGCAAAACAACTTCCTGTCTACTAAGCTGCCATTGTGGTATGAAAGATTCTAAGTCAAATACCCAAAACAAAGAGATTGCATCTATTTTATAGTTACCTGTGAACTGTCCCAAAAGATGTTTGAATATATGGTATATTTGAAAAATCAAGGGAAAAAAACCCCAATACATTGGCTAAGGTGGAAAACAGACCAATAACTACTTTCCAATGCTCTTCATTTTCTTCTATTTCACATTTAGTTAAGAGAAAAAACAGTGAAAGCCATTTATCATAAGTTAAAATACAGACAAATTTTCCTGTTTCTTGATTTATTATTTTTGTGATCTACAGAGCTAGTTTCTAAAACAGGCACCATCACCAAAAAGCACAGTGATTAAGGGAAGACCTTAAAAAATCCTAGTAGTAGCAAATGAATTGTCAGTTATCCCAACTCTCTAATCATCTATCACCATACCTCCATACTCTTTAACCTTTGGCTAAAAAATAAAACATAGTTGTATAAAAGTGGTATATTATTAACAATCATGGGTGATCATGACCTCTTGGTTCTAAGTTTTAATGAAAATAAAATTTTAACAAAGCAAAGATAAAGGGAAAATAGAAAAGGTAAACACAGTTTCAAACCTGTTTCAATAAAACTTATGATACATAATTTCAATATAAAATAGTAACATTTTAATATGAAATTTCAATATAAAATGGTAACAATTTCAATGAATTCTTATTGTCACTAGAATGGGACTAAGACACACTGATTTCTAGGCAGTAGTTGGTATTACGTTCTAACATTTAATGCCAGACATAAAACAGAAGGTATCCACTGCATAAGGAGGTTGTAAGAATCTAATGATTTAAAAGTGTATTGTGCTTAGATCAGTGTCTGGCACACAGAGAAGACTACAGAAGTGCTTCCAGCACATCACCATTATCTCACTGAATATTTACAATCACTCCTAAGAAGGAGGCACTACTGCATCTCTCATTTACAAAAGAATGTAGCCTAAGGTGATGTAGCTATTATGTTATAGAAAAGAATTCAAATCTTCTCTGCCTGATTCCACAACCTGTATATTTTAACTACTATGTATAAAGCTTCCTAATTGAGAATTTTGGTGCTAATGATAAATATTACTAAACTTACATTTCTGTGTCTAGCCTATTCTGGGGTCCTGGAATGCCATATTAACAACTTGTCACTAAAGACATTTTCAAATGACTCAAGAATTTTAACCATTAGACTCTCATAATAATATAGCAAACAGTTTATCATTGAGTTTTCTATATTATCTTAATAGTAAATAAACCTTTAAGAGTTTCACATAGCATAGTATTTTTTACCACTTGAGTGCATGGAACACTGCACCAATTAAACTCCCATGTAAACACCTGTTACTAAAATAAGGTACAATAAAAAGTTAGATAGGTTAGATGACTAGAGTTCAAAGAAGGAGCAATACAATCTCAACTTGAGTCTTTAAGGAGGGGAGGAGGGAGGCGGAGGGAGGGAAGGAAAAGGGCACAAAATGGAATAGAAAAGAACACAAGGGACCATGGAGATGGATCACGGGTGAATTGGTGGTGGGCTACCCAAGGGGAATACAAAATGTAAAAGACATAAATAACAATAAAAATATATATTATAAAAAAAAAGAAAAGAAAGATCATCTAAATGCTTTAAATATCCCATTACACATTATTTTCTGTAGCTCTGAATAACAAGTTAGGCATAGGGGGAGGAAAGGATGG
Organism: Scalopus aquaticus; assembly: GCA_004024925.1. Classification (NCBI taxonomy): domain Eukaryota; kingdom Metazoa; phylum Chordata; class Mammalia; order Eulipotyphla; family Talpidae; genus Scalopus; species Scalopus aquaticus. The sequence goes on from PVIJ01001403.1 coordinate 66,784, forward strand.
AAGTGGGAAGGGCCTAATTTAACTCTCAGTCATAGACTCAGACCACACTTCAACATATATTTAGATGTACAAAGGTTTTTTCTTTCTGGAAGAGAAGGTTCTGCTTACATTGTACAATTAATACATGCTTAATTTTGTCTCACTTATTCCTACCAAACTCCCAAAGACACAATCATGTGCTTGGTAAGAAAGAAAGAGAAAATCTCGTGTTGAAAAAGGAGTAGACTGATCCTTACAAACTAAAGTGACACCTCGAATGATAGATAACACGTTTAGTCATGTTCTCCAGAAAAACAGAATATAATCCAATCAAGTAATAGAGTATTTTACACCACAATTTAGGAATGAATGCTATGAAATATGAAAACAAAGGTGGTAACACCGTGCAAGTATTTCCATTTAACACTGATTGGGACAAAATAACATTTGTTAATATGTTTTTCCTCTCCTGAAGAGATTCTCTGGAACACTGCCTTCCACATAATATAGAATTACTTGTTGAATTAAATGTGGGGCCACAATTATTTTTTCTGCTATGAAGAAATATTTAAGGATTACTGATAATTCAAGAAAATAAAGAGAAAACTGAAGTGATAACCAGATAAAGAACTGGTGAGTTAACATATGACACGGAAAGGAGAGGTCATCTTATAATTCACAGGGTTGAGAAAACTTCTGCATATAACATTACAATAGGAGAGAAGCATTTAGGTTGTCCATAAATATTACATTAAGTACATACTATAAATACTTAATCTGGCTTCTGGTTTAATTTAAAGATAATGTTAACTATAAGCGGTTTAGATAATAAAACAAATAAAGGTTATGATGTAGTAGGCATATTTAATGTAGTACATAATACAATAAAACACAATGTGTGTATTATCTTTTACTTAAGTCCTCTAAAAAAAGCATCAAAATAATTTTAGAGTTCCCCAAGTACTATGAACATATTAAATTTCAACATATACTAATGGTTCATCAAATTTAGAGTAAGTTTAATTATTTTTTAGGTAAACTCTTTCTTAATGTAGGGTGCCTATTAAAATAAGCAGTACGTTTTCAAAATACATAAATTTCAAAAACATAATTCCAATGAAAATCAATGATTCTCAAATTTACCCCTGCAAAAGCTTTGGTGCTGTTTAATGTCTTCAGCAACCTATTAATAGAATGAAAACTAGTAGGCAAAGAGACAGAAAACAGGGTTACCATTGTGCACAGCATTCTCTGCTCTCTCATTATGCAAAAATTACTAAGTATTCATGGGATGCGTCCTCGGAACTCTCTCATTCTTATTCTGGCCTTTCTATCATTCTCCACAGGTCCTATGTATAGGACCCTCAAAAAACCTTATCAAAATTGCCTTATCAAAACCCCCATTCACTCAATGAACTAATTTTAGTTAGTGTTAGTACAACTTACAAAAAGAGGAAATAGTGAAATGGTAAGGTTTTCAATAGATTAAGCTAAATTCAGCCCTAGAAACAGGAGGGTTTCTTGTGTGAAGAAAAGCATTTGCACTAAAATAATTCACACTAAATCTTCAATAATTAATATTTCTTTATGAGTAAAATCTGCATTTATCAGAAGGATTTTTTAAATTTATTTGAACTGTTACTTATGTAATATGGCAGTAAGACAAAACTCAAAGTGTGATGGCAGAGTAAAACATATAAATGCAAAACCATTGAGTTGAAATTAGAAAAATGATAATTTATAAATCAATCCAAAAACCATGTATTTAAAGAATCAATAAAACAGATACATCACTAGCCCACTTAACCCTTGACATAAAACTATGGCATAAAAATTCAATACTAAAAAGTAAATAGAGAATTACAACTATAAAGGAACTTCTAAGAGATTTACTTTATACAACCAAATAAATTTAAAAACATGGACTAAACAGGAATTTTTAGGACTTTCTAAATAAAGACCACTACACTTATTATTTTATGGAATTTATAAAATAATAGAAAAAACAGAAAAGGTAAAGACCATAGAATTAATTTAGGAAGGTATTAAATAGTTACACAAAAGTACCAGATGTTTTTCTAGGTGAACTGCTGCAGATTTTCAAAGTGCTAATAATTCTGTTGCTTTTTAAAGAGACAAAAATTAAAATTCTAAATTCTTTCTGTAAAGTCAGCACCGTTAACAGTCAACTAAATCTGAGAAAAAGCACAGGCATGGATACACACCCCCAAACATACTCATAAACTCAGTCACACTGGTGATAACCGATGTAAAAATTCTAAATAAAATATTAAAATCCAGTAAGTAGTACATTAAAAGAATAAAGCATGCATTAATCAACAAATGTAAATTTCACTTAAAATCATCTATAAATTCAATACAATCTGATTCAAATATTAATGTATTTTGGATTACAAACCTAAAATGTCTAAAACTTATCTGGGGAGGGAGTGATACAGTCTCTGAAGCCTGACTGCCTGATGTAAATTACAGCTTCATCATTTACTGGCCATAGAACCTGGGATATATTCCTTAACCTCGTGCCTCAATTTTCTCATCTCAAAAACGGGATAATGGGACTCCCTGGTGGCGCAGTGGTTAAGCTCTAAGCTTTGGCACTGTCGGCAATGGCAATGCGAGTTCAAAGCTGGCCAGGGAGATTCCCACATGACGCAGCAAACCTCTCCTGCCTTGCCCACTGCTCCCCTCAGCAGTGTATTTCCGTCCATCTGCCTGTTCTGCTCCCCACTCTGCCTCTGGTGAACCCTCTCGCTGCCCCATGCCTCTGGCCTGTACCCCAGCCTGTATGCATAAATAATAAAATCTTTAAAAAAAAAAAAGAAAAAGAAAAAAAGGGATAATAGCATGTCCTTAAAAGGGTTGTTGTTATGACGAATAGTTATATATGCAAAAAACTTACTATAGGACTGCACTGAAGTGTTCAATACATACTTTAGTGTTATTGCAATCTGGGGAAATATAAAAATATTCATTAAAATTCAGAAAAATAGGGCCTCCCTGGTGGCGCAGAGGTTAAGCGCTGTGCTGTGGAGCTGTTGGCAGCGGCGACGCGAGTTCGACGCCCAGCTGGGGAGAATCCCACATGGCGCGGCAGACCTCTCCTGCCTTGCCCGCTGCTCCCCTCAGCAGTGTATTTCTGATCTGCCTGTTCTGCTACCCGCTCCATCTCTGGTGATCCCTCTCGCCGCCCCACGCCTCTGGTCTGTACCCCAGCTTGTATGTATAAATAAAAAATAAATCTAAAAAAAAAAATTCAGAAAAATAATAGTTACTGTGGTACAATAATATGGATTAATTGTACCAGAGACAAAAAGTACCTTGAAATCATAAATACAGAAGCAGATTTATACTGCAGGAATAGGAACAGGGATAGGAAAGTTATTGATGAACTTTAATAGAACCTAGAAATATAGCTCTTATATCTGGTATCTTGCCAATCAAATTCCCACCTCATAAATTTAACCAAAAATAAATCAATATGTATCAAAATACTTTTAAAAAATCACAAACATACTAGAAGAAAGTACATTTGACTCTTACAACCTGGGTTTGAATGACATGCTTCACTTATACAAGGATTTTCTTTTAAACAGATGACAGAAACTTATGGTACTGATACAGTACAATACTGTAAGTGTATTTTCTCTGCCATATGACTTAATAATATTTTTGCTAGCTTACTTTAGTGTAAAAATATAGCATAAAACACATATAACACACACAATATGTGTTAAACCAACTTAATATTATTGGTAAGGCTTTTAATCAACAGGTTATTAGTAGTTGAGTTTTGGCGAAGTCAAAAGTTAATGCATGAATTTTTAACTGTGTGGATAGGAGTCCTGAAACCTGTATCTCTCCATGTTATTCATGGATCATCTGCATAGGCATATTCATTCACAGCTTTAGAATAAGAAAGACTATAGCAAAATGACACAAAACCCATGACTACACAGAGAAAAAAAATTCAATACAAACTGAAAAATACTTGCAATGTATGTTACTACAAGTTGATACCTTGTTTTACACAGTTCTCAAATATCCATGAGAAAAACATGAAACACCCAATAAGAAAATGCAAAGGCAAATCACACACACACAAATATGAATACCCAATAAACAGGTAACAAGATGCTAAGCCTCCTCAATTAAAGAAATACCCAGTTTAATCCTATATGGTTATAATAATTTCTTATATACACTCTCAATTGTCTTGCCTTTTTCTGACTTCCAAGTCCCTATTCTGATTGTATCTCACTTTCCTAAATCCTATTCCTCAGTCCTTTTTACTACCAAACTTCTTGAAAAAGTTGCCTTTATTTGTTTCCAACTTATTTTATTTTATTCTCTCTCAAACCAGAGCCAGTCACAAAACTGTTCTTGTCATGATTGTGAAGGACCTTTACATGACTAAATTCAATGACAACTATCAGTCCTCATCTTATTTGACCTCCTAGCAGCATATGACATAATCCAACTACTCTCTCTCTTTTCAAAACAATTTCTAGACTCTCCTGGTTTTTCTCTTTACTTAATGACTGCTGTTTTTCTGCTTCTTTCCTTCATCTCCCTTAATCTGTCTCATAACTCTAAGTATCATCTGATGACTTTCTGCTTTATATCCCAGCACAAACTTCTCTGAACCTCAAACTCATATACCCAGTTGTCTATTTGACATCTCTGCTTTGATGTCCAGTGGACAAACTTGCCACATCCCAAACCCAATTCTAGATCCTTTCACAGTCTTCTCCACTTTAGTTAACGGCAATTCTATTCTTCTAGCTGCTCAGGACAAAAATTTTGGTGTCAGATTTGACTTTTTATTCTTTCCTATCCCACATCTAAATCTAGAGGGAAGTATCTTTAAATTTATTCAGGATATGACGACTAACCAGTAAGTCCTTAGCACCATCATCCTGCTCTAAGCCATCATCATCTTTTAACCAGAATATTCTAACTGGTCCCTATCAGATCTCCTTGCTTCACTGTTGCTTTCCTACATTCAGTTCTCAGTACAGTAGCCAAAGTAATTCTTAGGGTGTTAACATTAGTAAATATACTAAGTAACGTTAGTAAAGTATTAGGGAGAACCTGTCATTTCTCTTCTGTAACTATCCACCTTATTCACTGTAATCCAAATGTCCTTTAGGAGATAACTTTCATTCATCCATTCTCTCTCAGACTTCACCTTCTACTTCTCACTTGCTTATTCCATTCCAGATACACTGTCCTCTTGCCTCAAGGCTTTTGTAGTTCCTATCACTGTCACTGATGTAGTTCTCATGCATTGCTCAACTTCACTTTCTTAGTGAGGCTGTCTGTGACTACCCTATTTAAATTTTTAGACTTCCCCATTGAGCATCAACACTACTATACCTTACTTGTTTTTAAAATATTTATGACTAACTGCCATAATATGTACTTATTATTGTCTTCCCTCACGACAATCTAAGTTCCATGTGGGCAGGATTTTTTTCTGTTCTGCTCACTGTTGTGCATGGAGAACACTGTCCATAGTACTAATTGCTCAATAAATGTTTGTTTAATAAACTGGGAGGAAAGATCCCAATAACAATGATACACACAAAGGTAAAAAAAAAATCAGTACACTCTTACATGGTTTTGTACTAATTTGGCATTATTTATCAAAATTTAAAACGTTTAGCTGTTGATCCAACAATTTCTTGGTGTTTACAAATTAATTTACACATGTTTGCAAATGTATATACACTTTTATTTTTCTTTAATTATGAAAACCTAGACAGCTACCCGAGGTATATCCTTTCGTACTGACAGAGGAGTTCTCCAAAATAATATCTATTTCATTCCTTCCATACTGTTAAAATGTTTATATTACTTTTAAAATAGTTTTAAAATACATTTAAATGAGCAAGGAAAAAAGTCTGAAACAGTATTCAGCAGTTTGTTGCTAGTGATGAACTTAAAACTGAACTGGCATGGGGGAAACATTTTTTTTAATAGTTTCATTTTATGTGAATTTTGACAATAGTAGGTAGAAGAAATAATTACGAACAAAAAAAGCTAAGGATTTAATGACTGAAAATAAATGCTAAGTTGAAACACATTTTGGGGATTTTGAAATAATTTTAAGCTCTTAATAGGAAACAATAAGCACTATTTTTCCTATGTATGACACACAGCAGTTTTTTAAAAGTGAATCATTAACCGTTTCTATTCACAACTACATAAAATAGAAAGTTATGTAATTTATGTAAGTTATGTAAGAGAGGTAATACTTGCAAAGAGAAATAAGACCAAGTAACTCCTATTCCTTCTTGCTGAGTGCTAAAGGCAGCTGCACTCCATTGCACCCATAACCAGGAGGAAGGACTTGTAGAAAGCATATGTTCTCCCTTGCCAAATGCAACTAATGCCTCTAGGTTAGAGCAACATGCATATACTCATAAACACAATCAAGTGCTTAGCAGCTTCTATTATATAAGTGGCACGATTCTAAGTTTTTCTCAGTTTACAGAAAAGTTTAAGAAATATTTTGTCGTTTGCCATCCCAGTAGATGTCTTTCCTGATTGGTTTTGAGTTACTCTGACACAACAGAAACTGGTTATGAAAATTAAGATGAAGAATAAGGACAAGTATTTCATCCTAATTCCATTCATTTGGTTTTCTCAGCTAGTAATAATGGTGTGTATAATTTAAAACTATTGGCTAAGTGCTAGATTCTATGTTCACAATGGGAAAGTAAATCATAACACAAGTCAAAAGAAAGTCATGAATCCCAAAGGATGATAGTTTGAGGACAGATCCTCCCTTGTTGCCAGGGAGTGGCAGAACACAGTAATTCAAGCAAGGTGTAATGTAACCTCAACTAGGGAACTTCCTCCTTGGAAACTTTCCTGAGGGCCAAATCTCAATACAGGGGTACTGATTTCCTGAGTTGTCTTGTAAAGAAAAACTCTCAACTCCTCTATTGGCTAATCACAGAAGAACAAAGATCATACTAACAAGATCTGAATTGGAATTTATTTCTTAAGAATCAAAGATCATACTAGTAAGATTTGAATTGGAATGTATTTCTTAAATTAAAAATAACTTAAAGGTTACTAGAATTTAGTTTTTCAACATCTTCTAAACAGTACAAAATATTACAGGCTTGCAAATGATCGAATTAAAAAGAATAATTTAGTTCCTCTGACCTCAATTCTCCAGGGGGTAGGAGAATGTAGACAAAACACCTACAGTCCCTGTTTTGCAGACATATGTGTATAATATTTATAAAATATTATGATACATTACTACAGAGAAAAATGTGACAGCAAATAAAATGCTAATTTAGAGTGATGTGAAAAAATACATGATTGCCTAGTTCATTACATTTAACCTCTCTTTTATGCCTTGCTAATGTGCCACAAAAATAAAATTTTGAATACTTATTTTTTTTGAACTATGCTGTTGTAAAGTTAAATAAGTTTGAATTGTATCACCAAAGAATTCCTGGTGTCATGTTTCACACAACTTATCTGAGCAGCAGTTGGAATAATTATCTTTGAAAGAACCTATTCAGAAAACCAATAATACCCAAATAATATTCAGAACATTATGTGAACTCCACATAATAAAATTTTCACATAACTTTTATCTTAGAGAATAAATGGATCTAGTGGTGAAAGAAGTGGGCATTCTAGAATCAACACATATAAATGGAAACTTTAATTTTGTATACAGAAACAGAGAAAGTAGTATTTTAAAGTATATTAAAGAAAGTTTGAGCTACTGAATTTCTATTATTGATGTAAAAAAAAGTTAAAATCAACCATTGCCACTTACACAGTTTTGTAGTCTGCTCTAATCCTGCCCCATGAAGTACTAAGTGCTCAGTACTTTACATACATTGAATCAGTTAATCCTTACAAGAGTCATATGAAGAATTATTATTCCCATTTTATAGGTAAGAAAATTAGGGAAACAAAACCTGTCAAAGGTAGACCAGTTGTTAAGTATGGAAGCCTGAATTTCAACCCAAGTCATGTGGCACTGGAGTCCATGTTCTGAACCCATGTATATACCACCTTTCCAAACTAAGGTGAGTGTTAGACTCAACAAATACATATTTTTTAAAAATCTTCAAAAATAAAACAGAAAAAGGGAGATTTCCACAATAAATTATTAAAACAATCACATTCCTATACTCAGTTTAAGGAAATAAAAACTAAAATTACTTTTTTTCCAATGGAAAACTTACTGAAAATTTAATGTTCAATAATTAGAAGGCAATGGCAAGGGGCAAAAACTCATGCAGTCTTGTGACAGAAGGCACTTTCTTTAGAAAAAATGCTATTAGCATTGATCAAATTTGTATTTTAATATCTGATTAGCTGTTTCATTTATAATTTTCACCGATTAAAGTATCACTGATTGGCAACACTGTATGATTCAGAAATATAGGCTTCTACCTCTTTGGGTGTATGTTACCAACCACCATGCACACATAGTCCTCTACCATAATGTACTACGGCCCCCTTCTCCTTTTCCTCTCCAATCTCCCCTCCGCTCCTCTATACATATAGAGAGCCTGTTAGCCTTAGTTTTACAGGCATATTTCTAAGGTTTGTTTATATCTCTTACTTTTGTTTCTCTATATTCTACATATGAGCAAAAACATCCAACATTTGTCTTTCCTCTTCTGGCTTACACTACTTAGCATAATATCTTTCAGTTTCATCTATGTTGTTCCAAATAGCAAAAGTTAATTTTTTTTTATGGCTGAGTATATTCCATTGTGTGTGTATGCATGTGCGCACCTAACTAGATCAAATGTAGATCTATTTTTAATCTTTTGGGAAACTGCCAATTCTGAGACAATTGTCACTTTCAATTAACAACCCTGATAAAGTAATAATTATTTCAATCTTGACCCCTTAATACATATCTTTTCAATATTCTGTATGATAAAATGGGGTTTATAATAAACACTTCTGCTGGATAACAAAACATGTAATTATTTAAGTTGGTAGCTGACCTGGGTTTTTTGTTTGTTTTTGTATATCAATTTTACTTGAAAGAAGAACTGACTTTTTTTCCCCCTGACTTAAGGTTTTGGCTGGCATTTTCTAAAGCAGATATCAGGTAAGTCTGTCAACTCAAGGAAAACTGAAGACCAAATTTGCTGATGATGCAATCTGTTTTCAGGTATAAATCAGAATTTTGAAAAACGTATATTTTCACTGCTCCATCTCACAGCCTCACATTTTAAAACTCTTCTGTTCTTTAATATATATTTTTTGATATGGTTAAGATGAAGTATGTCAACATTTGGAAGTTCTATACAACACAGAGAACCAAAATATTCCAAATAACTAATACATGAAATTTATGAGCTGGTTTAGGATAGACCAACAGATTTTAATATAACACTACAAAATTCATTATATATTTCATATTCCACACTGCAGCTACATCTCAACACCTATTACTTGATGAGGTTTGGGGTAGTAATCAAAGAATACCCACAATTACCGCAAAAGGCTACATATTTATATGAGACTAGCTTTATTTTTTTTAAATACACACACACACACACACACAGTGACATCATTGTTCATTTTTGTACAATGTTTGATTTCTTCTCTCAGGTGTAAAAAATTCTCACCACCAAGTTACCTGTGAACTATCACCATAGTCTCTTGTGCTCTTCTTTCCCCCATTTTAATCCCTCTCCCTCCCCACTCCCCTGCTGGAATGTCTCTGATTTATAGCTGTCTGTTAGTTTTGTCTTTTTTTCCCTTGCTACCGTATTTGGTTCCCCTATATTCCTCCTATAAGTGAAACCATCTGATATTTTTCTGTTTTCTTCTGATTTATTTCACTGATCATAAATCCTTCCAGCTCCATCCATGTTGCTGCAAATGGCATGAGTTTACCTTTTTGATTGCTGAATAGTATTCTATTGTGTATATATACCACCTCTTCTTGATCCAGTTTTTTGGATCTTCTTGATCTATTTTTGGGCATTTAGGTTGTTTCCACATCTTGGCTATTGTAAATAGTTCTGCAATAAATAGAGTGCAGGTTTCCTTTCAAATTAATGTTTTTGTGTCCTTTGGGTAGATTCTTGGGAGTGGAATTGCTACGTGATATGGCAGCTACACTTTTAGTAATTTGAGGAACCTCCACACAGCTTTCCATAGTTATTGAACCAGTGTGCATTCCCACGAACAGTATAAAGAGTTTCTTTTTCTCCAGATCCACGCCAGCATTTGTTGTTGCCAGTTTTTTTTTAATATGTGCATTCTCACTGTTGTGAGGTGGTATCTCATTGTGGTTTTGATTTGCATTTCTCTGATTATAAGAGATGTTGAACATTTTTTCATATACCTGTTGGCCATTTGCATTTCCTCTTTAGAGAAATATATTTTTAGCTCTTCTATCCATTTTTTGACTGGATTGTTTGCTTTATTTTTGTTGAGTTGTCTAAGCTCTTTGTAGATATTTGAAATCAGTCCCTTATCAGTTGTATGGAGAAGAAATATCTTCTCCCAATCAGTAGGGTGTCTCTTTGTTTTGGTTATTGTCTTTTTTGCTGTACAGCTTTTTAGTTGGATATTATACCAGCTGTTTATCTTTTCCTTCACTTTCTGTGTTTCAGGGGATGAGTCTTTAAAGATGTTTCTGAAATGTATGTCATTGAGTGTTTTGCCTATATTCTATATTTTGTATGGTTTCAGGTCTTATGTTCAAGTCTTTTATCCATTTTGAGTTGGTTTTTGGGCATGGTGTGAGGTAATAGTCTAGTTTCATTCTTTTGCATGTGGTGGTCCAGTTTTCCCAGCACAATTTATTGAACAGACTACTCTTGTCTCATTGCACATTCTTTGTTCCTTTGTCATAGATTAGTTGTCCATATATGTGTGGCTTTATTTCTGGATTTTTAATATGACTCCATTGGTCTGTGTGTCTGTTTTTTGTTCAAATACCATGCTGCTCTAATTATTAAGGCTTTGTGGTATAGTTTGAGGTGAGACTAGCTTTAAATACACTTTATCTCAACAAATTTACAAAAATTGGATGCTGAAATAAATGAAAACCCAGCTGTCTTTGTTACGATTAAATACCATTAATTAAAATTTTTTGTCTTAATTTTGAATACAATAAATATTGAAAAATATAATCCTCACAATAAAAAGCACTTTGGGGTCTTCAAACAATTTTAAGGGTGTAAAGAGATCCTGAGATTGAAAAAAAAATTGAGAGTCATGCTTTTTAATAAGGTTGCTACTAGTTTGATATCCTATATTGTGCATACATATAGTAATGTGATGTATATGACATGGCATTACATATCATAAAATACCTTCATATATATTATTGGGGTAAATAAGTTGAATAATATACCTTTTGAATTGAATATAATTCAATACATATAGAAGATATTACATAAGATAGGCACCATGTGATTTTATTATCTTTCATATTTCAACATATTACTGTGCAAAATTATAAACACTGAGTCTCCATTTTTTCTGTTCTTATGTGTTTACAATAAAATACTTTGGGCAATGGTCAATTTGATGTTTATGTTGCTTCACTTCTTATTTTGATACAAGGACTTAAAGATAATCTTTCCTCTTAGAGACTAGTTTACTAAATAAATCTTATAGGTGATAATAAGGAACTACTAATTTCAAGTTTATCAAAAATTTCTGTACATGTCATTGAAAGCAATGTTTTAAATGTTACATTAAATTGCAAACAATGAAATGATTAAATTTGCTTTTGATGAAAGCTATCACCTGTGGTTTACAGAATAATTTTATACTCTGTATAGTTTTGTACGGTTCCTAATCTCTTGAAATTTAAGCACCTATTATTTTGATTTGATTATTCTTTGTATCTTATTAAGAGTAGTGAATGGAATTTGTAAAAGCTTGCTAAAATTAAAATTTTAAATAAATTTGACTGTATTGCTCAGATTTTTATATTCCAAGATAGTTTCAAAGTACTCTGGGATGCCAAGAAACTAGTGCTGACCTGCAGTGTTCTTTTTGCTTTCTATAACTCTTCATAAAATAATTAGATATTTATAGTATAATAAATGATACTTATTTTCAGTTTAGTTTAAGACAATGCTCTCTGGCAGACAAGACCACACTTAAAAGAAGGGGAAAAACATGAGAGATACATGGGCTTCTGTTCAACAACCAAGGTATCTACCTGGAACTAGCTGCTTGTATATGTTACCAAGGTCCCTCGCCAATTTAGGAATATGTATCATTCCCCTCCAGATTCTTTTTAGAAAAAGATCTTAATTCTTAAATCTTTTTTTTTCTGTGAGAGAAGGAAAAAAAAAGCCTTAAAACTATAAGCTATTTGTATAGTATAGCATGGAATAGGTACTGATTTGGCCCTTACTGTATCAGTTTACACTATACAAAAGAATATATACCCTAAGTTGAATCATAGGAGTTTATATCTTCAATAAAAATAAATAAAACTAATTGCTATTTTATGAAGGAACTTTTATAAACTGTAAACTTTATATTACTCTAGCTACTGACGCCTGTTTTTAATTTTGTTTTGCTATTTAAATTCATCCTAAATAATACTTCTGTAACTAGAAAGGCATTTGATCTAAATAAGAGTTAACACACTTTCATAAACAACTCTAGTTTCCATATAAATGGTGTAAGTGTTATATAGCAACTTATTTTCTACTTAACATTAATGTGTAGTTAGGGGTAAAAATTTTAAATGACAGCCGCAGTGTAGAAATATTTTAAAAAGAAAAATCAAATTTTATGACTCCAATTGGTTTGTTAAATTTTACATGGCAAAACTAGAAAAGTTTGATAGAAGTCATGACTAAATAATTACTAAGTTGAACACAATATTAAGTAAGTTAAAGTCATATCTGTAGGCAGTAGAAATCTAAAATGCTATATTAAAAGGTACTATTTGGATTGCATATGGATGCAATTTATTAATAAACAGCATAAAGATATAACCTAACAATACCTCTTAGAGAGACATAGGAATCATACTGAGTTGAATTCAAACTATCGGTCAAACACCCAATGGCTGATCATCGTAGGGCAAGTTAGCTTTCTGAGTCTTGTTTTTCCTACTATAACATGATAATAATAACTATTTTAAGTCCTTTCAGGGACAGAATTAGGGAATTTATGTAAACTCCTTAGCACAGTAAATTATACACAGTGATTAATTAAATGACCTTACACACCACACACAATTTCTCAGGATATACATGTATTTAGATGCATTTCACCTTGATTCATTCTAGTAACATACCTAAACTATTGAATAGTAGTAAACTTTCAATAGCATCTTATTTAAGAAAATTAAAGCTCATACTTCAATCATATGCAATTTAATCCTATGAATATCAAAAACAGAATCTAAGAATCCTGTGAAATTTCTCCTCTCAAGAAAGAATCCTGTTCATATAAGGAGAAAGAGAGAAATAGAGAGGTTAAGACTAGTTAAGATGATATAATTTGAACCTCTCAATCAGTAATATCTTAAGTAATCACTTCTTATACTTATCAGTTACATGAGCCAAAAAAGTCCATACCCTGTCCTCCTCCCCCCTTTTTGCATTAATCCTAGGATTGAATTGGTTTTTGAAATTACAACCAAAACCTTTTATTAATATATTAATTATGAGTAAGAATACAGCAATTAGACATAAGGGAGGTTTTATTCTACCACATCCACTAGAATTCTTTTTTTTTTAAAGATTTATTTATTTATGCATACAAGCTGGGGTACAGGCCAGAGGCATGGGGCTGCGAGAGGATTCACCAGAGACAGAGTGGGGAGGAGAACAGGCAGATTGAGGGAAACACACTGCTGAGGGGAGCAGCGGGTGAGGCAGGAGAGGTCTGCCTTGCCATGTGGGAATCTCCCCAGCTGGGCGTCGAATTCGCGTCACCACTGCCAACAGCTCCACAGTGCAGTGCTTAACCCACTGTGCCACGAGGGTGGCCCTCCACTAGAATTCTTTATAAATGATGAATTTACCATTTATACCCATGATTTTTATTGCACAGCTTAGGCCCTTAGTTACAATGCAATAGTAAATGGCAGCACTACTACATATGTCCTTGAGATATAACAACAGAATTCAGAAGGTTGTACACATCTTTATGCACATCTGTTTTTTAAACGCGTACATTTTGTCATTTTTTGTAAAGAGAACAGAACAGCATTAGAGACTATAAAAATGCAAATATATTTTCCTATTCTTCACAATTTAGATAAGATAATTAAGAAATTCTCCCCCCCCCTCGCCCCGGCCCATATCTCTTCTACAGTCATAGGAATAGGTATACAATTCAAAACCTATTTCTTCAGTTATACAGAAAGACTACAGCCCTGTATGCGTACTTTAGATGTGTCTTCTTTATTCCAAAGCGATGGAAAGTGCTACTCAAAGCATAATTATAGACATAAAAAGGGTATTTCTAATTATATAATCCTGATGTTTTGCTTAAAGACTCACCTATAAGATGTATTTATCTGGGGAAAAGGTAAATAAAGTAAGGTAAATGAAAGTAAGTACATAAACACTCAAAACTAGAAATTTCTGTTGTAGAAGGAGCTATATAATCTGGCACTAGAATTTCCAGGCAACCATCCAATTACTCACAAACAGGATATGGGTGGGATTAGCTTGTGTACTAAGAACAGTGAGATCACAGGACATCCCCAGTTGTAAAACCTAAATAACAGGAGGGTTCTATGTACTATACCATGATTATAAAGATATACTGACTCTACAATCAGCATATCTTTGTAATCTAGAGACTTCGGAATAAAGCTGCAGACATAAAACTATCTTCCAAGAAAAAGTGTTTCAGAACATCAAAATGAACTAGTCAGTGAAGATTCATAGGGAGTGTCCCTAAACTGTTCTCTTATTCCCAAGTTATCTCTTAACTAAGAAAAGCTGTCAACCTTGTGATCCTAGAGTAGGAGGGAGTCATAGTTTCTCTAAGTCACATGCTATGTATTCAAATTCAATCTTCAGGTTGACAAGGAGAAAAACAGCATCACCAAACCTCACAGTTCTATTGCCATTTACAAATTACAAAGCATTTTAACCAGAAAATTCTCAGAATCATGCTGTGAGCTGGTAGAGTTGGTATCATCATCAGTTTTTAAGGAAAAGGCATTTGACACTTAGCTAAGTTACGCAAACTATGCAAATTTACACAATTAGTAAAGTAAGGATTAAAAACAGGTTTCTGGAGTTTTCTTCAAAATACCATGGTATGTAGGTATGATAGGACTAAATATAAATCATATGCCAGGTGTTTTGAATACATTAATACATTCAATAAATATATTTTAATTTTCACAAAACTTTTGGGTTGTTTATATGTACATACAATTCTAACACCTTCAATCATTCCATATTTGGTAAACATTTGTATTTTAACTTTTCAAGATGCAGTGAGGTGCTTGGTTCTACAAAAATATGCCCTTAAGTATCATCAAAACACAAGCTGCTACATAATAATTCTTCAGACTTGTAAAACGAAACACGGGAAAAATGAGGTGAAAAAGTAATTTTCAAGCCTTAAAAACCTTAAAAATGGGTACAATATACAAAATTAAAAATTTGTGGGCCTCCCCAGTGGCGCAGCGGTTGAGCGCTGCGCTGTGGAGCTGTGGGCAGCGGTGACGCGAGTTTGACGCCTGGCTGGGGAGAATCCCACATGGCGCGGCAGACCTCTCCTGCCTCGCCCGCTGCTCCCCTCAGCAGTGTATTTCTGATCTGCCTGTTCTGCTCCCCACTCTGTCTCTGGTGAACCCTCTTGCCGCCCCATGCCTCTGGCCTGTACCCTAGCTTGTATGTATAAATAAAATAAAATCTTTAAAAAAAAAAATTGTGGGAGGCTATGATGTACAGATGACAACTGAGGAAAGTGGGTCAAATAATGTGTGATTTAGTGGAGAAAGTTTTATATACTAAGAAATTTGGCTTACTTGGGATTGCTTTTTATATTAAAAGAATTTTTCAGATTTACTGTGGGATATATACATAATAATTTTTTATTATCTTCTTAACTTTTGTTTTCTGTGAGGTCTGACTTTCTTTGCTAGAGTTCTGCCAATATCATTCACTTTTCCCCCCTTTGATAACTTATATTTTTATTATTAAAGCAATACTGCATAATAATACGTTTCAGATGTGCACTACTGAAAATCAACATATGTATACACTACATTAAGTCCACTATTAAAAGTCCCATTCTATCCTTTACCATGTTCCATTTACTCTTATATACCTACTCCCTTCCCTTCTGGTAGCCAATAATTGGTCTTACAGTCTAAAAGGGTTTTTGTTTTTGTTTTATTATTTTTTTTTTGGTCTTATTCGGCTCATCTGTTTGTTTTTTCTATATATCACATATGCGTAAAATCATAACAGTGTTTTATCTTTCTCTGTCTGGTTTATTTTATTAAGCATAATACCCTCTAAGTTTATGCATGATAACCACATTACTTTTAGAAACCTAACCTGACCAAACCTCCAGGCTGGTAAGAGATAACTTAGTTATAATATTAGACGTATTTTAGTAATAGACCTTGAGTGTACTGTGGAGTGTTAGCAAATGATGAAGTGTTCTGAATCTATGACAACAACAAAACTCTAGGTTAAGGAGTGGTTTACCCAAAAATCTACTAAAACATTTTAAAATACTTTTAAAATACTTTAAAATGCCTTCCTATATTTCCTTTTCTTTTAAAATAAAGATACTGTTACATTTAAATTTGAATAATTCAAATTCATGTCTTTGTGGTCTTTGTGTTCAAAATTAATAAAAGTTTATTGAAACACTAAGAACAGTGCTTTCTTTTTAGATATACTGAACTAGCCTGAATTTTGTTAGGAGTACCAACATTTCTCCCAAAGTAACAACTGCTGAATATTATCCCAAAGTAACAACTGCTGAAATCTATCAAACATTTTCAAATTTTCTAAAAGGAAATTTTTTCCCCATTAAAAAATGAAAACTTAATTATACTTATCTTACAGGAAAAGCTTTAGATAGAAGGCCAGTTGTGCTGGGCCTAAGGTTCAATCTTATGTCAATATTATTTGATTGATATCCTATACTAAGGTTATTACTATTAAATACAAAATGTTGATTCATTAGGCTGAAGGTTCAAAACAAAAATCGATAAAATGTCATCTGGATTGAAATATTTTCAAGAGAAAGGCTTACAGAATATATTACACAATAACACACGTCAAAAGAGAAATTTCAAACTTAAGAAAATGAGGTACATCTGAGCAACATAAATGTTCTAACACTAGTTTAGCAAACCAGGAGCTGTCAAGTTCCAATAACCTATTATTCACACCTCTTTAATCATTGCCACAGAGTCGATTATAATTAGTCTCAAACATTTTTAAATAAGGTCATTCTGAAATTAAACAAAGAAGGTAGTAAATATTTTTGTGCATGAGGAATTCAAATCCTAACACACAACAGAACTGTTTACTGTTCAAATGTTCAATATTAAAAAAGCTAGCAAAACCTTTTATTAACTATGTCAAGTATGTACTCTGTTAATTTAGAGGAGCAACTAAATTGCGGTACCATTTAAACACGGGAACTTAAAAAAAATCACTGTCCCCACTAAATTTCATTCATATTACTATCACCTTAAGTACTATTTATGGTATAACAAATAAAAATAAAATATAACAACTTACAATGAAAGGACTAGTATATAAGGAAAACTGAAGAAGAGGTACATTAGATTGCAATTACTCAGTTCCTTAAACGTTAATCTTTATGCATTTATATTATATAGTAACACAAACTTTAGAGAGAAAAATGACTGTTTATAAACCTGTTATATGAATAACCTGAAAACAGAAATGAAGTTGAAAAAGCATGTATAATATTAGTATGTTTCACAATCACATGCACTGTCTCAATGTTTACTGAAAAATTTATTTCTTACACCGGGTTTTAAAACTATTAGCTTGTAAGTATTATTTCTTACTCAACAAAAGTTACCTTATACAATGTTTTCTATCAACAAAAGATCTTTTACAAACAAAAGGTTTTTAGTTAATTGTAATTGGTCAGGTATCTTCCAAAAAGGTAAATACCAACAAAACCCAGCTGACCATAAAGAAAACCATGAAACTGATTTCTGCCCATATTTCAAAAGTAAAATTAATGTTTCTGAAATTAATGCACTGTTGTCCATACCAAACTTTGCAAATTCTAGACTCCTATGATACAGTCATCAACATTATATAGAACACTAGTATTAAAAAGTACATTTCTAGTAAGGAAGCTATTTTCTTCCAAGGCCATATTTCTAATGATGCCACTGTACTATCTTTAACACCACTTTTCAAAAACATAGAAGGATCCTCAGTGGAGATATTCTAAAGATATCATCTTATATTTATAAAATTAGTCACTTTAGTAGTCTAAGTATTATGCAGCTTTAAATGTATGTTTTTCATGTTTCACCATGCACACCACTAAAGCCCCTATAATCCTCTATCAGGATCCATTGGGCCCCTTCACTCTTATATGCCCAGTCCACCACACCCTCCCCTTTTGTTGCCTCAGTTTTACAATCAGATATCAAGGGTTTGGTTCTGTCTGATACTTTGTTTTGTTTCTATTCCACATGTAAGTGAAATCATCCAGTATTTGACTGTCTTCTTCTGACATATTTTGCTTAGCATTATACTCTCCAGTTATATCCATGTTGTCACAGACGGCAATATTTCATCTTTTTTTAACACCCGAGTAGTATTTCATTGTGTATGTAAACACACACACACACACTTTTCTATCCACTCCTCTGTCCTGAAGCTGTTGTTTCTGTAGCTTAGTTATTGTAAATAGGGCTGCCATAAATAAAGGAATGCATACAATAGTGTTTTTGCATTCTTTGGGTAAATATCTAGGAGTGGAATTGCTGGGTCATATGGTAGATCTATTTTTAATAGTTTGAGAATCTATCTGTTCTCCACAGGGGCTGCGGGGACAGTCTACATTCCCACCAATGGCAGACAGGGTTCCTTTCTCTTCACATCCTCAACAACACTTGTTGTTTCTGGTCTTTTGCTGTGGGCCATTCTCACAGGTGTGAGGTGGTATCTGGCTGTTGTTTTGATTTGCATTTTCCTGATGGTAAGTGATGATGAACACTTTTTCATGTTGCTATTGGCCCTCTGTATGTCTTCTCTGGAGAAATGTCTTTTTAACTCTTCAGCCCATTTTTGATTAGATTTTCTTTTTTTTTTCTTTTAGTTGCATGAGTGGTGTGTGTGTGTGTGTGTGTGTGTACATTTTAAAAGGTTTATTAGAAAAAGGAGAAAGAAGAAAGAGAGGCACCTGCATAGTCACAGGTGGGCAGTCTTGAGAGGAGAGCTGTTGCTGCTGCATTGCAAAGGGAAAAGGTATGTGAAAAGAAACATCTGCACAGTCACAGGTGGGCAGGGGAACTGCCTCTTTACGTGTTTTAGTTATCAGTCCTTTGTCATATGTGTGATGTGCAAATATTTTCTCCTATTTGTAGCATGTCTTTTTGTTTTATTGATAATTTCTTTCACTGTACCGAAGTTTTTAAGTTTGATATAATTCGAATATGAGGATTTCTTAAGATCTTCTTTGGTTCATATCTCAAACCAGGGATGCTGGGATGATAGTTTCTAAATTTCTTCACCTTAGAAGTTCACTCAAATGTGAAGAAT
The DNA here is from genome assembly GCA_004024925.1 of Scalopus aquaticus. Taxonomy (NCBI): domain Eukaryota; kingdom Metazoa; phylum Chordata; class Mammalia; order Eulipotyphla; family Talpidae; genus Scalopus; species Scalopus aquaticus. The sequence goes on from PVIJ01001403.1 coordinate 86,523, forward strand.
CATAATGAAGACCCTCAGTTATTATTACACCTATGCCATGCCCTTTGCCTTTCCTATACTTTCTGGAGTGTCTTACACGGCTTTAAGACAAAAAAGATGTTGTGTCAAACATAACCTCATCTTGGAAAACTGATCTAAGGACTTTAAAACATGCTGGTCAATGGGAGAAAAGAAAGAAAAGCAGAGAACTCTAGGCTATAGTAACCAAATCACTAACAAAAGGAGGCCAGTAGTTAAAATGTATATCCACAGAGAAAAGTAAAATTAGGTTAATCAAGGTCACTATATGTATGTAATAGAATCAGATCTGGTCATTTGAAGTCAAGTGGGTTGGAAACATTGTGATTTGGGTTGGTGTGATGATTAATTAATCTATTTATTTAAGCATTTATTGAACATTTGTAATATATCAGGCACTACGGTTAAGAAAATGAATAAGTTGGTACCTATCAGCAAGGATCTAGTACGTAAGCAGATGTATCTATTTCTACACAAGTAGGTCTGTAGACAAACATGTAAATAAATAAGTTACATTATGGCCAGTGTAACATCTGTGTGAGACCTACAAGTTAGCAGAGAACAAAGAAAAAGGGTTAGCTTTCTGAGGAGAAATCACAACGGACACAGCAAAAATAAAAAAAATAATCAGAGATTACTATAAACAGCTATACGAAACAAGTACAACAACCTAGAGGATATGGACAAATTCCTAGAGCTAGGCAATCACCCAAAACCAGACAAAGAAGATATAGAACACCTAAACAGACCAATTACAAGCAGTGAAATAGAAACAGTCATTAAAAACCTCCCCAAAAACAAAAGCTCAGGACCAGACGATTTCACAAATGAATTCTACCAAACATTCAAAAATGAAATAGTCCCTATATTACACAAACTCTTTCAAAAAATCAAAAAGGAAGGAGTACTACCAAACACATTCTATGAAGCGAATATTACTCTAATACCAAAACCAGACAAAGACAATACAAAAAAGGAAAACTACAGACCAATCTCCCTAATGAATACTGATGCAAAAATATTTAACAAAATCTTGGCCAAAAGGATCCAACAATGCATCCAAAAGATAATACACCACGACCAATGGGATTTATTCCAGGGACAAAAGGATGGTTCAACATCCAAAAATCAATCAATGTAATCCAACACATCAACAAAAAGAAAAATAAAGACCATATGATCATATCAATAGATGCTGAGAAAGTACTTGACGAAGTGTAACATCCATTTATGATAAAAGCCCTTGAAATCCTTGGGATAGAAGGAACATACTTCAACATGATAAAAGCCATATAAAACAAACCCACAGCCAATATTATCCTCAACGGTGAGAAGCTGAAGGCCTTTCCCCTAAGATCAGGAACAAGGCAAGGATGTCCACTCTCACCATTGCTCTTCAATAAAATACTGGAAGTCCGAGCCAGAGCAATTAGACAAGAGAAAGACATTCAAGGGATCCAAATAGGAAAAGAAGAAATTAAACTGTCTTTATTTGCAGACAAAATGATAATATATATACAAAACCCTAAATATTCCATAGAAAAACTACTCAAAATTATAGACCAATTCAGTAAAGTAGCAGGATACAAAATCAACACACAAAAGTCAGTAGCATTCCTCTATGCGAACACCCAATCTGAAGAAGGAGAAATTAAGAGATCCATCCCCTTCAAAATCGAAATAAAAAAAATCAAACATCCGGGAATAAATCTAACAAAAGACATAAAGGACTTATACAAAGAACCTATAAAACACTGTTGAAAGAAATAAAAGACACAAGAAAATGGAAAGGCATCCCTTGCTCATGGATTGGAAGGATTAACATTATCAAAATGGCAACCCTACCAAAAGCAATTTACGGATTCAACACTATTCCAATAAAAATCTCAATGACATTCTTCAAAGAAATAGATCGACTACTGATGAAATTCATAGGGAACCACAAAACCCTCGCATAGCTAAAGCCCTCCTAACTAAAAAGAAAGAAAACAGAGAAATTTCACTCCTTGATTTCCAACTATACCACAAAGCCATAATAATTAAAATAGCATGGTACTGGAACAAAAGAGACACAAAGACCAATGGAACCGAATAGAATACCCAGAATTAAAGCCACATATCTATGAACAACTAATCTTTGACAAAGGAGCAAAAAAATGCAGTGGAACAAGGACAGTCTATTCAATAAATGGTGCTGGGAAAACTGGACAGCCACATGCAAAAAAATGAAGCTAGGCTACTACCTCACACCCTGCACAAAAACCAACTCAAAATGGATAAAAGACCAGGACGTAAGACCTGAAACCATAAAATTTATAGAAGAAAATATAGGCAAAACTCTACACGACATACATCTCAGCAAAATCTTGCAAGACACATCCCCCAAAGCGAAGGAAGTGAAGGACAAGATAAACAGATGGGATTACATCAAAATAAAAAGCTTCTGTACAGCAAAAGAGACATTAACCAAAACTAACAGACACCCTACCAACTGGGAAAAGATCTTCCCACACAATACAACCGATAAAGGACTGATAACAAAAATTTACAAGGAACTCACACAACTCAACAAAAACAAAGCCAATAATCCAGGCAAAAAATGGGCAGAAGAGCTAAAAAGGCACTTCTCCAAAGAAGAAAAGCAAATGGCCAACAGGTACATGAAAAAATGTTCAACATCACTTATAATCAAGGAAATGGAAATCAAAACCACTATGAGATACCACCTCACACCTGTGAGGATGGCACACATTAAAAATACAGGCAACAACAAATGCTGGAAAGGATGTGGAGAAAAAGGAACTCTTCCACACTGCTGGAGGGAATGTGAACTGGTCCAACCATTATGGAAAGCTGTATGGCGGTTCTTCAAACTGCTAAAAATGGAACTTCCATACGACCCAGCAATACCACTTTTGGGAATCTACCCAAAGGACACAAAAACACTAATTCAAAAGGATACATGCACCCTTATGTTCATTGCAGCACTGTTCACAACAGCAAAAGTATGGAAGCAACCCAGATGTCCAAAAATAGATGATTGGCTCAAGAAGATGTGGTATATATACACAATGGAATACTATTCAGCATTCAAAGAAGATAAACACATGCAATTTGCAGCAACATGGATGGAATTATAGGGGGTCAAACTCAGTGAAATAAGCCAGAAAGAAAGAGAAAAATATCGAATGGTTTCACTTATAACAGGACTATAAGGAAACCAAATAGGAGAGAGACACTCAGTGGGAGGAGGGGTGGGGGGAGGGGAGGGTAAGGGCACAAAATGCAGTAGAAAAGAACACAAGGGACCACAGAGATGGGTCATGGGTGAACTGGTGGAGGGTTACCCAAGGGGGATACAAAATGTAAAAGACATAAATAACAATAAAAATATATACATTAAAAAAATAAAAGGGTTAGTTTTCTCAAGAATGTACTCTGGGGCTGGCTTTCTGGAAATGAAAAAAAGTTTCAGCAGGAGGTAAAAGCTAAGGTTTTTTTTTTCCTAAGCTTATTTTTAATGGCCAAACCAATCAGAAAAAAGAGATGACGCTCACCTCAGAAAAATGAAAGAAACTTCCCCCTCCTAACAAAGTTATGCTTAAATTAACAGCATAACACTTTGCTTGGGCTTGGTTACTAAGGCTAGAAGCACTTGATGGTAGATATTCTTACTCACTGAAGCTATATGATCACCTTCTAGTTAGTACCCTGCACATTTTAAGTACTCTATTTGAATGAATAAATGACTTTCACAATGGTCAAGGTGAAGGAGTTCAAAATACACGAAATGTTATGAGGAAAAGTTAGTATAAATTAGTACCACTCCTTATGATTTGTTGAAAATATACCGTTTTGGGCCTCCCTGGGGGCACAATGGGTTAATCGCAGCACTGTGGAGTGGTCGGTGGCTGTGGTGCAAGTTCAATACCCAGCCAGGGAGAATCCCACATGGCGCCGCAGACCTCTCCTGCCTCACCTGCTGCTCCCCTCAGCAGTGTATTTTGGTTGATCTGCCTGTTCTGCTCCCCACTCTGTCTCTGGTGAACCCTCTCACCGGCCCACACCTCTGGCCTGCACCCCAGCTTGTATGTAAAAATAAATAAACCTTAAAAATAAAACCCACAAAATTAAAAAAAAATACACAGTTTTACTCATGGGTAAAGTATGAATGATTTGCAACTATCACAACAGAGACAGTGGTAGAGTCAACATCCAGCTAATCCACAAGCACCTACTGAATGTCTACTACGTTCCAGATACTACTGTAAGACTCCGGCAGTAGCCTCAAAGCTGTATTCTAGCTATTCTTTTAGCCAATTTACACACACAAGCCAGGATAATCTTTTTAAGACTAATCATCTTGTTTCATTGCCCTGTTCAAAACCTTTAACATGATTTATCGCTATATTGAAGATAAAAGTTTAGGTCCTTAAATTGGTTTTCCATAATCTGGCCTCTGCCTCCTTCTCCAGCTTTTATCTCATTACTTAGAGCATTCATGCATGTTATACCCCTATATGCAACATTGTCTTTGCCTACCCTTCCCTATATCCTTCAGATTTCAGCTTAAATATCTACTTACATGTCACTTCTTCCAAGACCTCTCAATATAAATACCCCATTTACACAAACACTTATCATATAGTTTGTACTTATACTGTATTATTATCTTGAAATATCTATCATCTCCCCATTGCATTGGAAGCTCCATTAGGTCAGGGATTGTATCTGTTTTGCTGACAGAAAAATTACCAGTACTAAGAACACTTAATACATACTTTATCAAATAAATAAATGTAAAAGCCTACGAGACTACCAAACACAAATTAATAAAGTTATTGCTGTCACCAGTTAGACTACAGAGCCCACCCAGTAACACAATGCTGCTCTAATATATAGTTCTTAATCTTGTAGTGCAGAAGCAAGTAACAAAGACAATTAATATCCTTGCCTACTATACCTACCACCCACTATAAATGCAACAAAATAAACATTAAACACACCAAAATTTTACCTTTTAAAAAATATCCAGTTACTGTGTAAAATTTTTAAATTCTTAAGAATTGTTATGTTAGGAAAACAGAGCTTTAAAGTCACTGATATAAAGGAGCTAAAATATACTACATTTAAAAATATTTTGAAAACAATATAGACTAACATTTACAAATGTATTAATAAAAAGTACAAAATAGAAAATACAAATTGAGTTTAGAACTATGACAAACAAGTTCATGTCATTTTTCCTTAGCATAAAACCTTACAGTGACTTCCTACTCCCCTCATGGTAAGAATGCCTCTCTACAGTGTTTTTCAAGTGAGCTGTATACTGACTTTGTTTGGCTGCTGTATTCATTATTAAAAGTGGAATACTGAAGTTCCCATTATTACTGCACTGCTGTCAATTTTTTCCTTTATTATCTTATTTTATTAACAAATGTCAATATTTATTTTACATATTTAGGTGATCTGATCTTAAGTGGATATATATTTCTGATAGTTATACTTTTCTGTTGATTAACTATTAACTATCTTTATCTTGAGAAAATCTGACTTAACAGCTGTTTTGGCTACCATTTTTATGAAATATCTTTTTCCATCCTTTTGCTTTCAGTATGTCTTTATAACTAAACTAAGTCTCTTACAGATATCCTATCACTGGATCTTATTTTTTTCCCATTCAGTCGCTCTATGCCTTTTGATTAGAGAGCTTAATTAATTTACATTTAAAATAATTCTTAGCAGTTAAGACAATGCCATTTTGTGAATTTTGTTTTGTAGTTTATTTTTCCTTTCCCTCTTCCTGTCCTTCCTGTCTTTTGTTATTTTTTATTTTTGTAGTGATTTGGTTTACTTCTTTTCTTTTTGTGTATCTACTGTAAGTTTCTCCTTTGTGGTTATCTTGGGGCTTATATAAATCTACGTATATCCATTTTAATTTGATAACAGCTTAAGTTCAATTTCACAAAAAACTCTACGTTTTTACTCCCCCATATACTTTGTGTTCTTGACATCAGAATTTACTTTTTATATTGAAGATTTGCTATACAAGTTTTGTGTTTCCCATTAAAACTTTTATTTTTTAACTTTTATATAGGGTTGTAAGTAATTTGTACAGTGTTATATTATTCTATATTTCTCTACATAGTCACCTTACCAGTGAGATTTAAACATTAATATGTTCTCCTTTTTAAAGAACTGTCTTGATTTCATTTGAAGAACTCCCTTAAAAGATATGTAGTAAAGCAGGTTTAGTGGAGACACTCCCTCAGCTTTTGTTTCTCTGGGAAAGATTTTATCTACTCATCATTTAATATATATTTTTGCAGGGAATAGAATTCTTGGTTGGCAGGTTTTTTTCTTTCAATACTTTGAATATATCATCGCACTCTCTCTTATTTACAAAGTTTCTCTTGGGAAATCCACTAATTCTCTTTATGTGATGAGTCACTGTTCTCTTGATGTTTTTAAATATTTCTCTTTGACCTTTTAACAGTTTATTATAATGCTGTACATGTAGACATATTTTTGTTCAATCTATTTGAGGTCTATGGACTTCTTGAGTTTGGGTATTTATATCACTTCCCAGATATGGAAAAATTTATTATTTCACTATATAAGCTCTCTGTCATTATCTCTCTTATCCTTCCATAACTCCTCATGTAATAATGACCCGTAAACCTTATAAGATTTCTTCACCTTTTTCTATTAATTTTTCAGATTGGACAATTTCAAATGACATGTGTATGAATTCACTGACTCCTTGCTCAACAAAACTGCTGCTGAAGCTCTGAATTTTATTTTTTTAGTTCAGGCATTGCATGATTCAGTTCCAGAATTTTTGTTTGGTTCTTTTATACTTTTCTATCTTCTCATTTTATTCTTATATTATTTATCTTACTAAATTGATTATCTATGTTCTTTTGTATCTTACTAAGCTTCTTTAGGACAGTTATTTGAATTCTTTGTGAGGCAATCTGTGGATCTCCATTTCCATGTAGGCAAATTATTGAGTCATTTGATGGTGCTATATTTCCTTGATTTTTGTTATTCCTTGTTTCTTTGCATGCATTGGTGTCTGTGCATTTGAAAAAGTAGTGAAATTTTACAGATCTCATAAATTGTCTTCCTTAAGGAAAGATGTATGCCTGTGGTAAGGTTTAGATGGTTAGTGTGTGAATGCAACTTTAAGGGTGTGTGGGACACCACTGTTGCACAAGTAGAATGCGGGTGCTAAATGCAAGGGTATATGCAACTCCAAGTTGGAAAGGTGTTTCTAGTGGCATGGCAGGTTGGGTCCATTACATTAACAATTGTGTGCTGACAGCTGAGAGGGCCAGCAGCAGCTGTGAGAGCCAGTGAGATACTCAAAGTGCTTTCAGTTCCAGCAGTAAGTTGTGCTTGGGTAGGCAGTGGCTGAGGCTGGTGAATGTGTATGTGTGGCAGTGGGAATAGCTGCCAGTATGCATGGCAGCAGAGGCCAGGCCTGGAATTGGTGGCTAGGCACAGCTACTGTTCTGCTGTCAAGGTCATCCCCAAACAAATACTTACCAATGGCAGCCAGTGTGGTGGCAGGGTTCAGATGTGGCTGTGAGTAAGCATGGTGTGGCCAGATGTAAGCACTTGTAAAATAGCAATGGGTTGAATATTGGTAAAAACATAGCATGAAAATCAGGACTAGAGGTAGGAGTTGGGTTGGCCATGCTTGGCAATAGAAGTTGATGGTATATGGTGGCAGGGGACATTTCATTTTGCATTATAGTAAAAAAAAAAAAATGAAAGCACTCAACATATTTAAATTATACCAATTTTTGTTTAGCATTCCATATCACAAGAGAAAAAGATCAAGCGCCTATCATATGAAATATTAAATTATAACTAACCAAAAATAAATATATTCAGTCAAATTAGTCTTTGTAATGATGTGTTAGCAGTAAACAGTACTCCATATTTAGAATCTGGGGAATGATATCACTTCTCATAGGACATAAACTATAAACTATAACAGAGGAAATAAAGTATTTCAACACACTTTTATGCCAGCAATAATAAAGTAGAAGTGAAAACCAACAAGATATTAGAATTTACAGCTTAGATTATTACAAGTAATTCCAGCCTCAATTAATAATTAGATATGTTCTGAAGTTGTTTTTAAGTGTCAAATTGGGTAGTGTTCAAATATTTTTTATTACTCACAAAGGAAAAAAATATTCTTGCTAATAATTTACAAACAGTCATGAACAAATAAAACCAATTAACATGTTTCTTAATTGTCTAAAAGCCCAGTAAGACAGTACGTTATTTTTTAATTAAAAATATTTTTAAATACAGAAGAATCTTTTACTAAAGAAAAACTAGAAAGTGGTAAGCAAAAAAGATTTGAAAAGAGGTAAGATCCCATGATCTATAAACATTTTGTTCCTTATTCCTCTGATCAGAAAAACCTTTTTTTATATTTATAATGATGCTTTTCTTAGTACTAGCACTAGTAATAGCAGCGAGAATAGCTAGGTCTCTGACCATACCCTGTTTAATTTGTAAAACTCACAGTTGGCTAAATACTCCTAGTTTTACTTCTCAGGAATTAATTTTTATATAGACGTACCCATTCAGTGGTTGTTACAATTTTTTCTACAGTCAAGAGTTCTGAGCGTTAAGTGAGCAAGAAAACAAAAAGATACACACACACACACACACACACACACACACACACACACACACACAATCTTCAAGAAATCAGATTCTCTTTTGAACAGCTAGTTCTATTGCTAACACGGAGATTGTATTCCATGAGGACAATTCTAGGCATTGCTCTTTCCCATCAGCAATGCCTATCAGGTCAAAGTTCCTCATAAAGTAAAGATGAGGGAGGCAGCAAAATGGATAGTAAAATGACTTTTAATAAAATCAATGTATTGATAGAACCAATAAAACTAGATTGGATGAAAGCTGATACTATCTTAATATTGTTTGAATGAAACTGATGACTCAAGTTTCAGTCTCAATCTTTCATCAAAGTTCACACATTTATAAAGTATGAATAATGCTGTTATCATTTGTTGAGACGCTTTTGCTTATTTAATATGACAAAATATCTAGCTGAAAATGCTGCTAATTATGATGAAGTGAGGACTAAATTCTACTTTGTTGAGGCATCTTTAAAGGTGGGGGGGGTGATAGTTTTGACAGGTAAAGCTTTGGTATAAATATTATGAAGTATCTGATACAACTGCCACACATACAAGGCATATCATGATCAGATATTCTATACTGATTTATTATAGGTAAGGATGTGAAAACATTAATTCACAACTTCTAAAATGACTAAGTCATGGTAGAAAGGTGGAATTAGGATGTCACCATAGCTATAAAAGAAAGTAATTTCATAACTAAAATTAGAACTAAGTATAACCAATCTCACTTAAGAACCTTACTTGCTAATTTTCAAACCTGTCTTAAGATAATTATGATTTTAGAGTCCTTGTAGAATAGTGAGACCATATTTTGTTATGTCCCAATTAACCAATTAAAAGCAACAAAATTAAGGTAAAGAGAAAATACTTGATAATCTAATACATGAAAATAAACACATTCATAATCAACTATATAACTATAAACTAAATTTTGATAAACACAATTAATTTAAATATTTCTCTCAATTATTTACTTTTCAGTAGAGTTATTATTATCTGAGAAAAAGGAAAAACAAGTAACATTTGCTGAACTAAAGATAACATGCTGGTTTGTTTTCAAATATCAGCTCAATTAATTCTGTAAGTGGCAAAAAATTTTCATTAGCCCACATAACATATGACGGTGCAGAGACATTAATCAATTTGCAAATACCATATCTAGGATATTATTTCAGATTGAAATAATAAAGGGGAGATTCAGTCTGAACTCAATGAAAGGAAAGGTGTACAGATTAACATAATACTTTCCCAATGGTCTTCGAGTTATCTTACTTGCAACCTACCTGATACAGGATAAGAACAGAACATAATAAAAAGATTAATGTGCTAGAATACTACACAAACACAAAGCATGAAGCAATTAATATGTGAAAACTCATAGATGTGGACTTTAAATGTGATTAAACATGTTATTTTTTTCCACAAAGGTAAAAAACTATCTCAAGTCAGAGGTGTGCATTTTGCTTTTAACAGGAGTTTGAATTAGTAAGAACTTTAAAAACTTCATGGTCACAACATTGGTAACTTTCTCAGTAAATTAAAACTTCCATGGATAAGTGCTGTACAGAGTCCCAAAAAAAAAAGTATGAAAACATAACAGTGAAGCCTGCATTTACAATTAACAAATAAATAATCATTATAATGAAACAGACTTTAAGAATAAAAATTTAAAAAGATGTGGAAAGGAAAATGTAAGACATTATCAGAGAAACTACAATTACATTAAGATACAAATTTCAAATATAACTAACTGTAATCATAAGATGCATTGGTTAAACACATTGCTCCTGCTCTTAAAAAGAATGTGTTACTACCTTTAAATGTCCAAAAGGATAATATGCCAAATGTTTTATAACTTAAATAGAAATTTAATATAATAAATGTAGCTCAATTTGTTCAGTTAGCACATAAACATAGTTTATTCTTTAAAGTCTGTGAATATTCAGCAGAAATTTCCTTTCATTTGTCCTCTATTTTAAAAGATATTTTTATTATATCACAAAATGTAATTTAATCAAAAACATGACAGTTTTAGCCTATCAATCTGTTTTTAGTTAAAGCAAAAGCCTAAGAGATGGTTAGAAGTTTTAGTTGTTTCTTTGAAATACTTAAGCAAATTTTATGAAAGCAAAGCTGACTATGTAATATAAATGACACATTAGTAAACAATCTTTAATGCCCACAACACTGGCTCTTTTAAGAAAGCAGTATACATCAAATTCTATAGAACTGTATTTCTACTATTATGTTAAATATAGCAGATTCCTAATCTTTAAAATGATTTTTAAAATTGAGATGACACCAGTTTACAACACCATGTAAGACTTAGGGGAAAAGACTCACAGCTCATATGTATGTCACCACAACTACCACCACCAAACATCCAGTTCTTTACCATAGACTGTTAGGCCCCTTCCCCATTTTGTGTCCCACCCCTCAGCCCCTCTTTCCTTCTAGTAGCCCCAATTCTTCAGTCATATTTCTAGGGTTAGTTTTGGTTTAGTATAAACACCATTTGAAAAAAAATTAGTCTCAGAAATAATGCTGGTTTTAAATACAGTAAATAGAAGGGAAAAACATCCTAATTTTATGCAATTATTCTCTAAACAAAGGAATGGTTTCAGTATTTAAATAGCAAAAAAATTATTCCCACCTGCATGAAACAAGGTCATCATTTCTCTTTATGTAACCAGGTAACAAACAGCACAAAATTATCCTCAAAATTATCCTTAATACATGCAATTCAAATATTACTAATTTTAAATAGCTTGGAGAATGAAATAAAGTTACTCTGTTAAGTTTAGTGGTTCTTTAAGTATGACCTCTGAAACAGCATCAGTACTGCTCGGAACTTATTAGAAATTTCATGGAAATTCTGAGTTTCTATTCTGCACCTACTAAGTCAGAAGCAACCGAAAAGGTTTCCATGAATTTTTGTTTTAACTAGTCCTCAAGTGATTCTGATACAGCTAAAGTTTGAGCTAAAGTGGTTTCAAAATTTGTCATATTCGAAATAAAGCTGTATTTTCATGTATCAAATTTCATGTATTTTCATTGTTAAGTGTTCTTATACTAATCGAATTGTTTAAATACTGCTTAGAAGAAATCAATTTTCCAAATATACAAAACCTATTTCTATCAATAATGTCGTCAAATCATATGAAAGAACAATAATGATTCAGTTTATTGTCTTGGTGAATGATTAGGAATTTTTTTTAAAGCCAAAATTGCTTTAAGTAACAATTATATAATAAATGTTGTGAAATGAGAAATCGTAAGTATACAGCATCCATTGAGCTGATAATAAGTACAAAAAGCAACATAAAGAAAGCACAACATAAAGACAGAAGAAAGTAATGTCTGTTACTTAGTGACACTAGAATGAAAGTCATCCATCTAAAAACATATCTATCTTACCCCAGTTGGAATCAATTCCAGAACAAAATAGGTCCTTTCATAGTGTACTGTTTGGCATTAATAGTAACTGTATTTTTATGATCTTCTACTTTTTTTCTTTTTTTGAGGTACAACACAGGTTTCCAGTATACAGTTTTTCACCTCAGCACCCACCACCAAATGGTTACGGTCTTTTATTATTTAACACCTCTTTTGAATGTAAACAAATCTTTTAGTTCTCATCATAAAATATACATTCAAAGTATTAGGGTCTTTTAAATTTTCTTTCTGATTTTTTCATGTTTTTATATTTTGTCTCCCTGATTAACAGCTTTTGTGATAAATCATAGTCATTTTCAGCCATATTTTCTTAGTTTAGAATTTCATTCATCTATAATACCATTATTACCTCTTCCTTTCTCCATGTTTTTGAATAAAGAACTTTGTAGGTCTCCTTTAAACATCAAGCCAACAAAGCATATCTATTTTCTTTAGATAACTAACAAATAAAATTCTTAAAAGGGGCCACCAAGAACCACAGGAACCTTCCAACAATTAATACCCAGGGAAGTTCTTCTGGCTCTGACTTTAGGAAATAATAGCTTTGTATATTAAGTGACAATACACTATAATAACATAACATATAACCAATAATTGTTAGAAAAAAATTTTGCTGTCCTGATTTGTATCACAAAACATTTTGCATTACTTGTAAGCTCACTAAAAAGTATACTTCTCATAATTTTATTGGACTGTGGTCTGAATCTGACAAGTGTTTTTACAAGAGCAAAGACGATGGGCAACTATGTAAAAATATCTGTTACTTAAAAATAAACATTATTTCATCTGAGACAATGCTAAAACTCTAGGATAAGAATTTTAAAAATAATTCTTTAGCTTTTGCCAAGTCACATAAGCTGCCAAAAAGTTGAATATTAGAAATCCCGTAGTAGAAATCTCTCTCTCTCTCTCTCTCTCTCTCACACACACACACGCACACAAGCACACATGCACAAACCTAATTAGAGGCAAGAACATTAAATAGCGTTATATAAGATTAAATTATGTAACATTCTGAAAAAGTATTGAGAGCATACTATAACAACAATAATTGATAATTTATAAAGGTTACTTAGTGAATATCAGGCTATGTACTTAGTACTTTATAGTCTTTCTAATCTTCATAACCATAACAATTCTGCAAACTCAGTATTACTATTATAAAATAAAAAAAGAAACCAAACCATACTTTAAAAGCACTTCAATTTGCCTAAGTTTACATAGCTAGGAAAGTAGTAAAACTGGTATTTGAACCCAAGTTGACTAATTCTACAGCCTGCTCTTTCCTTCTCTACATTGCCACCTTTTGATTATATTTATTACCTTTATTAAGGACATATGAACTATCTAATAATCACATTTATTTAGTAAGACCCCCTCAAAAGTTAGTATTAAGGAAAATTGCAGAGTATTTTTTCCAAATTTGGACTTAAATCCAATCTTTCTTGTTCTAAATTTTGACCTTATTTCTACAGAGAAAGATAAATGAAATGGCAGGTCTGGCAATTCCCATGTAAGTGTTTCAATATTAAGGAAGTTGAATCACCAATAGACTTAGAAGCGAAGGAAGTGAAAGACAAGATAAACAGATGGTATTACATCAAAATAAAAAGATTCTGTACAGCAAAAGAGACATTAACCAAAACTAACAGACACCCTACCAACTGGGAAAAGATCTTTGCACACAATACATCTGATAAAGGACTGATAACAAAAATTTACAGGGAACTCACACAACTCAACAAAAACAAAGCCAATAAACCAATCAAAAAATGGGCAGAAGAGCTCAAAAGGCACTTCTCCAAAGAAGAAAAGCAAATGGCCAACAGATACATGAAAAAATGCTCAACATCACTTATAATCAAGGAAATGCAAATCAAAACCACTATGAGATACCACCTCACACCTGTGAGAATGGCACACATCAAAAATACAGGCAACAACAAATGCTGGAAAGGATGTGGAGAAAAAGGAACTCTTCTACACTGCTGGTGGGAATGTGAACTGGTCCAACCACTATGGAAAGCTGTATGGCGATTCCTCAAAATGCTAAACATGGAGCTTCCATATGACCCAGCAATCCCACTTTTGGGAATTTACCCAAAGGACACAAAAACACTAATCCGAAAGGATACATGCACCCGTATGTTCATTGCGGCACTGTTCACAATAGCAAAGGTATGGAAGCAACCCAGATGTCCAAAAATAGATGATTGGCTCAAGAAGACGTGGTACATATACACAATGGAATACTATTCAGCATTCAGAGAAGATAAACACATGCAATTTGCAGCGACATGGATGGAATTAGAGGGGATCATACTCAGTGAAATAAGCCAGAAAGAAAGAGAAAAATATCGAATGGTTTCACTTATAACAGGACTATAAGGAAACCAAATAGGAGACATACAATCAGCGGGGGGCTGGCAAGGAAAAGGGCACAAAATGGAACAGGAAAGAACACAAGGGACCATGGAGATGGATCACTGGTGAATTGGTGGTGGGCTACCCAAGGGGAATACAAAATGTAAAAGACATAAATAACAATAAAAATATATATTAAAAAAAAGAATTGAGCATTTTATTTTTCGTTATAAACCAAAAGTCCTTAGAAAACAATCAGAAGAAATAGTAATGAAGTTCAAATAAAAGACACAAAGCAATTATTTCAAAGTTGTAAGAGATTTAGTAATCATCTAACAGGGTAATATTTGACAAATTAGAAAAACTAAAAGAGAAGCAAGTGACAACCATCATGTTTCCCATCTGAACATATTATTAGTCAAACTCTCAGTCCAGAATTGTGTCTATTCAGTTAGGCTTCCTCTTATACTAAACTCATCACTTCAAGAATACCCTCTCTTTCTACTCACACAGTTCCTTCTTTATCCTATATTCTTTTCCTAGAATCACTGTTTTTTTTTTTTTTTTTTTTTTTTTTAGCTACTCAGAATACTATTTGGGAGCAATCTTGAAGTATTTATCTCCTCTTCATCCTAAATTTAATCCCTATGTACAGTAGAGAAGGCAAATCCCTACTGCTCAATTTTATACTTTCTTTTCCATCTTATTATCTCCACACTTGGATGGCAGCCTCCAACAGAAAGAGAACAACTTACTGATAATGATCAATCAGTAATATGTTCTATTATTAGTCACTTAAAAAGGCAATAATGGAGACTATAATATAACATGGAAAAATGGATGTCATAATTGAGAAACAATGAAATTATGTTCATTATATACATATGACTACAATTTTAAAATAGTTATGTATGCAGTCTAGACAGAAAATACAGGAATTGGAAAATAGTTATTTGGAGCTTTATGGTAGTTACAAAAATTATTCTGAAAAACAGTAACCTTAACTACATTGGTAGGCCAACTTAGTATTCATTGCATGCTTTTTGAAGCTAATAGGCTTATAAACATAAAATGTTACTGAAGCTCTGTATACTATCTTGTAACACTTCTATAAATCTAAATAACTTCAAAATAAAAAGTTCTAAAAACTAAAAAACATTTACTAGTGATCAATACTTTTAATTGACAAAAATGTTTTTAAAATATATCTCCATACAGCATTCTCAAATAATGACTATATTTTAATTTCAATTAATCATATTTTTTTCAGTATTCTGTATTTATAAAATTCAATAAGAAGGTAAAAACCAAGGAATAGTTTAAAGAAGCAAGTTCTATGTATCAGTATATAATCGTATTTCTAAAACCTTTAGCTCATTGCATTGGTATACAGAAATATTTGAGAGTTTATTAAATGACTTAAGGACTCTCAAGATCCCTCAACTATTTTTTAATTCTCTGTGTTCACATATCATTCATTCAGCAAGTATTAATTGAATATATAACATGAATTAGGCACTATCCTATGTGCTGAAGATAGAGCATGAGCAAACATTTACATTCTAGTGGGAAAGGCAGAAAATAGACAGGAATATAAAATATATGTGATTGACAGTAATAACGCTTACAGGAATAGAAACAAAGCAGGAAGAAAAATTGGAAGAGAATGGGGGAAGCTGGCAATTTTTAGATTGAGTGGCTAAACACTCAATAAATTGACATTTGAGCAAAAATTCCAAATTGATGAGTTAAAGAATCATGCAGATAATAAAAAGTCACAAGTCAGGTAGAACAGTCAATGAAAAATCTCTGAAACAAGAACTTGCCTGAACCACCTAAGGACAGCTGAGAAGCCAGTTTGATTAGGGCAGAGTGAGTTAGGAGAGAAAAGCAGCTAAGGTCCAGGAATAACAGAACCCAGGCGATAGAGCCTGGCATCAATCCTTTGGAGTATGGCTTTTATTCTGATTGAGGTAAGATAATGGAGGATTTTCATCCAGAGTGACATATTTGACATGTTGTAGTTTAAGTATTCTATCTGTTATATAAGGATGGACTAAAGTAAATCAAGGACAGAAACAGTAAGACAAATTATAGGAGGTCTTTATACTAATATAGGCAAGATGTAATGGTGACTTGGGTCAGAAAGTAGTAGTAGAAATAGTGATCAACTGGATTCTGGATATATTTAAAGGTATACACAAGAGAATGTGGTGACAGAAAGGTGGGGAATTATCAAAAGTAGGATAGATAAAAGTTAGTGAAATAACCCAGAAAGAAAAAGAAAAGTATCGTGTGGTTTCACTTACAGGATGAATGTAGGGGAACCGAACAGGGATCAGGAAAAAATAAATAAACACAATAAATTAAAAAAGCAAAATCAACAGGCAACTATTAACCAGAGACACTGTGCAGGGTTGGGGGAGGGAGAGGGATCAGAATGGAGGAGGGAAGAACACAAGGGACTATGGTGATGGTGCACGGGTGAATCCGTGATGGTAATTTAATGGGGACAACACCTGTAAGGAGAAAACATGCACTGTACAAAAAGGAAGAATAATGTCAAATACATATAAAATTCAAAAAAGCTAGGAATCAAGGTTCACATCAAAGCCAACTCAAAGTTGCTATTTATTAAGAAGGGGAAAATGCAGGAGGAAGTTTTCTTTGGAGGAAGATAAGGAATTCAAATTACTGTATTACATTTAGAGAACACTAAATGACCTGTGCTCATCGGCAAATGGATGGTCATCTAAACCCTGTGTATTAGATGCGGTGAACAAGGAGTAAAAGGAAATAGAAAAGATCCAAATTCCAAATGTTGAAGCATTTTCAGTTTAAAGATTAGAGGAGAGAGAAGCAATCAGCAAAGACAGAAATAAAGAATAAGCCTGCAGGAGAAATAAAAAGCCAGAAGTAAAGGAGACTAGGAGAGTGTGGTATCAGAAAGCCAAATAAAGAAGGAACTCAGTGCTACTGTCAGGGCAAGTAAGATGAGGATTGAGAAATGATCAACTTGGTGGTAACAGAAACAATTTTTATGAAGTGGTAAGGTTTACTGGAAACAATTCAGAAAGCACAGAAATTATTTCAGAGACATCAGCTGTAAACAGAAAGACAAAGGGCAGTAACTAAAGTGAGAATAAAGGTCAATTTTTTTTTTAAGATGGGAGGGAAAAATCAGCATTTTTGTATGTTGATAGAAAAGATCTTTGTAGTGAAAAGAATAATTGATGAAGGAGGCGGAAATCATAACTGCCCCCACTTTTTAGACTAATTATAACATATAATAATATTACATTAATAAGAGTATTTCAGTATTTATCTGAAAGTTAGAATCATAGAATGTCAAAAATTAATATATTAAAAACATCAGAAATGTTTAACTATTCCAATACATCTAAATGTTGAATAAACCAATGAATAGTATATTTTTAGCAACAACACATTATTAGCTAAATGTATATTTTCTTTTGTCTTTATGTACTGTAGGTAGCTTCAAAAGATTGTATTTTTTTATTAACTATAAAGATTATATTTTAATATTTGTCAATTGCTCATAATTGTGGTTGCCTATATTATACATTCATGAAGAATGAAATCTACTTTTATATTCATACAGTTCCATGAAATTAATAACATGGGTCCACACTTTGCTAACTCACTTCCAACTCCAGAATTTAGAAAGTTAAACTTACAGGAAACAGATTGTTTTACCTAATCAACTTTGCTAGTTAGATAAAAATGTACCCAACTTTATAAATATCTATCTAAAAGCAATATACCCTCTTGTATAAAAACACATGTATTTCAGAGAGCTGAAAAACTAATCTACTTTAAACCAAGGGTTAGCAAAAAAACAAACAAACAAACAAAAAAAAAAAAAACAACCAAGGACCAGATAGCAAATATTTTAGGTTTTGAGTGCCACACAGGCCCTCTGGTGCATATTCTTTTTCACAATCCTAGTTCCTTAGAATCCTCTTTTTAAATATAATTTTAAAATGTAAAAAATATGTAATATGATCTAGGTGTTACATATTTCATTGTTAAAGTTGGACATTTAAAATCCTTTATATTTTGTAGAAAGAAGATATTTGTTAGTCCCAACACAGAAAGAAATGTACACTTGAAATAGCACACCCAGCAAAGTCTATATGTAAAAAAAGTAGTTTAATTGTCCTTTTATTGAAAGCCAGATTATTTATAAAATAGTCATTCTCTACATAATCAACATAATCAATTCAACTGATATGCTTTTAGGGATTATCTCATATATTATGTCAGTAAACAGGGAAAGAATTTTAACATTTAATGGGTTTTAATCCCCCTACATTAAAAAAGAATACACAAAGTAGTTAGATTAAAGATGTTTAAATCAAGAGAGCAAAAGCAGTTTTACTAAATTCTTTAGATTGTCAGGCCTTTTAAGATTTTGATACAAAGGCAATAGATTCTTCTTCTACTAAAGATACACACTTTTGCTCCTAATTTCAGAGATCCAGTCCTTGAAACCAATCCACAGATTTCAGGTAAAGACTTCTTGAATTGAAAAAGCACAATCACTTCACTATTACAACAAGACAACAAGCAAAATCTAAATAATTACTTCATAATGACAAAGTAAAATTACTCTTACAGATAATCTGAAAATCCAGAATATAATCCATGTGCCTATCTCATATGAATTTCTGAATAATTCAAAGCTTCTTAAAACATGTCAAATTTTAACCAAACTTCTCTCTTTCTCTGCACACCAGCTTGTGCTTTCTGCCATAATCTAGTTTCTCACTGTGCCAAATATATGCCAGGCTTTTTTTTGTACCTGTTCTCAAGATGTTATCCTTGTCAGTAGTGCTCTTCCTATACCTATTCAAATCCCACCTAACAATCAAGATCCAAATTAAAGTTTATGACCTCCAGTATTTTGTTTGTGACACCATAGTCAATAATTTCTTAACTGCTTTTCAACACTATTCAAACAGTTAATCCTATAATAATTTCTATTACTAAACTGCTTTTGTATGTTCTGAGTTTCTCTCAACTATAGAAACAATAAAAAAGGTAGAAATACTTTTTATCATCACCTTAGGATAGAATATTATTGAAGTTGAGATACATTTAATTCTGTTATACTTCTGAAGTAATGGCTTGATTTCACTAAGAAAATGTCAATTATAGACCAAAAGATGGAAAAAAATACATGAAGTAAAGAACATTTAATTGTAAATAATGAATTATCTGATAAGTGACAGAGCCAAAACTAAGTAAATCATATCTGATAGGTATAAACTAGGTAGACTTGATTTCACTATGTGCAGGGATTTGTTTTACTTAATGCTATAGTTACTGTTCCCTTTCTCATAAAATTTTCCAAGGGTATATCCAACCCCAGAAGTACAGTAAAGTAGGCAAAGTTCCCTGTTTATAGTTTGACATTCCATTACTTTAAAATCAGGTGCTTTCATCCTGTTCGCTGACTTCCAGGTATCTCCCTATGGCAATCTGCTGAGTTTTGCGCTCAGGTTATTCTTATCCTTCTTTTCCTTCCCGTTACCAACTTTTTAAAAAATATAACTTATTTGCTTATAAATATTTCATGTCATTATTCATTTCTGTACAATGTTTGCTTTCTCCTCCCAGGGGTAGTTCCCACAGAATTCCCACCAATTCTCCCCCGCCCCCCACCGTGCACCATCACCACAGTCCCTTGTGCTCATCCCTCCCATTTTGATCCCTCTCCTTCCTCCTCCCCTGCAGAATGTCTCTGATTAACAGTTGCCTGTTAATTTTATTTTGTTTTTATTGTTATTATTTTTCCCCTGATCCCTTATTTGGTCCCCCTATATTCCTCCTATAAGTGAAACAATCCATTATTTTTCTTTTTCCTTCTGACTTATTTCACTGAGCACAATCCCTTCTAGTTCCATCCACTGATAAGGAACTGATCACAAACATCTACAAAGAACTCACATGACAACAGAAGCAAAGTAAACAATCCAGTCAAAAAATGGGCAGAAGAGGTAAAAATATACTTCTCCAAAGGGAAATGCAAATCAAAACCACAATGAGATATCACCTTACACCAGTGAGAACTGCACATATTAAAAAAAAAACTATCAACAAATGTTGGTGAGGATGTGGAGAAAAAGGAACACTTTTACACTGCTGGTGGGAATACAAACTGGTCCAACCACTATGGAAAGCTGTGTGGAGGTTCCTCAAAGTGCTAAAAATGGGGCCCATAGGACCCAGCAGTTCCAAATGACCATGTTACCCAACAATTCCACTCCTAGGAATCTACCCAAAGGACACAAAAACATTAATTCAAAAGGATACCTGCACCCCTATGTTTATTTCAGCACTATTTGTAACAGGAAAG
The DNA here is from genome assembly GCA_004024925.1 of Scalopus aquaticus. Taxonomy (NCBI): domain Eukaryota; kingdom Metazoa; phylum Chordata; class Mammalia; order Eulipotyphla; family Talpidae; genus Scalopus; species Scalopus aquaticus. The sequence continues at coordinate 107,436 of PVIJ01001403.1, forward strand.
ATATGGAAACAACCCAAATACCCAAAAATAGATGACTGGATCAAGAAGATGTGGTATATATACACAATGGAATACTATTCAGCAATCAAAAATATATATACCCTTGCCAACTTCTAATGAATACTTGCTTCAGTCACTTTAAGTCTTGCCAAGGAACTGGGTTAGTCATTTCATATAAATCAATTCATTTTAAGGTATGGTTATTGTGGTAATTAAAGGGGAAATTATAATGAAACAATTTTTAAAATATGAAGGCATTACTATTGCATGTCATTCATATTATTACACATATAGAAAGGTACAACTCTGCCTTTATGTAGTTAGCCCTACTTTAGGGAAAGCATACCATAAGCATATAATTTTAAAAGCATAAGGTATAACAAACCACTTGAACAAACATTTAGAAAAAGTGATGAGATTTAGAGGTAGAGGTGAAGAATGGATAGAAAACTTACAACTTTTCATTTGCAGAGGAGCTCTTTGTTATCACAGTTATTAATGAATATAAAATCATACATTAATTTAGAAAGTAGTTATTTAATTATATAAAGCAGACCTGTGCAATGTTTCACAGGTACTTCGATTATGTAAGATATTGAACTCAGTATCCCCCTCTGTCTCTAAAACTCAAACAACAATCCAATCATCTCTAGTGTCTGAACTTAGTAAAAGGTACCATCAACCACTTTTGCCCCAGTCAGAAACCCACCAGCTATTCTTGCAATCTCTGCATTCCTCAGCCCCTCATTGAATTAAGCCTCTCTTCTATAAATTCTAACTCATAAATCTCTCTCTAATATGCCCATTTCTCTTCATCCTCAGTGTCATCACACTAGCTCAAATCTCATTATCTTTCTCCTAGACTTACTGTGCAGCTTACTGACTTTACATATTTCTATCCTTCAAAGATCAAATGTGGCATTCTAAAAAAATGCAAATCTTGTGGTATGTTCATATAATGGAGCATTATATAGCTGTAAGAATGATCAGCAACCACAATCGATATGGATGGATCACATAATCATATCATGTCTGGATTCTTTCACTCAAATGAGCGTATACTGTATACTTCCATTTACATTAAATATAACAGACAATACCACATTTATGCAGTAAAGAAGTCAGAAGTTTTCTTGGTGGGTGAGAGTGGGCAAGATTGACTTGAAGAAAGATGAGAGGGATGCCGACAGTATTCACAGAGGTGACATATGTATATTCAGTTTGTGAAAATTCATGGAGCTATGTATTCACAATATACTCATTTTTCTAGTTGAATATTAGGCTTTTATAGAACGCTTTAGAAAAAATACAAAATAATGTCTTCTAAATGCCTTTAAGCTAAAGTTCAAAGGTCAAAAAATCTAGTAATAATATTTCAACGATATGAAAAAGGTATTTTACAGTGCAGTCTCATCTTTCCCTTACTCGATAAGCCATTGATCTTGAATATTTCTTTTTTCAGGGTTTTCATATACACTTATTCTGCTTTCTTGTTTTATTAGACTAACTCCTAATAATGTCTCAGATTCAGTTAAAATTTCGTATTTGCACAGTGGTCTTCTTTGACCCAGCAGGTTAAATTAGCAATGCCCTCTTTGTACTATTCCATCACACATCATCTTTAGTAAGGGTAGGGAAAAGTGCCTTATTTACCATCTACTACTCTATTTTCATAGTTCTCTGTATCTGATGACTGCTTGAATAAATTTACGCATTTCCTGTACAAAAGCATGCAGACAGTTGTGGCAAAATTTCAAAAGTCTATGTACAAACAGAAAACCTGGCTTCTCTAAAGGTAGTAAAGCATAAGTGATAATCAGCATGAATAATAATGACCAAAGAAGAAAAAATTATTTGGGAAATCAATGCGATTGTCAATAATGAGCTTTATACTAAGGATGGTAGAATCAAGTATAATTCAAATTAAATAAAAAATAAAGGTTGTGTCCTAAGTCCTCTTACTTATTTTCCCCCTATTGTTATGGGGAAATAATTGTTTTCTTTGTATTCTCATCCAATTTCTTCTTACTCTAACATTAAGATAAAGACATAAGTTAACTCTTGAGTTAGGCACCTGATACACCATGAAAAGGAAAATACTTGAGAAAAGTATTATTTTTCTTAATTAATACAGAACTTGCTAATTACCATTTCTAAAAAGCTACCACAATATTAAGACACCTTATGACACAAAAATACTCTAGCACTGAAAAACAATTTGAAGCACATATAATTCACTGAGAATTTCTTTAAATAGGATTGAAAACCAAGACTCCCAACAATACTGTGCAGTATTTATTGTTTTGTGTTAACACTGGTTTACAATACCACTTATGATTTAGAGGTACAGGACCACACCCATCAAATGTATGCTACATCACCACATCCACCACCAAAACTCCCTTGCTGGTAAGTGTGGTGTTTATTAGTGCAATTAACTGCTTTTTAAAAACTCTTTTAAGTTTTCTTGGTTTTTAGTCATTTTTTTTTGGAGGAAGGACTTAAAAAGAGAAAAACAGGATTTAAATTATAAAAGATAATTAACTTTTCCTTTAATTAATCTTCAATAATTTGTCACATACTAGTCATTTATTGAAGGACCATTTTTAAATAACAATTGATAAAGGTTCTTATGAAAGGGAAGAACAGAAGGAACGATTAGCAAATTAACAGTTCTCATTTAGGTTGGTATTTTCAAATTAATTAATACAAGTTAAACTTTCTCCTTTAAAAATGAACACAATGTTTTTAGAGATAAACATTTTTATTTTTACAAGTATTAAATTTCAAATGAATGGAGAGACATGTAACATTCTTTGAACTCAGTTTCTTTACCAAAGTGATAAGATTAGGCTAGATCCTGGTTGCTAAAACAACATCGCTGTTGTTGTTATAAAACTCTTTGAGAATATGATGAAAATTAGGGACACTCTTCTAAACAAAAAACACATACATACAAAATTTCATTATAAAGTCAGGAGATTCCCAGACACTCTGAAGCTCATCCCTTATCACTGGGCAAAAAGATTACATTCAAGGTATTTTGTAGCTTTAAATTTGGTTCTGAAATAAGGTAAAAGCCTTTAAACAAAAAGATGTCAGTCCTGAGAACAAAAGTGAAAACCCAAACACAGTTCATTAATTTACTCATTGCTGTTAAAGATATTATCCCAAAAAGGCTGAACACCTTATCTATCTATAGCTATAAGTGTTAATTTGACAAAATAATTCATACCTTCCTTACACATTAGAAAATAAGATTCTTACATAAACCAAGGATATTTCTAGAAATGTGTGATATTCACAGTTCCAAATGACAATAAGTTGTCTCCTTTCTACCATAACATCATGACCAGATTCTCTTCCTTCTTAAAGTGAGGAAAATATATTACATAAGGTAGGCTATGTTTGAGATCGTTAGGAGACTTTGGTGGGTAGGGGAATATTTTCAGATTTTTAAATTTCTTATTGAAAAGTAATTGCTGAATCACTGCAAAAATTAAAACTTACCTGTAATTCTTGTTCTCTGAAGGAAATGCAGTAATTATAAACATATCCACACTCTTGGGTACATTCTCCTAAGTGTGAATGGATTTGGAATGCGCCATAGCTTAAAACTGACCACTAAACTGCTAAACTGCAGTTGGAGCTGTCTAACTGGTGATGAAGTAGAGCTGTCGCCTATAGTCATTGACCTCATGAAGGCAAGTGTTCCTCCTGAGAGGGAGCATGGAGCTGGTGTAATTATTGTCCTTAGAAAATATGAATTATAAATGATCTCTTCTCTAGAGAATAAGGGGGACAGATCTACTCCTAAAGAAGTTACTACATGCTTCAAAATGATAAGATTTGAACATTAAAATGTGTGAAAGAATAGTAACAGAAAGCTGTTCCTCTGTAAATGAAGTCCTTAGGAAGAATAAGATATGCTCATATAAGAACTGATTGGGCCACACAGTGTATCATTCCTCTTATATGAAATGTCCCAAACAGACAAAACATTCAAACTTTTGGAGAAAGTTTATAGACAGAAAGTAAATTACTGTTAGCCAAGGTATAGTGTGAGGGTTGGAGGAGTAGTTAGGGTTGTTAAATGGAGAGAGATTGCTTAAGTATGAGATTTCCTTTTAGGGTGATAAAAATGTGCTAAAACTGATTATGGTGATGGTTGCTCAATTCTATGAAAATACTAAAAACCACTGAATTGTTTCCTTTATATGGGTGAATTATATATTATGTAAATCATACTTTAATAAAACTGTTTCCAAAGGAAAACTAAAAAAAAAAAAAAGTAAAGGTAGAAACTAAGTTTGGAAAAGGCAGTTTTTATAGGTGAAGGAATTTCAATTTTGTAGTACTGGCTTTGGGGAAAGACATCTATATTTAATTTTGGATTTGCTGCTTCATAACTATATGGTCTATAATTTGATATAACAACTCTAATCGTAAATTTCTCTTCTGTAAAATAGGGATGATGATTATGGTGGTTTTGGTAGTGATAATTCCATGCTATGAATGGGGAACTGCTTGATTTTTATTAACTAATTTTAATCCTCACACCCACGAGGTATTATTAATGCAGTTTAGGAAATGAGTTTAGAGGGTCTGTGACTTGCCCAAGGTCAAACAGCTAGTGAGTGGTAAGGTTAAGGATGAAAAAAAAAAAAAAAAGAAAAAGAATGACTAGGTCAGGATCCAATGGTTAACACCTGAGCAGAAAGTCGTAAGTACTTACAGACTTACAAATAACACTTATCCTAGCATTTAGCAACCTAAATTTTGGGTCAGTGCTTGCCAACTTGAGGGTTATGTAACAACAAACAGCAGTAGTAACCAATGGTAGGAAACTACCTTGAAATAACCAGGACCCTGAAAATTGCTGAGCTTGTCACCAAGAGTAAACTTTTTCACAAGGCATGGAACTAGTATAATGTGCTGTTATACAATTTATATTTTATGAACTCAAGTAACTAATCAATTTATAAAATTTCACAAACCTTATAGCTTAATGTAGTAATTTAGATTTAAAAGTTTAAATACATAAGGCCTGAGTTCCTGTGATATAAACACTTTTCATGTCTTAAACATCTTAGAAGATTAAGAACAAAGAGTTTCTAGTTTGCATAATGATTTTAAAAGGATTATTAAAATCTACCACCAAGGAGAACATTTTTCTATCTTCCAGTCCAACAAGTTTCTAGGCAGTTTGATGATACATCTTTCATTCAGTTAAACCATAGTAAGATTGTCAGATAAAACAAAATGTACCCAGTTAAGTTTATATTTCAGATAAATTATTTTGCAAGTATGTCACAAATATAGGTGACTTGGGACATAATAGTAAATAATTGTTACTATGTTATTTACCTGAAATTCAAATTAAATTGGGCATCCTGTTTTGCTTTGTTGTTGTTTTTTTGTCTTTTGCTAAATCTGGAAACTTCACCAGGAGAGCTCATAGGGTTATTTGATACTTCAGCATGACCATATTACAGCATGAATGATGCAAAAATGAGAGCTCTACCTCTGATCTAGATATGCGCTGTTTAATACATGTTAGTCAGATACAGGTTAAAAGTAATATGCTTAAAATTTACTTTGTTTCCTCTTAAATGTGGCTACCTAAAAATTTTAAATTACATATACAGCTTGTATTTGTGGCTCACATAATATTTTTACTGGAGAGTACTGGTCTAGAAGCCTCCAAGGAAAGGGTTAGACTAGAATTTCCTTCTCTGAGAAAATCAGTATCAGTAAACATAAGTCTGCCTCTCTCACTTCCCTCTATTTGTTAGCATTGGAAGGGAGCATGATCATATCAAAGAAAATAAATTTCCAGAAGGAATTATTTCCGTGGAGTTGCTGTGAGCCTTAAAAATGAAAACAAAATATAGCATTCAAATACTAGTGAAAGATAATCAGAAACATGATCTTTCATAAATAATTCCTACATAATTCAAAAGAATAAATGTGAGTTTACAAAGCTGTGTTTGATTAATAATGTGTATGCATATATAAAAATATTCTCTTCCATTTCCTAGTTCCAATGGAAGAATCTCTCACTAGCTTTATGTTGGGTTTTCACCCCTCTGTATTATCAAAATCACAGAACAATAATTTGTTACCTAATATGAATAGAAATGATGTTATTATTAAGAATTATTTTGATTCCCTAGATAAGGAAGACACATTCTCAGTGGTACCCAATTTATGTACATTTCTATATAACTGATCTGAAATTCAAACTATTAGCTCCAAAATGGTGAATTTTTTTTTAAAAAAACTATGTTGCCAATATAAAACAAAAGCTTGCTTTTAAAAGATAAGGATAAAAGGGCCTCCCTGGTGGCGCAATGGGTTAAGCGCAGCACTATGAAGCTATCCAGAACCACTGCAGCATGAGTTCGATACCCAGCCAGGGAGATTCCCACCTGGCGCAGCAAACCTCTCCTGTCTCACCCGCTGCTCCCCTCGGCAGCGTATTTCAGTCGATCTGCTTGTTCGGCTCCCTACCCTGTCTCTGGTGAATTCTCTCACCACCCCACACCTCTGGCCTACACCTCAGTTTGTATGCATAAATAATCTTTAAAAAAAGATGAGGATAAATTTTTATAAAAAAATTCAGTGATCACAGAGCTTTAGTCTAAAATTTTATTTTTAAAATGATAACCTATTTATTCTTATATCTCATCTTATATTTTCAGCATATTTGACTTTTATTTTTTTTATTTTTTAAAAAATGTATTTTTAACATTAGCTTACAACACTATTATGATTTAGGGGTATTGGTTCACATCTCTGCAGTCAGATTTCTAGGATTTATTTTAGTTTAGTTTTATTTGGTCCTTTGTTTCTTGTATTCTACATGAATGAAATCATTAGTATTTGTACTACTTCTGACTCATTTTATTTAACATAATTTCCCTCCAATTCTATGTTGTTGCAAATAGCAGCTTTGATCTTTTTTTTAGCTGAGCAGTATTTTTTTCTTAACTATTGAAAGAATTAATGCCTTTACCCTTTCTGTTCCATGCTATTATAAAGGTTAATGTTTTCACAAACAAAAATCCCAAGAAAATTAAATGTAGAAATTACCTTTGAATACTAAATGCCTCTAAATACTAACTACCTTTAAATCTCTATTTCTTCACTAATTTAACCTATATCATATCTAATTTAAAGATAAATATATATATAAATAAATGTTGCTTGCAGTTACAGTAAGACAGTTCAAATTCCTCAACTATTTACATGCAAAAAGGAAACTGATCTCAAGGATTTTTTCACAAAAGGTCTAAGCTATATTTTCTTTTCATTCTAATAGGAAACACAGAGTATTTTCTCCTTCTTAATATCTCTTATTAAACAACATAGGAATAATGGCTTCAAAAAGACAATAAAATTTATCATTTACCAAAATAGGGTTATTAGACAAAAATTAGCAGCTTTCCCACAAATTTAATGGTTCATAAAGTGTTCACATCTTATAGAACTAAATTTTACAAGGCCACTTTAAGAACTTTAAGGAAAAGGATGAATTAAACTGGAAATGGACAGATTTAATTTCCTCACACGTAAATCCTCATTGTTAATTCTATAGTGTCAAAGTGATAATCTGAAATCCTTGTTAGACATCTAGTCTCTTGGTGGCAGCCAAAGTTATTCTAATACTGACCAATTTTTAATCTTGACATTTTTTAAAATCGACATGCTTTTGCTCTTCTTCATAATCAATAAGTGATATACAAACAATAATTTAATTTAGGATTGGTCATTTTGAGAACTGTCAAAAAGTGGTGCAGGAGAAAAATAAAGTTCTCTAATTAAGTTAGAGTTTAGAAGTAAAGGGGAGCCATTCATTTATTTATCCTTTATAAGGCTTCCCTGGTAGAACCAATATACATATTCTTTGTTTCCTGAAGACAGGAAAAAGTTTTAAGTACAGGAAAAAAACACTAATTTTAAGTGACACACACACACACACACACACACACACACACACACACACACTTTGATTAGGAGCTGACATAAGAAATGTTATGATCGTATACCTATTAAAGATTAAAGTCTTTACTTTCACACTTTCTGAAGCTTAATACAGATTAAAAAAAAAGTTTTGAGGAACTTTGAAACTGTAAAAAGATCACGAAAAGCAATTCATCAAAGCTGGTTATATAAACCTAAGCTATTATGTCACCAGACTGCTTAAATGCTGTCCTGTTTCAAAATTCTTGAATGCAAATCTGAAAACATCCAAGGAGAGCTCTTGATTAGGGATCAACCACAGCAGTTATTATTACACTGATTTAGATGCAGACTGAACTGGAAGACAAGTTTTATACTAACTGGGATTTAAAAAAAAAAAAAAAAAAAAAAAAAAAACTAACCCATACATATCAAGGGCATGTTTTGCTTCTACACAGAAAAAAGATCTCTGGATGGATGTGTGTGATGTCCTGACAACAGCAGCTATGTAGGCCACCCTTCAATGAAAAAGTCTGATGGTCTCAAACCTTAAATGGAGCATTCCAAAACCAGTCCAGCATTAGGAGCTTGGGCCCATGAGTGTGCACTCATTACACAGTGCTTACCTTTAGAGAACAAGGTGGTTGACACAAAATGATCAAGTTCTCACACCCCACACCTCCAAGAACACTGAAAAAGATCTGCAGATCTTTCTTGGTGCAGGAGGGACCTCTTTTTTAATCTTCTTGTGCTGGAAGTTTTAAGATTTTCCTGAAGGAGGAGAGAAGAGTAAAAGATTATACTGAGATCATACCATTTGGTTCAAGTTTATCTATCCAAATTACAAAACAGGTCCTGAAGACAAAGTATTAGATAAAATGAGTATTCAAAAAATCACATTTTCTTCTTTCAAAAAAAATTTCTTCCCTAAAAAATACTGCATGACTCAAACACTACTCTTTAAATCCAAAACTTAAGTGATTGAGTAGTTCCACTTTTAGCCCAGCACTGAACTGTCAGTTAGGAAGTTGATAAATACATGAAAAAATTCTGAGTTGCCAAGTGATCATTGTTATAGATTCCATTTTTAAATTAGTAAAGCTAAACTCATTGAAAAGTAATGAGTTAAAAAGAAGGAGAATTTTTGTTCTGGCTCTGTATCCCTGTATTTCCAAATAGACACAATTTCTTAACAACTAGGAAAAATAACCCTTTGAGTTGTGCTACATGATTCAAAATCATGTATGAAGCAATCCGCTCAAGGTGAAAATAAAATAATTAAAGTCTAGAAATGTTTTGAGGAGTTTGAAATGTGTTATATGAAATAACAGCAGTAATAACAACCTTTAATCCCATATTAAAGAACTTAAAAATGTTTTCAGAATATTGTTATCTTAAAAAAAAGTTTGGAAAAATGCTAAATATATCAGAATCCAAACTCCTAGGAAAGGAATGAAATACTCTGTTAAGATCAGGAAAGTACATACTGTACCTTAAAAGTATATCACTAAATATCAAATGTAAGAATGATAATATTGATCTGAATAAAAGGTGACATGCCTTCTTAGGCATGATACTACTTTTATCTTTTGAAGAGATCTGTATAAACCAAATGATAATATGATTACCTCTATCTGTAATTCTGCCTAAGAAAATCATTACAATGTTAAACTGAAATCAAAAGATGCCATTCTAGTAGTATGATTTTCACACACATTTTAAGTAAAAATGTACAATTTATTCACTCTTAAAAAGAAAACTACGAAATGCTACTATTCATATATTTATTATTCTGTATTTATAGACTAATACTGAAAATAGAGATTTATTTCTTTCATGTGTTTTTTAAATCTTTCTAAACTTGTTAGGCAGAAAAAGAAAAAATGATGAAATCAGTAACAGATAAAATCATTTTTATTTCATTAATGCAAGGCTTAGAATCAGAAGAAACAACAATTACAAAGTACTTGATTCCATTTGTCCCCAAATTCCACAAAGACAAAGTTAATCCTCAAAACAAACGAGGCAATGCACATGGAACATTTCATTGCAGGGTACAGGCAACCCCTTAATGCATATCCAAAACCACAATAAAATAACAACAGTAAATAAGCTCAAGACTTATGCGTACCCCATATCATTAAAATAATGCTTTAGCTGACAGACTATACCTTGATTATAGTAGTAAAAACTTTTCTCATTTTATGAATAGTTCAATTTAATATCTTATATATGGGAATCAGAATTAATGAAAAAAAGTGAAGAGATTTTAAAACAAAAATTCAGAAGCTCTTTTAATTTGAAACAATTTTCCTATTTTTGAACATCTTGCAAACCTTTGAAACTAATTTTGGGGAGAAACTTAAGAGGAGTTAAACATAATACGAAGTTAGAAATTTTGCTGAAAGGAAGGTTCTTTTAGCTGGTTAAATCTCCTAGGTTCAGGAGGATGAAAAGAGGAAATAAATTTCCCAGATAGAGGAACTGATCAGGATCTTCTCTAAATCACCTTTGTGAAAAATAGATCTTTTGTCTCATTTCCACTAGCAGGAAGGAAAAATTCTAAGTTAACTACACTCAGATTTAGTGTTCCACTTTTAATTTCACTTGCAAAAATAGGTTAGGTTACACTAGCAAATAATTTAAATTTCTAAAAAAACTGCCTTGAGCTATCCATCAACACTGTCTCTTTTTCTTAAGTATTTCTCATACTGTGGTTACCCATGTTCATGGATAAAGCTATTCATAACTCAGCTCATTACTTAGGTGGTGTGGGTGGATGGCAAAGGAATATTACATAGTGATAAAAGTTTCTGAACAAGTATAGAAACTGAGAGTAAGCATTTAGTCAGAGCACTAATCTGTTGCCTATACTTTATGGATGGAAGACACACGTGATGTAAGATACAAGTGTAGTATCTTATGATACTTTTCTGTATACCTTTTCCTCCACTGAATCCAAAGTCCAGTTTTCATTCATCTGTCCCCTTAGAAATTAATGACTAATAAATTATCAGTGACTTGATACAGTATATTTCTTTCATCAGTTTTCTGTAGCAGTAAGAAGCTTTTGCAATGATCGAAATGTTCTCTATCCCATGCAAATGGTAAACATTTACTGAGTGGCTAGTATGAGACAGGTAATGCATTTTTTATTTTCCTTCATTTAAATTAACTTAAATTTGAAGTGTAATATCTGGCTACCATATTGAGCAGCAAAGTGCTGCTCACCCATTTTCTTCCATCCTAACACAAATTTTTTTACTATGACTATCACTATCCATATCTAAATAGAGGTATTTACATACTTTAATCACTGTACATAAACTAATTTATTTTCACTTACATCTACTATTTCTTTATTTTAGGGATGTGCTGTCCAATAATGTGGACATTGGCCTTATGTCAATATTTGAATATAAATAATACCAAATAAAGTTAGAAGTTCAATTTCTCAATAGTCCTAGTCACATTCCAAGTGCTCAAAAAAAACACATGTGGCTGATGACTACCATATTGGATAGCGCAAATTATAGAATAGCTCTTACCAACACAGGAAGTTCTAATCGATAGTTGTTCAAGTAATAATTTAAAGATAATACTTTACATTAATATTAATATTCTATAATTAATATGTAAATTGGGCACTTTTCTATAAATACATGATTTATAATTAGCGCAGTATTTCCTAAATTCTCACAAGTGAAATATAACATTACTATGACTCAGCATATACCCTTGTATCCTTCCAAAGGTTTGGAATCACTGCTTATCTTGCTAATACTATTTTTCTTTTAAAAATTTTAGTTCCTTGGGCCTCCCTGGTGGCGCAGCGGTTGAACGCTGCGCTGTGGAGCTGTCTGCAGGGCGCAATGCGAGTTCGAAGCCCAGCCGGGGAGAGTCCCACATGGTGCGGCAGACCTCTCCTGCCTCGCCCACTGCTCCCCTCAGCAGTGTATTTCTGACCTGCCTGTTCTGCTCCCCACTCTGTCTCTGGTGAACCCTCTTGCCACCCCACGCCTCTGGCCTGTACCCCAGCTTGTATGTATAAATAAATAAATCTTTAAAAAAAAATTTTAGTTCCTTTAATACAAATGACTATCTCAAAATCATTTTAATTGGTAATATTGTGATAAGTATATGGGTAAACATATTCCCTCATATTTATCATTCAAATTACTTTAAAAATTATTTTCATATTGTTATTTTTTCTCATTCCTATGTTAGAATCTCTCTTTTTAAATTTGTATATTGCATAACCTGCATTAAAACTCATAGCTATTGCTTTCTTTGTAACTTTTGATGCAGGTATTTTCCACAATCTTCAGTAATTCTTTCAATTGTAATATTTTAGTCTAACATTTTTTTTAATATTCAAGGAAATCTTTACTTTGGTGTGTTCTACTCACTCCTCAAATACGAAAATTGTATCAAGTATGGACAAAAACATTTTTTGCCTGAATTTTACGATTATATCACTGACTACTGTTAATACCATTGAATAAATATCTTTTATGTGGTCTCTCCTCTAGGAAAGAATATGCTATTACATATTATAATTTCTAGATGGGTTTCATTTCGGATTCTTCATAATGCCCCAGTAACCCATGTTTTACATAATAGAAATAAAAAAGTTTACCTTCAGAATCCTTCTTAGAGCAACAACATCACTTTAGGAAAGTGTGTGAACAGGAGGGCATGGATGTGGACAGTAATGTTTTGCTGGAAGACTGAGAAAAGAATTTGCCGGTTCTGTAACTGACTCAGAGTCCTCAGTTTACAAAATACCAAATTTTTGAAACTAGCAAAAGTGCTGATTTTATATCTGTACTGACACTGCCAGAAACCAGACTAGCTTTCAAGTTTGGACACAGAAACATGACACACATATCAGGCACAGGGATTTGTACAATATAAGTCACAGGAAGAAAGGCATTCAATTCTTATTGACTAGGAAGTCAATTGAGCAAGAAAAAAGTTTTATTTAAATTTCCAAATTGCAGAGAGGTCTCTGTTAGTATTTTGGTTACATATCTAAGTCCTGCATAGTTACTACTGCTGTAAGACACTGTTGCCTTTAAAAGTTTCTGATATGTAGTGGGATGAGACTCACCCATTAACATAAAATCACCGTAAAATAAGTCACTAGGAATTTTAAAAGTTAGAAGTAAATTTATAAAGCTCTATCTTACATATAGTAAAATAATATGCCAATGATCTCATGATGCAGAAACAGTTTCTCTCCATTTATTTTAATCTTAAATGTTTTCAAATATTTTAATGCTTTCTTTCGAGAGGTATAATAAATTTCTCAAATTTATTGCTAAGTATTACATCGTTTGTTACAATTCTGAGTGGGGTACCACTGGCAAAAAGATATAGTATATCCCAGACTTTGTTTTAAATTGTAATTTTTCAAGGTAAACCTAGTTACAACCTGTATATGATTAGTCCTAAAGGTTTAGACCTCTTCAGATGTATGTTACCACACCGCACCCACCACCAAAGCACCAATAATCCACCATATTTCATTGGACCATCAATCCCCTTGGCTGCCATTCCCCATTCTTTCCCTCTAGGTGTCTCAATTCTAGTTATATTTCTAGGGTTTTTGTTTACCTTAGACTGTTTCTAAGATTTTTTTATTCTCCTCATGAGTGAAATAATTCTTTGCTTTTCTCTTGACTTGTTTTGCCTAGCTTAGTTCTTCATAGTTCCAGCTATGTCTTGCAAATGACAGTTCCTTTTTTTTTAAACAGAATAGTATTCCATCGTATATATATACCACATTTTTTTTTGCCCATTCTTTTGTCACTGGATACTTGATTAGATTTTGTTTTTATTCCTGCCATAGATACCTAGGAATGGAACTGCTGGATCATATGGTAGCTCTATTTTTAATATTTGAGAAACTTTCACACTGTTTTCCATAGGGACTGGACCAGTCTCCATCCCACAAACAACGTACACTCTTCTCCAACATTTGTTTTTTTCCTGATATTTTTTTTATGAGGGCCATGTTCACAAGGGAAGTGATATCTCATTGTGGTTTTGATATACATTTCCCTGATTAAGTGATGATGAGCATTTTTTCCTTGTGCTTATTAGCCATCTATATGTCCTCTTTAGAAAAAAATGTCTATTTAACTTTACTTATGTTTTGACTAGGTTTTTTCTTTTTGCTGAGTTATATAAGTTCTTCGTAGATATTGATATTAACCCCTTGTCAGATGCATGATGTGTAAATATTTTCTCCATTCACTAGGGTGTTTTTTCATTTTAAAAGGTTTTTTTTTTCCTTCTGTGAAGAAACTTTTAAGTGCATTATATAGTCCTACTTGTTTATTCTTGTTTTTGTTTCCCTTACCACTGCAGTCAAATCCCCAAAGACATAACTCAGGCCAATATCATGGAGTATTTTGCCTATGTTTTCCTCTATGTACTTTATGTTTGCAGGTCTTTACAGTCAAGTTTTTAATCCACTTCTATATTGTGTGAGGGTCTAGTTTAATTCTTTTACATGTAGCTACCCAGTTTTCCCAAAACCATTTGTTGAGGAGACTTTTCCTTCTCCATTGGCTCCTTAGTCATAAATTAACTGCCATAAAAGTGTAGGTTTATTTTGGGTTCTCAATTGTATTCCTTTAATATGTATGTCTATTTTTATTCCAAATACCATACTGTGTTAATTTCTATTGCTTTATAGTTTATTTGAAAATGTAGGCATATATTACCTCCATTTTATGTCTTTGAAATAGTTTTAAAGCTGACTGCCATAAGTTTTCTCAGTGTTATCTAAAAATAAAATATTTTTGGCTTTATTTCCTTTTCTTTAGTTTTTTTTCATTAACTGTATTAAATAATAATGGAGCTAGGAGATGACTGTTGAATAAACTAATAAAAGTCATTACTGTTTTGTCCCCATATTTAGTTTATGATTCTAAGCAATATTAAATCATCCCCACCTGTGTTTCTATTCTGCTGGGTGACTGTTCAGACTGTTGATTTAATGAAATATCCTATTCTATTCCTTGGAGCTCACCTCACCCATGACTCATCACAAAATAATGTATTTGACCAAGTATCACAGGAAAATCTCCCAACCCCCAACAGTGAATATGTTGATTATATAAAGTTATCTACAATTGACAATGTTTGTGAAAACATAGTAAGGAATATCTTTGTTTTAAAAAAATATCCTCACAGTTAAATGGGTACTTAAGGGGTATGTGCACCTCACATGATAATGTTACTACTGGGTATTAAACTAGGTTTTTAAGATATTATATTAAAAGCATCAGATTACTTTTTAGGATGAACTACTCCAGGAAAATCAAATGGCCATATATTAAGAAAACATTTTCTTTACAGAGGAATTTCCATTAATAGATGTAGAAAGCAATGAAGGCTAAAAAATTCACTACCTTGCAAACTCTAATGATAGAACTGATTCATAGAAAAATCAGCAATGAATGAAAACATGAGAGGGAAAAGATTTATAGCTAGGAGACAATGGTCTGTCCTCACTGACTAATTTTAGCATCACGAAGAGTGTGACAAATAGACACTATATGTTCCCTTATGTGATGATGAAGGTACAATCCCACGTATGACACAGTCCTGTTCAACCTGCTACAACACCATAATCAACCTGAATCTAAGTCTTTTGAATTAATTTCTATTTTATAGTAAAGTTAGAGGAAAAAATTAACTATGAAAGTCAACAGAAATAGTTTACCCAATTTCTTTAATAAATAATGAAATAGAAGAGAGAAAACAGGAAGAATGGAAGAAAGAGAATGGGAAGGGGTGAAAAGAGTTAAATAGGTGGTGAGGAAGAAAAAGGTACTTTAATTATAGAACAGTCCTAATAATCAAATGCTGTATGAATTGTGTTTTGATTCTGAGTGAACCACGTAAATTATAAAATGAATTCCCCCGAACAGGGGAAACTGAATAGGGAGATATCAGTTCGTAAATAATTGTCACTTAGAAAGTAGATGATTTTAGTAATTATCACTTAGAAAGTCATTTTTTATTTCATTTCATTAAGAGTTGTGTATTTCTAAAGAAAAAAATTATAAATCCAACAAGAAACAAAACTTCAGAAAAATAAAATGATTTGTACCTTCAAAGCAAACAAAAGTCTAACAGGTTATTGGGTACAGTGAACCAGTGGAAAGTAAATTATATCTTCTTACCTTTTTCATTTATCAACAAAATAACACTGTCTCCTAATTTTAATGGTACATATTATACTATATGGGGCATATATTTTCAAAAATAATCCCATGAGTCAAATGATTCCTCTTTAATCATCCCTTCTCTAAATGTGACTGGTCTCAATTAAGAAAATAAGATTGTATGTTACAGCCTCACTGTATTAGGCATAAAATAACAGAATATATTATATTATACTTACTAGATACTCAGGTATACAAGTAAAAGACAAAAGTTTGACACACGGAGAACATTTGGAATGACATAGTCCTCTTAAAAATTTAAATGAATTTCTATTTTTCCAGTTTTATTAAGAAAAAGTTGACTAGTATTACTGTCATGATGGTTTGACTTACATATTCTGTGAAATTTATTACCACATCAGGTTCATCCTCTCACATAGATACAATAAAAACAGGGGAAAATTTTTCCTTGTCATAAGAACTCTTAGGACTTTCTTTTAACAACTTTCATATATGTCATCATAACACCATTACCTATAATCATTCTGCTACACATTACATCCCTAGTATTTATCTTGTAACTGGAATCTTCAGCCAATCTCCCCCCACCCTCCACTACCGGTACCACAAATCTGATCTCTTGTCTGTGAGCTAGGCTTTTTTTTTTTTAATCTAAATATAAAAAGTTTTACAATATTTGTGTTTCTCTTATTGCACTTAGTTTAATGTCTTCAAGGTCTATCCACATTGTCACATAGAGTAGAAATTCCTAATTTTTTATGGTTGAAAAACATTCTGCTGCATATATAGATATACCCCTTCTTTTTCAATTCTCCAATAAATAGAAAGGTAGGTTGCTTTCATTAAAAATACACTTAAATCTGAAACATTTCCCTATATTCCTTTCCTGACTCTCACCTCCAACAAAAAACAGCAGTCATCACTTACTCTTCCCTACTGTAAAAAGTATTATATAGCATAAGATGAAATTATCTATTTTTTCATCTTATTTTCATAGCAATTAGAAAGGTTATTTCTAGTGGTTTTGTCCTTCACTTAAAGTATTAATAATTGCTTAAGGATGTGTGAGTTTTTCACATGATACTATAGTGAGAAGTTCTCCAAAGACGTTATTTTTTGTTAATTTTTTTATATGTCAGTCTTCTTTCATATGATTGCATGGTAATGTTTCCATCAACTAACTCAGATTTAAATATTATCAGTACCCCAAAACTTTATGTGTTCAATCCCCTTATTGTATTTTTACATTTCAAACGTAGTTCATGATCAAGAAGACTGTTCTTAAATCTTCTATTTAGCCTAGAAAAGGCATCTATTTTAACTCTTTGAAATATTATACTAATTATGACTACATAAGTATCTAGTACTTAGCTCAGTAGACATACCAACCAGCTTCTAATGGTTAGCACATAATATATAACATTTTCTGCCCAATGTTCACTTGATTCTAAACCTATCAGGGCAGAGGCTTTCAAGACAATAATTGAGAGTGGCAATAACATAGTTATAGTAGTGCTTCCATTAGTAGCTCCCAAATACTCTCTTCCTCTTTGGTAGGAGTGAAATAGTGCTTTAAGTCACTCAGTGAGATCATTTGATAAGAAAAAATAATGCTTGCTTTATTTATTTACATTTAAAATTATATTATGTACCTTTAAGTGAATTATTAAAATTAATCTGAGAACTATTTGCAGAACTAGAAATGTCTATAGTACTATAAGCACTGTATTTGGTAATGATACCAGTCCATTTAAATGCTGCAGTGATTTAGAACTGGTTTACAAAAGTTAACCAAATGTCTAAAAAAATAACCTGGTATCTGATCAAAATATTTTCTATAAGATACGTACTCTCCTTAACCCTATTATTATTTTACAGAATAAGGAAACTAAAGCACAGAGGACTTAAAAAATTTTCCTGAGATTGCAAAAGCTTGTGTTAGAGTTAATATTTAAATCTAACCAGTCTGAGTCCACTGATTGGCAGCCCAACTTCTTATAATATTAAATTCAGAAATTTTTAATGGAAATTGTTTCATATAATTTTATTAAACGATCTGTAAAGTATATAATGTACATTATATGCAGTTTGTTCTGCTCATATTAACATTTCTTGGTATATCAGAAACTGAAAAATTTTTCCATAGCAGTTTCTAGTTTTAAATTATCATACACTATCAGAGGAATGCACATCAAAACAACAATGAGATACCATAGCACACCTGTGAGAATGGTTTATTCTCACAGAAACAACAAGTATTGGCAAGGATGTGGAGAAAAGGGAACCCCTGCATACTGTTGGTGGGAATGTAGACTGGTTCAGATCTTACGGAAAACAATATGGGTATTTCTCAAAATATTAAAATTAGATCTTCCATATGACCCAGTAATTTACTCCTAATTATCTACCCAAAGAATGCAAAAACAGTAATTCAAAAGGATATATGGACTCCTATGTTCACTGAAGTCCTATTTATAATATCCAAACTATGGAAATAATAGAGAAGAGGAGTAGATTAAGACATGACACGTGTGTATGTGCACACACAGATGCAGAGGAGGACTGCTCAGCAATAAAAATGAACTCTTGCATGTGCAACAACATGGATGGAGTTGGAGGGGATTATGCTAACTGAAATAAGTCAGAAGGAGAGAGACAAGTATCAAATGGTTTCACTCATATGTGGAATAAAGAGAAACAAAACAAAGAGACAAACCAAACCAAAGCCACACCCTAGAAATTTGACTATAAAACTGATACTACTAGAGAGGAAGGGGAGGTAGAAGAGGAAAGAGAGGAAGGAGCACCACGGACAACAGTGGAGGGCTATTGATGTCTTGGTGGTGGGTACAGTGTGGTAACCTAGCCCCAAAATGGTGAGATTGTATATTTCTGAATAATACAGACTACTGTAAACGAGTTACCTTATTTAAAAAATATATAAAAAATGAATAAATATTTTAAATGAAATTTGAAATCAAAGAAATTAGAGGGAATAGTCTTGTTTTTATATACCTAATTTTTATAGTAGAAACTCAATATATTTATTCTGCTCATATTTGAATGGATTTTTTACTTTCTTTTTGTTGAGGTTCTATGACTTCTTTGTAGATCTCGGATATTAGTCTCTTGTCAGACATATGATGTGCAAACATTTTCTCCTATTAAATAAGGTGTCTATTTTAATGATAGTATCTTTTGCTGTGCATTAGTATTTGTTTGATACAGTCCCATGTTTACTTTTGGTTCCGTTTCTCCTGCTATAGGATATGATTCACCCAAAATATCACTGAGGCCAATGTCATGGAGTGTTTTGCCGATGTTTTCTTGTACACATTTCATGGTTTCAGGTCTTACAATGAAGTCTTTAATCCATTTTAATTTTTGTATAGGGTGTGAGATAGTGGTCTGGCTTCATTCTTTTTGCATGTGGCTGTCTGGTTTTTCCAACATCATTTATTGAAAAACTTTCGCTTTTTCCAGTGTATACTTTTAGTTCTTTGTTGAAGATGAAAACGGTTTATATAAGTGTGGGTTTATTTCTGAGCTCTCAATTGTATTCCATTAGTTGGTGTGTCTATTTTTATTCCAATATCATACTCTTTTGATTACTATAGTATTATAGTACACTTTGAAGATTGGGAGTGTGATACCTCCATTCTTCCTTCTTTTTGTCAGGACTGCTTTGGCTAATCAGAGTCTTGTGGTTCCATAAAAATTCAGTAATGTTTCTTCTCTTTCTTTGAAGAATGCCACTGGAACTTTGATAGGGATTGCATTGCATCTATATGTTGCTTTGGATATCATTTTAACAATATTAATTGTTCTAATCTATGAACAGGGATTACCTTTCCATTTTCTTGTGTCTTCTTTGAATGTTTTTTTTTTAACACTTTGTGTGCCGGTGCCCTTTAAATTTACCAGCCCTTGGGGCCAGCCAGTCATTTTCTGTGCCACCACATGAATGGTATAAGCATTCAATAAAACACACACAACTCCTGAACTACTGGATATTAAAAAAACTGTAGTATCTCTCATAAAACACCTTATATTTTCACCAAAACAATGTGTAAAGCTTCTAGACTGAGTACTATCAAAGAAATAGCTCCTAATAGTTCCAAATAAATCCACTGTGGTGTGAAAAACCAGAGACTAGATGAACACGTATTAATACATGAGCGGCCACCTGATACTGGTGACAAAAACATGTACTAATACGTGAGCAGACCATAAAGTGTTAACAATGTTTTATAGTTTTCATTGCATAAGTCCTTTGCCTTCTTTTTAAGTTTACTCCTAGATATTTAATACTTTTGATGCAATAGTTAAAGAGGATTGTTTTCCTGAATTCTCTCCTTCTAGTTCACTGTTTGTTTATAGGAAAGTAACTGATTTTTTTATATGTTGATTTTGTAATTTGCCATTTTACTACACTACTTATTGTTCCTAACAGTTTTTTAATGGAAATCCTTAGGGTTTTCTATGTATATCATCACGTCATCTGCAAAAATTAAGAGTTTTACCTCTTTTCCAATTTCAATTCCTTTTATATCTTCCCTTACCTGATTGCTCTAGTTTGGCTTTCTAATACTATAATATATTGAATAGTTGTGCTAAAAGTGGACATTCCTTGCCTTAAACCTTATTTAAGCTTGCAGGAAAAGTTTTCAGTTTTTCATTATTGAGCATGATGGCTTTTATTATGTTTAGATATGTTCCTTCTACCCCCATTTTTTGAGGGTTATCATAAAGGAATGTTGAATATTATCAAATGCTTTCTCTTCATCTAGTCATATGATTATACGAATTTTATCTTTCCTTTTGAGGATGTGGTGAATTATGTTCAGCAATTTTCAGATGCTGAACTGTCCTTCTATCCTTTTAATATATTACTGAATTCAGTTTGCTAAGATTTTGCTGAGGATTTTTATATCTATGTGCATTAGGGATATTGGTTTGCATTTTCTTTTTTGTATGTGTGATATTCTTGTATGTTTTTGGTATCAGATAATATTGGTCTCACGAAATGTTTTGGAAACATCACCTCTTCCTCAAAGTTTCCGATTTTTAAATTGTTCCTTTAGCTTTATTTAAAAAAATTGAGGTCTCTACTAATTTTTAAAATCCAGCCTCAATGAAATGTTTTTCAATTTTGATGTCAAAATGAATATGTAAATTATTATTAAACATTTAATTATCATTATATTACAAATCAGTTCTCAAGGCATCCTAAAAAAGACATGTTTTTAAAATGGCACAACCCATTATAATTTATTGTAATTGTTTAATGCCTATCTTCTCTAACAGACTACAACCTAGGGGTTCATATCAGTCTTATAATTATGCCCCCAATATCTAACACAGCAATTGACATATAGCAGGTTGTCAATACAAATTTATAGGTGAATGGGATCTGCTCTATTATCTCTTATTTGCTTAGTAAAGGTCCGACTAGAAGCAGCAGTAGGTCCTATTAGTAATATTTAATATTGTTAGTGATATGTACTCCATGTAAAATTTTATATATTTGTATCATAATTACTCCAATTTTTAAAGATGAACCATAAATTTCCTTCAAATAATCCCTGTGATTTATACCAGTGTCAATTTCTTCTTTGTAAATTTGTCATATATTTTTAAAACAGATCTTGAAAGATATCCCATTTTATTTTTTACCTTTACAAGGTACTTTCTTATACTGAACTGAAAATGTTCTTTTCCCTTCCACGACTACAATTAGTTTTATTAAAATTTTCCTTTCTCAAATTTATTGTTCATCATCATTTCTTCTGATAGTAGTATGATATCTTCTACACTGACAAGTGGAACCATGCAAGTATTTGAGCAAAGAGCTTCAAGTCAAAATACCTGAAAATGAGATATGATGACCTTATTTTGAGTATATCAAGAAAAATTTAAATTTAGATTTGGATTTTGGCCTCTTAAAAAAATAATTATTTAATATTTTAAATAGCTTATATATTAGAGTAGTAAATTAGGACAAGCATTTCTAGAATAAAAGTAAACTCTTGATTTTCCCTTCAATCTAGATTTTATGTTGATTTATTTTGTTTATACTATCAGCTGAATAAAGAAAAACGAATCTTCAATGAAATTTTTTTAAATGTTGACAGATCTAACATAAAAAGAAGCCATTATACTGGAACATATACAACCAATCGATATTGTAGTGTTTAAAAATTCATGGATATTAGTAAACCTTCACTTGTTTTGAAACAAGGGTCTTTTTCATTCATTCCAGTAAAAGAAATGTTATGTATCACCTTCCATCTGTGATATTTACATATCTACATATTTTATATATCTTTGTGTGGCTAAATGCCCAACTCTCCATTTGACCTCATGGACCAAACAATGCTAACTTCATAGAATCCAAAAGAGCCCTCAATGGAAACAGTCATCAACATTTCAAGACATGTCACCCAGCAAGGAATAGTTCCCTCAGGACACTCCTTTTGGAGATATGGAAAGGTTATCTTTCTCCTACATTGACAAGTGGAACACACGTATTTGAGCAAAGAGCTTCAAATCAAATCAGAATACCTGAAAATAAGATTGATGACTTTATTTTGCGTATATCAAGAAAAACTTAAATTTAGAAACTCCACAGAGATTATAGTAATCTCATGATAATAACACAATTTTGGGGGCGGGGGAAGTTAACAATGGCGTTAACTTGGAGTTTGGGCCCTTAAAAAAAGGTAATTACTTAATATTTTAAATAGTTTATATATTTTAGCAATAAATTAGGGAAAGCATTTCTATAATAAAAACAAGTTCTTCTGATTTTTATTACAATCTAGATTTTATAATGATTCATTCTGTTTATACTATTAGGTGAATAAAGAAAAATGAATCTTCAATGAAATTTTTAAAATGTTGACATATCTAACATATAAAGGCAACTAATTTCATTATTTTTCAAACATTCCTTTCCTGTCTTATTCGAGACAGGAAAGACTATCTATAGCCTATAGAAAAAGTGCAAACAATTAAGGTTGCCAAATGTTCTACCATTTTAACAAATTTAGTAGGTATGTGTATTTTAGCATACATTTATAAAATAGACATATATTTTACATTCTTTCAGAAAGTTACTACAGAAGTTGATTAAGAAAATTACACTACCATTAAAATTGTCTGCCTGAAATAACACCATGATACAAAATGAGTGATAAATAAATCCCTGTACTACTTGATACTAGAATGGACTATCTGTTGTAGAGAGGACGGCAATTATTTAATGGTTGAAATCCTTTCATTAAATTCAGTTGAAGAAATTGGGGTCTTCATTCATAACATTCAATCCTGAAATGTTAAAAGATCCTGTGGGAATTCTCTCCTATATTGAAATTCTTAAATAAAAATGCTACTATGACAATACTTTGTTGGGAATTCTTAAGAAACCTAATAGAATAGCAACATAAAAAAATGTATTTCCCCATGATTAGATTTAGTGCTTGTGCACAACCTGATTAGAACATAGGTAGTTAATAGAATTATTACCTTAAAAATTCCAAAAAATATGTTATCAGTTCACTTTAAGTAATGTGTAGGTTCTGTGCTTTATTTACACACCAAACTTACAACTTCTACTCTCATAGTAACCAACAGTTTACCACAACATTGGTTTCAATTGCAATTTTACATTTTTCTGCATTATTTTATCTGCACATAATCACCACCTACAGTGCAAGTTCAAGAGCAATTAGGCAGTACCTCTGTTTGCAATTGCACCATTTTATACTCAGCACCTAGCTGAATGGATGGCACAGAGCAGACAGTCTGTAACAATTTGAATTACAAGATAAATAAACTAAAGGACAGATGTGGACATCTACAATACTTAGTTCACGATCAACATTTGAATGCTTTCGTGTTGTCAGATGTTTTGCTAGGTGCTTATCACATGTGCTATTCCTGATTTATTTGTTCATAAACTTTAGAAAACAGTTAAGAATATGGTCATATACAATTAACATCATTTTGATACCTATAATTAAGAAAAACTACTCAAATTATGTCAATTTCAAAAGTACAAATTTGATAACAGAAGTTACAATCTATTATTAATGTCTGATGTTCCTCACTCATTATCCAGTTATCACAAAGCTACTATGTTTAGGGAGACACACAGGTAAGTTCTGATAAACTGTAGTTTTAGATTTCAATCTTTATAAGCTAATACTTCCACTCTTGTCCAAAGTTAACATAACCATCATGAATCTGATAGGATATAAATGTTCAAATGAAGAGGTATATAGGAAACACAATGAAGATAAAAATATTAAGTTCAAGGTAACTTGGAGCATATAAAAATGTAATCAAATTTCAGTTATTTTCTCCATGCAATGTTTAAGTCAGGGGAGATGTCTGATTTTTATCGCCAAAATTTAGTACTGTGTAATATTATGAATAGCCACTCCACTTTATTTGGGTATATAAATATTTAATTTTCAGAAAATAATGTTTTTCACAGCGGTGTAATACTAATGACACATTTTTTCATAGGCCTAATGTTAAATGCAGTGATTTTTGTATGATATTATATCTCCTCTCTTTTCCCCTCTATCATTTTACAAAGTAAAAACTAAAACAACAATCAACAGACTAATTTATTGAAAAATTTATGACAATGACTTTTAAGAAAGAAGCACCTATTAAACTAACAGATAAATTTTTTTTTCATGTGCATTTTTTTATTTTTATTGTTATTTATGTCTTTTACATTTTGTATTCCCCTTGGGTAGCCCACCACCAATTCACCCGTGATCCATCTCCATGGTCCCTTGTATTCTTTTCTATTTCATTTTGTGCCCTTATCCTCCCTTCCCCCCCCCCCCCCCGCTGAGTGTCTCTCTCCTATTTGGTTTCCCTATAGTCCACTAACAGATAAACTTTTGATAATTATTTTTTAAAGTTAAACTTCACTCAAGTAATATTTGAAATATGCTATTAGAAAATAATTAAATACAATAAAAAGCCCCAGAATTTGTTTAATCAGATTTTTCACACTTTATTACTATTTCTGTCAACATTAAACATATAAAGATCTCTTATCTAAAAACTACTGTCTATATTTATTTTATTACTAATGTAAGTCAAAGACAAATAAAATTCAAACATTTGGTATTATGTCCTAGATTTTGATAGCTATAGAATTTCAGTTCAAATACAGTAAATTAGTATGCTTCATACACACACACACACACAAACACACAAACACACAATTTAAATGAAAACTCTTACCATTGATTTTCTTTTGACAGTCACTCTCCATTAGTTTTTCTTGATAGGGCCTTCCTATGTCAAGCAGACAGTAGTCAAATCACAAAATGACATTTGGTTGCTCACGTCTTCAGATAGGAGTTTTCGGCAACTTGCCAGTTGAGAATTTAAACTGAAACTAAATTACCCAAACTTTATTAAGTTGTTTTCCACACCCACCAACTGATATGAGCAATGATGATTCCAAGCCAGAAAATTAAATGAATGACTTTGATTTACCTCTTTTCAATTAGTCATAACACTATGTTAAAGATGAGATGCTAGGAATAAGTAAACAAAAAATTTAACCTCTAAAATTCCAGTATCTTTAGAGAACAGTAAATTTCAATCACTTCCAAAGTTTCCCTCAATTGTTCTATAAGCCAAATGAGCACATGATATTTATTCACTGTTGTATCTAAAAAGTGTAGTTACAAATTTAAATTCTGTCAGAAATTAACTATATATTAAACCTAAATGTAATGTTTGGAAACATCATCTATATTATATTCATAAACTATTAACCATCAACTACTTGTAGTAGGATATACCACAGTAAGCTGAACAAACACATACGTTGCTTAGAAAAATCATTCTTTTCATTGAGAAGACAAAATTTATCATTACCGTCTTCTAATTTGTAGTATAAAAACAACTAGTTTTTGTTCCTCTTCTGCAGCAATTTATGCTCTTTTCTCTTAATTATTATAGCTAATTGCTCTAAAGTCAATCGATTATATCAGATATTTGACCATTAAGTTTTACGATTGTTGAGTTTTATAGTCTGTTTTGATACTTCTCAAGTATTAGGCATATTAAATTTTTCCAAATGTTGAAACACATACACATATATATATATATAAGATTCCCAATATAATTTCTGTCCAGCTATAAATTAGCACATTTCAACAGTTGTTTATCCTTAACAATTAAGTCTTTGACAAATATACAATAAAACTAAAATGAAAGCATAATAGAAAAGAAAAACATTCTTCTCTTCCTATGGTATCATATTTACAATTCATTAAAAATTGTTTCCAAATGTTAACAATACTAAGTCCAAACTAACGTGCACATAACTACAACACTAAATTTAACATGCACTCTAAAGTCTCACATATTTAATGTCTTACTCTGTTGTAAACACATACAAGTACACATGTATACAACACAGCCACATGTATTTATCCTGTACCCTGAAAGACTTTTCCCTATCAATAACTTGACACCAGAGTATTACATAAGAGAGAATATAAGATGAATAATCAACTATGGTTAAATAAAAAGAAGCCAACTTCAGAACACAAACTAGCACTTAACAAAACTGCTGTCTTCAAGTTAATCACACTGATCCCAATTTGATATCCTAGTAACAGACTTATCCATTCTATTCAAAAATTTTAATCCAAATCTTCAATAGCTATAACATTTATAAACTACTCAGAGACTAACACAATTCTCTTTCCCAAATCGATGAGGTACAAAGGAAAGGTTAAATTTCTTTCTCAAGGAGTTCATAATCTAAAATTTGACACAGGGACAGGGAAAGAGAGAAAAAACAGCTCAAAAAGACATATATATGAATGGTTAAATTTCCAAGAAAGAAACAAGTACATTGGAGTAAATTTAAGTTGTTTGTCTCATGTGGGGCTGATATGCGAAGGCTTTCTATCAAAAGTATTTTTAAAGCAGAAAAACACACCATGATCTTACTACTTTTCATGATGAAACCTACAAAGCAAAAATTAATTATATCAATAGAATGTAGCTATGGAAGTAGTCATGTCCTCATTCTGGAGGAAGAGCAAAGATAAAATCCTTAGCCAAATGAAATTATAGAATACAAACATATAAAAAATATTCAGCTTTCAAATTATGATGAAAAGCAATTGTAAATTATTTAATGTCATTCATCCAATCATCATGGCAGTAATTTAATTTTCAATACAAAAGACATTATTCTGAATAGTTATGATTCAAAGTGATGAATCAAGAGGCAAAGAATGATATCTTCGGTGTGAATAACATTATTGAAAATTGCACCTAAACATAGGTAATTTCACATTCCACCATCAAATGACTTGCCAATGTGTCTATGTGTTTGTATATAATCTTAAATATACAAATCTGTTAATAGGAATTTTCAAATTTAACATTACCCTTATTTCACAAATGAAGAAAACAGGTCTAGTAAAATGACATTATTTGTCTAAACTCACACAGCTAGTCTTAGACAAAACAAGTCTTCTTAAAACAAATGGTTCTTTTATCATAATAAAGGGAATAAATATTTTTACCTCAGAAAGAGACATCATTTTATTAGGAAGATTTCAACTTAACTTTCATGCTAAATCTCAAATACCCATCGGAGTCTAAGCCCCAGAAAAGCAGAGAAGTGATTTATAAAGTCATGGAAAGAAAAGTGTATGGTTAATTTAAATTTGGTATTTCATTTTTAAGTTTGAAGGCAGGCATTCAGTCTGATACCCAACTCTTACAGATTTAGAGTTTGAGAAATACATAAAATTTCATCAAAACTTGAGGAATATGTAAATTTTTTTCAAAACTTTCTACAAAAAGAAGTATTTCCTGGAATTTTCCACTGCATACCATTTATTTTTCTTTCACATCCTATACCCTGCATTAATAGAGTTTTCTGTGTAGGCTTGTCCAGCAATTTAAGTATGTCCCACAGAAGGCATTAGAAATAAGTCTTATCTGTTTCAACTACATATAAATTGGCAACGAGTGAAGTTCAGAAAAATTATAAATGGGAAGTATAAAGAGATAGTTGAAACCTTAGATTTAGTTGTAAAGATAAAATTTGGTGACTAACTCAATTTAGATTTCATTGTCTACTCAGTCATATATAATTCATGTGATATATCTAGTAAAATACAACATTTTTCAGTTCATGTGGTCTCAAAAGTTAGAACACTTATTAGACAACACCTAAAATCATTTACCAAACCTCTTTTGAAAAGGTAATGATGATAAATTACCCTCACACCCCAACCCACAGTCCAGAGGGTATGAAGCAAAAAGGCATATATTATTCTTATCATTTATTATTAAAAATAGAATAAAATTATCTTATCATATAAAATCAAGATTTATAAGCAAAAATATATATAGCTTATGGAGTTTTACTTATACTCTACTTACAAAGTAACATCTCAATGTATTCTATTTATCTATACATATATAGTGAAAATATGTATATACATACATGTATATATGTGTATATATATATTAAATGGCAGTCTTCTTAAAATCATGTGAGTTTATTATAAAGTATAATATTTTAACATTTTCCTCAACGTGCTAAATTCGTGTATATATATGCCTATATTTCATCTAGAATTGTGAATGGCTTCCTAACAGTCATATAGGGTATCTATATTCAGGTCTAGTTGCTGAGGTATTCTATATAGAATTAGTATACTGGTAAGTCAATATATATATAAGAAGCTTATTTGTATCATTCATATTATTCACGGCAATTCTATGAAAGTATATTTTTTAAATCAATCAAAGAAATATACTTAATTCTTTTCATGGGTTTTTAACCATGTTCATAAGAAACTTATTTTGTGGATAAGTTATTTATCTATGCTTCATTTTCTTCATCTGAAAACTGAAAATAACAATAGCATCTTACTATACAGGTGTGCTATAAAAAAGATGTGTAAGTTAATAGCTGTAAACTGGCTGCCTAGAAACTGCACCAAGTGCATCATGAGTCTTCAAAAGTAGAGTTATCACAATTATCATCATCGTAATCACCACCAACACAGCTACCACCACCATCCTAGTAAGCACCTCAAGTGATGGTGATTCTTGGTAAAAATGCAGAGTTCTAGATCACACTCCCAGAGATTCTAATTCAACATCACACAAAAAATTGAAAACACTATACTAAAAAAAAAACAAAACACTGCATTAAAAAGAAAGGAAATAAGTATGTAAGACATTGCCTGAACCAATGACTTTATGACTACATTACAAGGAACAATAATTTAAAGTAGAAAAAGCTACAGATTTAAAAGTTTTTTCTTCTCCAAAAGACACATAAACCCAATCCCAAAGCCAATAGTTATTTTCCAATGATTCAACTACTCAAAAGTAGATGGGAATGCAGAAATAAATAAGAGATCTCAGGTTCAACAAACAGTTTAAAAGGCTTACACAGTTCATTCTTTTTCTGGAAGAGCAATTTTACAAAAAATCCTTGTGAGTAAAGCAATTATCAAATACTTGTAAAATGACTACATGCTCTGCTAAGTGTTAAGGGCTCAGAAGCATGAGATATGACACTACTGGAATTCCATTAGGAAAATAATGTCTCACTTCCAAGTACCATAGCAGTCTTGTCTCAGCTTAATGAGTAGTATGAGTTAGGATATCAGAGAAAAGGATTTTAGTTAGTGCTGATGGGGTAGGACTCATTTAAGCGAAAATTCCCTGTTAGATCTTATAATAACTAAGATTTTTAAAAGTAAAGTTAAAACCATTTCAGGTCAAAGAAAACAGTGTGAGCAGAAAGCAGAAAATTGGGAACACAACATGTATGTTAGGATAATACACATGCTGCAACCTAAAAAGGATGATCACATCACTCTCTGCTCAAAAATCTAATTAGTACTTTAGAAAGATTGTTTTAGCAATGGTATGCATGATGGGGTTTGACAATTTAAGCCTTGTCTTGCAAATGGTTGGGGACAGGAATCTAAAGGAGTATTTCAATTAATCAATTGACTGTGAGAAAAAAAGTTAAAGATGCCTTAAGTTTTAAGCCTGTTTTTTTTTTTCAGGGGACTTTGCCCTATTTTCCCCAGGTAATTCAGAATGAAGGACTTGATAGACAGTAGAAGCTATCTAAAGTGGGTTTGAGAGTCTGGTCTTAGAGAGTTTAGAGTAGGAAGCAGAGAATAATCTGAGACAGCAAAGGATACCTCAGTGGGAAACTACAAATATCCTCAGGTGAATTAGCGTCCCTTTGCTTGAGCTAAATGGCTCACAACTGCCTTTTATTTCTGATATGTAAGAAAATTTTAAAGGTATTAGAAAGAAAGGAAAGGCAGAACAGTTTAACACATGGAATGTCTATAAATGATTACATAAGATTAAAGATTATTATCCCCATATTTGGTAGGGCATACAAGTGTATTTTAACACAGATTTACAATATAAAAATACTCACAAATTCAGCCTGTGCAGTCAAAAAGATTCACAAAAAATATTTGCTACAAATAAATATAACAAGTACTTGTGAGCAAATCTCAGCGATAAGCAAAATTCCTTTATTTCCTTTGAAAGAGAGGATCCTTGCTTTGACAGACTGACCTTTACCTACACATCTTATTCTTAAACATAA
Source organism: Scalopus aquaticus (assembly GCA_004024925.1). NCBI lineage: Eukaryota > Metazoa > Chordata > Mammalia > Eulipotyphla > Talpidae > Scalopus > Scalopus aquaticus. Next base: position 138,270 of record PVIJ01001403.1, read on the forward strand.
GAAAAATTTACATTACAAACACATCTTTTGATTTTCATTCAAACCCTGCCTTCTCCCTTCCTCCTCTGTCTTTTTGGAAAGGCATTTTGGTAAGCTAACTGGAACATGGCCAAGTATCATGGTTTAAAAAAAAAAAAATAAAAAGGCCAGGATGTAAGAGGGCAAGATCATAGGGCAGAGGAAAGGCAGTAAGTGAAATAAAAGTAAACATTATAAAGTCCAAGTACTTTTCTCACTGAAGTGCTCTTTAAGTCTAATATGAACTATCTTTCTCTTACTTATTCACAGATACCCTTCTCTGCATGCTAGTAGTTACATGAATTAATATCAACTTTTGAAGAAAAACTAAAAGCAACAATAGCAGCTGAGAACTATTTAAGGACAAAGAACCCATGACATGCCTCAGTAGTCTGTGAAGGCATTATGTCAAAAATATTCATCAGCATCTAGAGACATTAAAATATTTAAGATTTTCTAAGATATTCTATAATAAGAAATGAAGTACTACAGCAATTAAGGAAGGCACACACTGAGTATATGGAAAATTTACTAATCGAATGTCAATTTATACAAGATGAATAATTATCTAACAACCTTCAAGAACATGCTATTACTTTATACTTCCAAAAAATACAATAGTGTGAAATCATGTATTATAAATTTAGCAAAAAACTGTATTAAAAATTCCAAAATATACAAAGGTCTTAATTGTAAGAAAAGGATAAAATTTAAGAAAAGGAACAGATGTTGCCAGTAAACACTCTTTTCAAACAAATTATTTCAAAATAGAATTTTACAGCCTACAGTACTTCAAAAATGAAGATGAAATTTTTGTTGTTCCAATTCATTCCTCTCTTCTTTCCCTTATCTCTACATCCTAACACTTACGATTTCTCATTTTACTTGAAGAAAAATGCTATACATACCATCCAGTACGAAAAGGTAAAACAAGTTTACATTTTAAAGTACTAAGGGTTTTTAGGAAAGTTTTGAAGCTTTCAATACCAAATTACATGTAATTTAGAACTTGAAGAAGTGTTATAGCTTCTGTGCCAAAATGTTTTCACTAGCATTTACAAGGTTTCACACAATAATTAGCACTGCCTAGATAATTTAACGTCTGACCCTCTGCACAGCAACAGTTCTAGTATACCAGCCAGAGCATAATAACCTATTTGTCCTGTTACCTCGATTTAGTGGAAAAAGATATAAGAAGGCCAGTCCTATACAAGAATTGACAGAACTGTTCATTTAAATAATGTATAGTTGAAAGTGAATCAAATAATGAAAAATCAGAGCATGATAAAATAGAACCAAGCTGTCAATTGAGAAGCATAAACCATTTTGTCCTAGATTGGTTTGCAATGACTATTTGACCCAGATACTAAAATATTTGGCTAATACTTAAAAATATGAAAACAGAAAGAAATGAAATATATGATCAAGAGGTTAAAACCGCTGGTCAAAAAGAAAGGTACTTAAAAATATAAATACCAATTTCTATACAAAGGATAGGAAACTTTAAAAATATGTATCTATTTTGTCTTGTAAATATTCCCATAAATTATACGTCGCCTTACAATTAGATTAAGTGGATGACACCTTCTACAATAAAGGTACAAAAATCCTTTAAACATAAGAATATAAAATTTTAAAGGTCCATTAAAGAACTTTATTTTCCTAAATGCTCTTCCATTTATGGCCCACGGAGTTTATTCTACAGAGAAGGATCTATAAAGTGAAAAGAGAATGGGGCGGCGGGGGGGTTGTTTCTATTTAGAAACTACAAGTTTTGTTAAGAAGGGTGCTGTAACACTGAAGACACTGAACATACCCAGGCTTGATAAGGATAGGGGAGTTTCATGAAATAAGAATTTCAGATAATTCATACTACTTGAAGCACCTATTAGTGGACCATGTTGAAGTGCCTATTAGTTTTTCCTCCTTCTAATTATCCATGGTTTGATTTCTATATTCAACTCTCTCCCCGTAGTCAGTGTGCCTCAAGGGAAGCTGACTGACTTTGAACTATGATGGCTGACCACAACTACGAAACGACCCTCCCCTTGCTGGTGATTAGGCATTTAGAATTACACAAATTAGGCCAATGTGAACCAAGCTGGCAATAAGGCTGGAGGGGGACTTAGAAAAAAAAGTAAGTTACATTCTATTTGTTGGGAGGTAAGGATGTCCTGAACAAATTTGACAAACAGGTTTTACGGACCCCACTCCCACCCCCACCCCAGACCAAAAAGATCCAAGACACCAAGGACTACAAATCTCATGTCATCACCATCAAAGGGAGGATTGTGGGAACTGAAGGTGGAGTTAGCAGCCAGGCTTGACATATAACCAGATATGTGGGCCTTGGGGTGCTTGGTTTTTCACTAGCTTTCCATGTGCTGTTGGGGTCCCAGCTCAGCAGAACTGGTAGGACGCATTCACCAATTTGTCTCTCTCTACTTCTCCCTGTGTTGTTCCTTTCTTCATTTTCCCCTATTTGTAAATAAACCCTTTATTAACCTTTTTGTATGCACCTGCAGTTGAGTCTCATTTTAAGTCCCTTTTTTAAGCACACGGGTGGGACTCACAGTCAGGCCAACCCATTTCACACTGGGGTTGTGCTGTAACATATTGTCTTCAAGAAAGCTTAGAAAAGTTAATTTCCTCTCTCTGGATCTGAAGGAGGAAAACACTTAATCCTGACTGCATTGGCTAGCCACTCTTAACTAGTATTGGGAGAAAGGCAATACTGACTGGGTAAAGAAAGAATAGAAACATAAATCGAGTCCTTGAGAAAATTAAGCCTGAACTAGACTAACTTAGAAACTTATTAAGTATTAAGAAACTAATAAGTGCCAAGTTCTATTTAAATGACTTTAGGAAATTATAAAATTTTATATATTCCTGAATTTTAAAGAAAAGTATTTTATATTACCTTATATTTTCTTAGTTTCCTACAATGATTGTGTGTTACATGTGCTATTGGGAAGGGGTATTTAAAATACTAGAGTGTACCAAACAATCTGACCTCTTCTTGATCATTAATATAAAAGTCAAATTATTCTTTTAATAGAAAAGTGCTTTCATGAATCATTGATATACTCAGATTGCTATATTCATGTAGTCTGATTTCTCTCTGGTAACAACTATCTCTTGTTTCTGCTGTACTGTATTTGTAACTATTTAAAAAACAAACCACCAGATTCTCATCGATAGTTCATTATCTCCCTACACCAAACACACTCCCATCCCACTCTGAATTCTCAGTTATGTATATACAGATAGTTGATTACTACCAGAATGCTCTTCTGAACTGTAAATATTATTCTGGGCAAGTGAATTTCTCATGAAAGTTAGTTTAAACTAAAAACACAAGCCAGATAATTCATTTTTTACTTCTTATAAAATATCTTGTTTTTTCTCTTCCTTTCTCCTTCCTTCTTTTGACATTTATCTTACCTAAAAATTATTCTGATCTTTTACCTTTATATAATAATTGGAGACCTCTGCGTAAGAGGGGCTATAAATGGAAGCCCGTGGGCCAAATGGATTCCATAGGCATTTGTGTCCTGATAGTGTTTTTAAAATATTTGAATTAATAATGCAATTCACAATAAATCTGTATACCAGGATCTTTTTGAACAACTGACAGAAAAAAAAAATGGCACCAACCAGCCTGAGTAGTCACATGGCCACAGTTAGGTAGATTACAATTTTAGCTATCTCCCTCCCTACTGAGATGAGCATAAAACTCTCTAGACCCCGGTGCCTATATATTTCCCCAAATGGTCTAATTCTGCAGTCAAAGCCCTGACACGCATTTAACTGTGCTACGCCTGATATAACAGACTAGTAATAGTCACAGTACTCAGAAATACTCTTGGCTAAGAAAGCAAAGAAGTGCATAAGGCATTCAGGGAAGTATGCTTCTATAACTTTCCCCACCAAAATCTTCTAGTATCTGGAGTCTTGAAGACCTAGTTTAGAATCCCAAATTGACCACTTACTGTGTGACCCCAAGAATCAAACACCCAGATTCTTTAACTTAATACAAACACTATCCAATGCCTGCTCTATTATCCTTAAGTACTTTGGGGAAAGAAAAAAAGGAAGAGCTTATTTACTCAACTCCAAAATGCAATTTTTTATCACTTTAGCATTTTTTAAATCAAAAAGTCTTCAGCAGATAGCAAAAGAACCCTGCCAGTCATATACCTATTATTCCTTGTCATTGCCTATATATGTATGAACTTATACATGACCAAGAATATACCTCTGAACTGCCACTTCAAGTTATCTGCAATTATAGACCCATATGTAGTTGAGCTTTAATTTAACGTTCAACTGGTAATTCCTGAAATATCTTTATAAATATCACTATAGTGCAAGAATGAAATAAAACATTACTATGAAAGCAGTACTTCCTGTCACATGAGGTTAATTTACTGAAGGTTTACTAAGTCACCAAATACCTATCAAACTTTTCTGGATAACTTTCAAGAGAACTTACTTAGCTTCTGGTGATATGTAATATAATTAGTAAAGAAAAGCAAAGCTACAAGTTTAATTAAATAGGAAATGGAAACCAAGCCAAAATAGTTCCTGGATGTGCCTCAGAATTATGCCATCAGTCCAAAAGTGCTAGAGGTCAAGAACAGCATGTGACTACAATACACATGGCTATAAGTAATTTAAAAAGTAGTCCTTAGAACGCACCTCTCTCCTTCAAGAAAACTGATTTTTCAAAAAATAGAAGAAAAAGGTTTTTAAATGAAAGGATATGTCTTACAATTGAAAATGTCTTAGAATCAAGAGAAAGTAATATGCATGAACATGTTCTACAAATTAAGTGCTATAAATATAGGTAATTTTAAAAGTGCTCATTGTGTGCTGCATATTTAAAGAGAGAACTTTACATAAAACTTAAAAAAGCTTCTTCCAAAAACCACATATAAAGTTGATGCAAAAAAAATCTAATGCCACTGATATTGTTGAGATGAAATAAAATGCTTCCCCTAATTTTCAGTAGACAAGCAAGAGTTGAAAATACTAAGCCCACTTTTTTACCTTGTTCTCACTCTCAGCACTTTCCATATATTCAATTATTGAAAACATTGTCCAGGAAATCTATTCTAGTATCTAATCATTAATTACTGTCCAAAAGTTTTTCCTCATGTTTACTACCACTTTTTTAACTGTCTGATATTTACCCTAATATTTTGTTTTTGTCTTTGTAGATTTTCTTTGAATTTAAACATCCTCTTCAATCTGATCTTCGAGAGTAAAGAAGCTATCATTCATTTTTCTATAAGTAGTGTTGATTTTCTACGACAAGCTCACCTGATGACCAAAGCTACGCACTGACAATAGACGGTTGTGCTGGCAACGACACACACTATCTAGAATAAACAACAGCAAACACAAATAGAATCAACTTTTTTACTAGCAGTATCATGCTTTTTAAAGAAAGTAAGTATCCCATCTCTCTATTCCCACCTTATAAATGATCCCTGGAAACTCTCTTCAGACTTCTCTGATTCATTTTGTTAATCTGTATGGCAAGGGCTTATAAATTAGATCATATACAAATTATGGAAGATGTCCTAAGAAGACAGCTTAAGAAAGTCAAAGACTCTTCCAGCAAAATGGAAGGCAGAATAGAATGTAGAACTACATAAAAATAGTCAATCTGGTTAAACATTTCTACCAGCCAGTCCCTCACTACATACATATAACAGTTTATGAGGAATTTCTGGATGATTAGATGCTGGATTAGAAAGCCTTCAAATTATATGACTATTACAAACTTTATTCAGATTGGAATTATCAAATGTGTTGGTAAGACTGAAAAGACTTTAGAAGAATTATAATTTGTCATTAAAAACATACTTTTAAATACCAGCATCACAAATATGTATATTAATTAAACACAAAGTACATGGGAAAGAGAAGGGCGTAACCAAATCTCCAGTACTATGCTGTGTTATTTCCACACAAATCATCTCATTCAACAGTCAAATTATCCTATGACAATGACACTACTAAGATAAAACTCAAAATTGGTGGCTAATAGCTCTTAAGTGACTCTAGTGTAAAGTCAGCATACAAATCCACCACATGTGTCTTGATTATCTCTGTTTGTGAAATGTGATAATGGCAAACACTTACGTTTAGCAAAAAATTCTATTCTCCTGTGGTAGTTTCCAAAGATAGCTTTAACAATATATTTCACTCCATTTGCTCTTTTGTAATGTTCTCTCCCCCACCAAGAAGTGAATATTATTTCCTTCTCATTGATTTGGGATAGTTTTGTAATCTATTTTGACCAGTGAAATGGGAACAAGAGACTCTGGGTAACACCAGAATCTGAATCTTAAAAAAGTTGCAGCTTCTGACTTTGACTTCTGGAGCATTCCTTCTTGGAAGCCAGCTATCACACTATTAAAAAGCCCTGTTAACTTCATAAAGATGCACGCTTACGGAGAACCAAGGAGCATGGGGTCAGCCCCAGTCTTAATCCTCGCCAGAAACTGCATTCAATGCCAGCCTTAAAATAAGAAAGTATCACTTGACGGTTACAGCAAGATAGAGCATCTATATCAAACTTATTAACTTATGTATATGGATTATTGTTTTATGAAGAGCAGCATGTAATAAAATATACAGCACTGTTTTACATGAAACATAGTATTTTATTTAGAAATTTATTCAATGATAGATATTATACTGGTGAAGTAATTCACCAATTGATGAAACATCAAGCCTACTGGAGATGCAGCTAAACAGCAATTCATAATTAATTCCAGTCTATACAAGTCTGGATTACAGTCTAATATCTTACTTTAAAATTTTTACATAAATATGAAAGTATTGCTATACCCTGAAATGGGAATACATACAAATATGAAAAATTTTTTAGATAATCTCCTAAGGACATGTACTACAGAAAATAAGGGTGAAAGATAACCATTATATCCAGTGATACCACTGTCAAAGAAATTCTTGGGTTAGATAGTTTTTATACAAATACAATAAAACATGGAGTTTCTTATGTCTTAAATAGCAAAGAAAAATAATCTGACATTCCCTATAATCTTCATATTCATTCTAAAACATCATGTAGTTTAAAAAAACCTCATATTTTATCAGACTAATTCTGACAATTTCATTTAATTTAGTAAAAAGTTTACGAAAAACTAGAAGAAATGTAACGATTTACTCCATTTTAAAACTCAGTTTTATTTTGAGGAATACACTATGAAAAATATATCCAAAAAGAAAAATGAAATAGATTCCCAAGATAACTTTACCATAAGGATAAGTTCTAGCAATTTACAAATACTGTATTTCCAGTTGCTATGGGACAATGTACTTTCAAGACAGATTGTTCATTTTCTTAGGTGAACCCAGATATTCAGCAAACAGTGAGATTGCAGCTATGTGTAAACCTTTGCACATTCACACAAAGTTAGTATTTGGCTGTAAAGAGATCCTTTTAAAAGAGGAAAAGTGAAAATAATGGGGGAGAAAGGAACTGGGAAGAAAGAAAAAGTGCCTTTTGTGCCATATGAATTATTTATTCAGGAAAGCAATGAACTCACTATTTCTAACACTAACAATCTATCAAGGAACTCTAAGAGTTCTAGAACTATAAACATCTCTAAAGGTCTTAAGACTTCAAAGGCTAATAAAGTTTAGAAGCTACCACTATTCAGCAGACTCTGGGTTGTTTTTTTTTTTCTATTTAAAAAGATTTTAATGCTGTAAATTGTATTTGTGTACAGCATTTTACATTTCCAATGTGCAAATTTTGTAAATCAGACTAAAAGTGTAAATTTTTAAAATGGATCAAAAAACCAGCTACTAAGTTTCATCAGAGGATACTAGAAATAAGACTTTTGGTTATTCTAAAAATGGGGAGTTAAATACAAAATTGTTCATTTATCTACCTTTTATTATTATTATTAATTACTTAATAATTAAATATCTTAAGCTGGTTCAAATAAATCCTCCTCCACTGGTGATAGTACTGTATCAACATTTACTTTACGGAAGTCTCTGGAAGGTAGCATTGATGCTTGATGAGCATAACCAAGTTAGTCAGGTTTCTCGCACAACCACTTATGATGATTAGTTGTCGGAATTATTAATAAGGATTGAGGTTTTTTTTTTACTAAAGGCAGAGATAAGTTACTCACTTTTTTTTACTTTTATCTTGAAAAAAAATAATCAGTTTTAATCAATGCTCAGGTCACCTTTTCCTACATATTTGAGATGATGGAGAATTATGATCCCTCATCACATAATAATTTACTATAACATTTCCAGCTTTTCTTTTTTTGCATTCTGTGTGAATGTCTGAATCTTTAACAAACTTTTTTTTCTTTTTTGGCTTGGATTGAGTTATTTTGTATTCTACATCCCTTACACAACATCTTTTGAAAAGTTACATGTTTCCTTATACTTTCATTCTCTGTTTAAAATTGCTTGAGAATCCATAAGTCTCAATGTATCTGTTATATAATTTGACTGGACTCAAGTCTTCTTAAAATAAAATACCAGGCTGAGCAAAAACGACTTTGTTCATACCTAGTTCTCGTCCTCACCTGATTCTCCCTGTTTTTGCTTTTCTTCCAGAAAAGTCATCTGGTAAGCTACCAGCATTAATTCTCCTTGTTTAAACTTATTTTTTTTTTTTAAATAGAATGAGACCAGAGCTATGACTATACTCAGAGTTCATCTAATTTTAGTGAGGAAAGGAGGTCCTCACAAGTTATGTTATTAACTGAGCTATATACAACTAGTATGTAGCATAGAAGAGACTAGAAACCATGTTGCCAGAAACCATACATATGGTCTCTATTACATTTCCTCACTACCCTCCCAAAGAATCCTAAAATTCATATTAGAAAGTATAAATTGATTAGTCCTTTTGGCCCTCTTATACTTTAGCAATACGTACATGAGGATCCTAGGAATTGTCAGATAAGCTTAACATATGATATATTCATATCAGGTATTTATAGGAAAAAAAAAGCTTTTCAAATAACATGTTCAATAATAAGAGGAGATGGCATATCCACTAACAGAACTATAACAGCTATTTGAAATGTTTGTGAAAGTTTTATAGTAGTGTTATAAGAGGTACTTTCCTATGTTGTTAAGTGGTGGGGTGTGTGTGGGTAGAAGGGACAAGTCAAACTCATGAATGCATGCAAAACAAATGTTTTCAACCAAATGAATCCTTAGTTCTTCATTGAATGAGATTCAATTATAATAAGACTGACAGAAATAAGAAAGGAATCTTATTTTGAATAAGAATAGGTGTAGGAGAGAATGATCTTTTTCTAAGAAATACATTTGCTATCTTAACTGGCACAGCACAATTCATTTTCTTTCTGTACCACTTTATGGAGAACAAAACCCTGTCTTGATAATCACTTTAGCATATCCTAAACCCCAAATAAAACCTCTTTATCTAAAGCTTAACTGCATTTTACTTAGGAGTTGTGGAATAAATATCTTCCAAGTATTTTGAGAGATTTTTAAAGCCCTTTCTAAAAGCACTAATTCACTTATAAAAGCTTCAAAAAATTATCAGTTGTTAGATGTCTTGGATAAAAAAATCACACTCCTAAAAACTTGTAAATCTTATCTAATCTTAACTCCAAAGAAAGGGCTGAATAAGCAGAAGCACAGTCTGAGGATGGAAAAATATTTTGTGTATTATCAAACAGGGATGGGGAAAAAATACAAAATATATTTGCATTATTAAAGGCTCAAAGGTCTGATAACACATTTATTTATTCTGTAATCTACAGTGAAAGAAGACCTGACAATCGACATCGATGAACATGTATCGTCATAGTTCTATGACAGAAACAGGACTTAGGTATAACTGGACAAGACTTAGGAAGTTCCCTTAACACAGTAAAGAATAAACAGATAAAAATATAATAAAAAAATTTTTTTTTCTTTTTTAGTTCTTATTTCATTGCTTTTCAACACGTGGTCTGTTTTGACTTACCAAGCAAAATATGTAAGAATATTCAAATGCCTTATCCACCTCAAAAAGGGAAAGGAAAATTAAAGTTCCATCTATAATGAAATTTTTGCCAAGAGATTATTATTATTCCAAAATCCACCTAATTTAAGATAAATTGTTAAAAGCAACTGCTAAAACATCTCAAAAAGTTTTGTTTCATTTAAATTTTAAGTCCTAAACGCATACAGTTCTACCTTTATTTGGGGATCTATATGAATGATTCTATTCTTCCATTAATGTTTCCCTAACTACGATTCTAAATGTTTCCCTAACTAAGGATTCTAGTTCCTAAAAACAATCCTGATGTAGTTAAGATACACAAGTTAGCAAGAAGCTTCAAATACTTTTTGTCAGTCTTTCACACAAATCACTGAATAGCTTTTCTTCTAAAACAGAGTGAATGAGGTATAGCATAAAACTGTAAATTACCTAGTAGTTTTTTGGATATACGGTAAACTAAAATCCCTTACATATTAACAATGATTATTCACACTTCTAACCAACCAAACCCATACGGAAATTGCAGCTTCTGCTTCAAACTAGCTTTCTATACAAAACCATATAATTTTTTGAGGTTCCCAGTTCCTGCCTATAAAATGACCAACCACACCAGCTAGCTTTCTTAAAGTTCCTTTCCAAATAAAAAAAATCGATTATTTAACTCAGTCTTTTTCAAATCCTTTTCAAAAAAGTATAAAATACTAAAGTAAAAACATGTTCTCATCTTTTTGTTTGTACAGAAGTTTTCCATTCTGTTCCAACATTTTCAAAATCCTCCTGGAGACCTAGAGAAGCTGCTTTCCCTTGTAACATAATTCCTATAAATGAATGAAGCTGTGTCTGCGAACAGCCTCCTTTTTGATTATTCTCCTTTTAGACTACCAGTGGACCCCTAGGTGTTCTGGTTAGTTAAAATGAACCTAAACAGGATTCCTCTTCCATAAAGGTGTCTGGATTTTGTTTTGTTTGTCTTTATATCTTTATGTGAAACATCAAGGCTTCTGGAAAGCAGTTTTGTACCGTAACATGTAGTTATATTTACTATATTAACTAAAGAATATGACAAATTCAGAGAAAAAAATAATTTTAGGTTACTAGTCTACTTTCCCATCACTAAAACAATTCTGAAAGGTAAAACTGTTTTAAATAGCTTTTATAGAATTTTTTACATTGCATCATACAAACCTCAAAACATCTGTTTTCATCTATCACAATATATGCTTTACTCTTCGGGTAAATGGAGTGATTTCAGAGCCTTGTAAATGAGAAAACTACTAAACAAAAATGTTGAAAACATAAATGGTACAGTGAAATGCCTATGAGCCTTTATAAGCATTTTGATTTATTAAGTTCTCCCACATCAAATTATGTAATAGTCTTCATTAAGTTTCAAGTTAGTATTTCTTTAGTAAATCTACTAAAAGAACATAAACTTTAAGCACTAAACTACTTATTTGGTGAAACAAGAAAAAATGAATTATTTATCAACCACTCCACATCTTCAGCTTAATATGTTGAAAGTAGCTCTGAACAAATTGAAATTTCCAAGTCAGCAAGAAATTTGGGGTCTTTTCACCCAAGGAATTGAATACAGCTTTTCTTTTGAAACAAAGTATATGAAGTACAGTGAACAAATTGTAAAGGTAAGGGATTCTTTTGTCATATGGTCCCCTAAAACCTTCTTATATTAATGACTGTTTACAGCTTCTAAACTACAGCAGTAAGGATGTAATAGCTTTGACTAAAAGTTGTATTAGCCTGAGCATATTCCTAGTCTTCAAAATGATTTTCAGAACCAAGCTAGAAAGTTTAAAAGAATAATAATCGAGAGTTCATTACAGTAAAATTAAGTGCTAATTAAATAGTAAGCACTATAGTTAAGCATATTTATATTTAAGTACTTTACAGTAAGAATTCAGAAGCTGTCAACCAGATTTATAAAAATTTACATATAAAAACCACAATCTTCTAACAGATACTATACACATGCAGGAACACATGAAAAATCTCTTATGGTATTAATTACTGAGACAATATAGTTTATTGATGAAAGAAAAATGAGACAATTTCTAGCGTAGTGCTTTGATATTATTTGTCAGTTAATGTGTCTATTACATAACAGAGGCACTTGGATTAAACAAGAATCACAAATACCAATTAGCAACCCACCTAGTGTGCTTTACATTAATGTATGGAAATCATTGGAGCCCTGTGAGACTGCTGGGAAATGTGTGGTGGAGATGACAGCCAGCCCACCTACACTCAGCTTGTACTTTCTTCTCAGAACTGTTACCCCATCCCCCAACAAACTTCCATAATAGAAAAAGATAAACGTGGGGATTATACCAACTTGACCTAAAGCTTTGTTCTTCTCTTTAAGTCACACTCAGTAAAAAGATCTAAATACACATCCAATTTGACAAGCATTTAGGTTTACAAAGGAGGAGGTGAAAGTGAAATCATACTTGGGGCATTCATGGGTTCTGTGTCAAAGGTCATTTAGCAGTGTTTCAGCTGCTGCTTACTAAGATCTAAAGTGGGCAGAGCATATAAAACCACAAAACCATAGTACAACTGCTCTAAAAGGCAACTCTGGAAATCATACCCTCTAATTTTTTCTTTTTACAGGTATTTTATGATATATTTGATTAACTTGAGTTTCCTGAAAGCTATTTTCATGAATTTCCTAAAAAGCTATTTGTGGAAATCACACACACATATATGATACACACATAAAACACACGCACATATAATAAAAGTATATGCGGGCATAACTATACAACCACAAAATGACAAATTCTCTAAATCAAAGAATATGTTTTAAATTAATACGACAAATAAAACTTCAACATAACCATATTATAAATTACTGAATTTTTCTATTTTCCTGAAGGGAAACATTCAGGACAGAAATCATAATACTATTAAAATATATAAGAAATTAGAAATTAGATTTTTTTTAATGCAGATAAAGTATCAGAAAGAGTAATCATTTTTAAACAACCTAGGATTTATTGCTAAGATTATTAAAACATTCTAAAAATGCTCAGCTTAAAATGTTAATTATAACTTAGTGCTTAAGTGAATTTTATTTTCTGTGCCACAACATAATGTAGAAAGACAGCTCTCATGAGCTTCTAGAAACAAAAGCATTCAAAAAGAGACTTGGGGGAGGGGAAGGGTAACGGGGTCAGCAAGGGAACAAATGGCAATCCACTAGGCAGTGGTAGAAAATTTACAAGAGCAAGTGCATTTGGTTTTTACCAACCTTGGGATGTATAGTCAAAAGCTACGGAATAAAAAGCGGTGAGCATCTTCTATAAACATGACCAAAAATTTAGCTCTAGCTTCTATCTATCTATCTATCTATCTATCTATCTATCTATCTACCTACCTACCTACCTATCTATCTATGTAGTAGGGTTTCTTTATAGGGGAGAAATGAAACATAAAATTTATACCATAAGCAGAGGAGGAATATCAGCAAAATTTAAAACTTTTGTATTTATAATCTGAATACTTTTGAAGCTTTCCAGCAAGATGATCTATATGGGCAGCATGGTGAAAGTAAAGAAATCATATTCAACAAAACAAATCAACCTTAACCTATGTTAAAAAGCTGGAACTCAAAGATAGAAAATGACATCCATCTATTTGGCCCTCTTATACATGATTTACACATCTCCATTTAATAGGTCATTTATAATCTTCCCTTCTACCCAAACTTCCACTGCAATCTTAGAATCTTTTACCATTTATACAGATGCTCACTAAGCTTCAACAAGGAATACACTCTGCACCAATATATTCCTAAAATGTGACCCTTTGTCATCAACCCAGAACAACTCAACCTCAAAAAAATATATGCGTCAACATTTTACTCTTTGCCAATAATGTTGTTTTCTGTAACTCTCAGGTCTTCGTTTCTACTATACCTCATAGAGTTCTCCAGCTGTAGAATCCCTTTATTTTCTACTAACTCCTCTCCTCACTTCTTTCCAACTAGCTCTGCCAATAAGTAGCATAAATTACTTAATCTTTCCTTGCCCAGTTTCCACATCTGTAAAATGGCAATAATTACATATACTTTATATTTATTCATTTACTCAATAGGTATTAAAGTCCACTATTATATCTTAAGCACTAATACAATAGATAATAAAACGTATCTCTGTCCTCACAGAATTTATATTCTAGAATCATTCATAACAATTACAGTTGTGAGAATTAGATAATATATATTAAGAATATGCACATAATATGCAAAATTTGTCATAATGACCTGTTATGACACTGTCATCTCAAATTCAGAATATCCAAACTTAACTTCCTTATCTTTAAAATTGATCCTTGGTCGCATATTTTCTTGTTTGGTGTTATCAACCATTAATGCTGTTAACCCAGTTAGAAACCTTAAGAGTTAAATTTGTCTGCTTCTTCCCCACTAGCTGTTTCTTTTTTACTGTTATTAAATATTTTTTATTGACAATAATGATTTATAGTGTCTCCAAAATAGAAGTGTGGGACTCCCCCTTCAGGCACTGCTGCAATCTCACTAGCCATTTCCAAGCATCAAGTCCTCATGAATTTATTATTTACTAACCAATATTGAGTCTAAAATCTGTTTCCTCTTCTCCATTTTTATTAACACTGCTCTAGTTTAAACCCTCATTAGCTCTCATCAAGCCAACTACTTTCTATAAGGCCTCCTTAACTCTAATTATTTTCCTTTCAAATTTATCCACAACAGCTATCAAAATAATTTAATAAACCTAACTACAATCAAATCAGGCCCCTGCTTAAAACTCTTCAATGACTTCTCAAAGCATAGAATGAGAGATGAAGTTCAATCTTCTAAATGTGGCATAACAAAACCCCCAAGGTATGGTTCCATGCCTCCTTCACTGCTGTCCCTTATTTATACTCCTACCAATACAGCTTTGGTATACTTCAGAATACACCCATGCACCTTTGCACTTGTTCTCTCCCCGGCTAGTCATCTAATCCCACTTCCCATGGCTTTCCCACCTCAAATCATTTCACCTTCACCCTCCTTCTTTCACACCAAACACACACACACTGGTTTTTTAATATTCAGTTCAGATATTACCTCTTCTAGTAATGCTTTCTTCGGTATTTCAATTTCTCTATATTGTGACTATTATAAATATTATAATTGTTTTTGTTACTATCCTTTGACTATGAGCTCCAAAGGTATTTAACAACAGTATGTAAGTATATCCCTAGTAATCAGCACAGTGCCTACAACTCAGTTGGCAATCATTAAATGTTTGTTACATTACACTATGTCATATCAAAAATAACAAGTAGGTCATTAAATACCAAGTTGTGAAATTACATAGCAATAAAAACGAAAAGTTAGGTGATTTATTTTTCCTTTTTGAACA
Source organism: Scalopus aquaticus (assembly GCA_004024925.1). Classification (NCBI taxonomy): domain Eukaryota; kingdom Metazoa; phylum Chordata; class Mammalia; order Eulipotyphla; family Talpidae; genus Scalopus; species Scalopus aquaticus. The sequence continues at coordinate 153,726 of PVIJ01001403.1, forward strand.
TTAAGTGCTAGTACTAAACTGTTACCAATGGTTCTTAAAGGTTAGCTGCAGCTCCATTCAACAAAAACAGATTTTAAAATTGCTGTAGCTTATCTTCAAGTCTGTATCAAAAGAATATTAATTCACAAAATGTATTCCAAAGTGTTTTGACAACGGAAAGAAAAATCCTGTACAAAAGGCTTGGTTGAATAGTGGGAGTAACAACATGGAGACTTAAAGCCACAGGTTAAATAATGCAATCATCTAGAGGTCTCACTTGAACCAATTTTAAGAGGAAAAATTTAATACAAATTCCTAAAGTCCTTAAATTAACACACATAAGTACACCATAAAATAACATAGCAACTTTGCATTAATTTGAAAAATACAACTGAGATCTATTTCTCACTTTCTGAGAAACATTTCATGAAGACTGATACCCCCAAATCTGCCAAAAGTGTAAATTACTCTCCTGTGCTATGCTGAGATGGACTAATCTAAAATAATGTAAAATACTCTATATTATGTAATTTAGTTTCCCCAGTAGCAACATGCACAAAACCAATACCAGATGTGGATGCGACACTGCCATAATTACCCAGAACTATCTGTGAACACTTCAAATTATCTGCATGTCAGAGCTATAAATTATTGTACATGTATATATGTTCTTAAAAAGCAAATGTCTATTCAATTGAAAAATCTATTCTTATTAAAAAGTAACTGCTTACAGTATACTACATATGCACTAAATTTTTCAAAAGAAAAACAGGTCACTCAAGTAAATTGAGTAGGAAATACTGTGTCTTCGAGGAATCTTTGAAAGTGAATTAGGCAATATACAATTTCAACTCTAAAAGGAAAGATCAGCAACATTACCATCAGTACTGTCTAAGTGTTCCAGTTGCTCTCTTTTCACATCAACACAATACATTTGGCTTTTAATTTTTGAGAATCTAGGGGTATGAAATGCCTTCTCACTGCAGTTTTAATTCGTATTTCCCTGATTACTCATGAGGTTGCATATCTAATGATGAGATTTTTGGCAAAATGAGTTCACTCTTTTATAAAGTACACATTCCAGTCCTTTGTCCAGTTTTCTATGAGGCCGTCTTCATTTCACTGAACACTAATCCCTCTCTATGATATCTATTGATGAAACAAAATTATTAATTTTGCAGTCACATTTGCCAATAGTTTTACTCCGTTTTTATGCACTTTTATTTGTTCAGTTATGAAAACATTCTATTATCTTTAGAAAGTGCTATAATTTCATCTGAACTATACCTTTGCCTTACTGTAGATTTAATCAATAACCAGTTGAATTGACTTTTCTAAATAGTATGAAGCAGTGGTCCAACTCAACTTTTTACCATTTACTTCAACTAATGACCCCAATTATCAGAAGAGCCATCAAGTCTTTCTTCACCAATTACTATTACTAGTGTCTTATTAAATCAAGTTTCCTTAATGATTATCTTACTATTATCCATTGGGTATTCTGTAGAACTGGCAAGTAACCTGCGTGGTGCTGAAGTTTTTCTTTGTGAGATTATTTTTCCTTTATATTTTATGACTTTTTGCTTTCCTAGTCCCTCTTGACCCAGTGTGAATTTCTAGTAATTTGTCCCTTTGATCTAAACTTACATAAAGTTGACCATACCTGAAAATCTGTAGTAATATGACATCCCCTTTTTCATTCCAGATACTTTTATTTTATAAAATTTAATAAGAAATTGAATTTAGAACATAATATGCTGAATGTTGAAATACACGCTGCACCTATGAGGAATGGGTATTTTGACAGTATGTTCTATTGAGGTAGAGGTTTTTTTTTTTAATTGAGGTAGTGGTTTAAATTGTTCGGTTATTTTTTTTGTTTTTTTTTTTTTTTTTTAAATACAAGATTACCCCTTCATCTTCTGGTGATGTTACCATAGCACTCCTACCACCAAAACACCCATAGTCCACCACCATAGTCCATTGTACTCCCTCCTCTGCTTTGTGCTAGCTCCTCCCACTTCCCTTTCCCCTCTGAATGTCTCAGTTCTACAGTCTCCTTTCATGGGCCTGTTTTTGAGTTTGGCTTTATCTGACCCTTTGTCTGGTTTCTCTATATGCCACATGTCAGTGACACCTGACTTCTCTTTTCCCCTGAGTAAACTTGCCAGTAGTTTTCAATTTTGTTAGTCTTTTCAAATAATCTATTTTGAACTGCACTTGTTCCTTCTCTGATTGACTTTTGTTTTCAATTTCATTAATTTATATCCCCTTTTTACTTTTACAGTGGGCATTCCTTTATTCTTAAGGATGCAGTTATTTTTCAGCATTTATTGCTGTAATGTAGGCTTTAAAGCCTATAAATTTCCATCTCTTCAGCTATATCATGCAAGTTCTGATCTATAGTATCTTACCTTAAAATTTTTTAAGGTAATTAAAATTTTTTTTTAACCTTTAAATAGTTTTTCTAATATTCCTTACAAGTCTTCCTTTGACAAGTTATTTGGAAATAACACATCTTAATTCCCAACACACAGGGAAATCATGTTGTTACTTATATCTAGGTTAATAGTGCAGCAAATAGAAAATGTAGTATGTTAACCCTCTAAAATTTGTTAAAACTGGCTGTAATTCATCAGAATGTGATCAGTTATTATAAATGTTCATCACGTGTTTTAAAAGAATTCTGAGATGCAGCAGCACCAGTATCCATCATAGCAACCTTACAATTCCTGTTAAGATCTTCTATATTTTTGTCAATGTTTCTGCTTTTCAACATTTAATGAGATTATTTAACTAACTTGCAATGCTGATAGATTTGCCTCTTCTATGAGCCCATCTATTTTTTGTTTACTATGTTTTAAAAGTGTATTATCAGATACATGAAAATTTAAAATTGTTCTTTCTATTCTTTAATCATTTAGTGGCTCTTACTTTCTAGGATAGATTCCCCCCTGCCCAAGTCAACTTTACATGATATTATTACAGCTACACAACCTATCTCTTTGTGAGTAATGTCGGACATATTAAGGCATATATCTTATAAGTAGTAAAAGTATATTTTGTTACTTTATCCAGTTATTTTGTCATTTATATGCACTATACTAATATATTTATATGTAACACTACTAACTTACTTGGGCTTTCATTTGTATTCTCTTTACTTTTCTTTTTTTCTGGTTGTCTTTTAAAGTATTTTTTCTCTCCCCCCACCCTTTTTCTAGATACCTGCTTCCAGATTTTTATTCTGTTATTTCAGAAATATAAAAAGTCTAGAGTTACTCAACAATTTTACCCCCCTCAAAATTTTTATACAGTTTGTCTATACCTACAGATATATACAATCTTCCATGTTCTTTATCCTTTTCATAGTTTAGTCTTTGCAACTGAAACCATGTTCTTTCCCTGTGAGAGTAGACTTATTACCACTACTGTTACCTGACTTCTGATTCAGTCAACACTAAAGAAGATGGCAATCCCCAAACTCTACAATTCAGGTAAACTTGAACAAGATGGGCAGTTAATGTAGTGAAATCTTGCAATAGCTAACACCTTGCTTCCCTTTTCACTGTCAAAGTCCCCCTTCCCTAAGATACTTTTGAAGTTGATACAATGAAACTCCTCCATCTCTCTCTCTCATGAAAAAAGGGAAGACAGATGCTTCCCATCAAAAATATCAGCTTGACATGGTAAAAGTTAAGATTATAACATTTTATAATCATTAAGTTTTACTATTGTCACACATAGTACATAAAGCAAGTTAAGCACATAAGGTACAATAAGGCATAAATGAGTATTAATATAGTAAGATTAGTTAAGTTAGTTTTAAAGTTTAGGAAAAACGCTGAGGAAATAACATACACAGCATAAAATCCCTTAGTTAGCATACAAATTAGGTCACATGTGAAATATTTAGAAAACTGGTATATAAACCAGATGTTTTTAATATAAGATGTATTATTACCCTAGCTACTGAAACATGATAAAATATATTTAGTAAGCACTTGACCTGAAAAAGAAGGCATTGGTATTAATCTATCTTGTAGCAGACAGTATAATTTCCAGAAAAGGACTTTAATATTTTGGTTCAAATAAGAAAAACATATACCAGGACTGTAACTATTTTAAATGAGAAATATTCAGGTAAATAAAACTTCATTTTATTTGGAATCTGATAGTTTTGCAGATGCCGAATTATTTTAATGCATATAATACAATTATTAGCCTCATTTATCACTGGCAACAAGGCTCTGGATCAGGCCTACTGAAAGAATGGTTAAGGTCATGTAACTGTATTTTATTAAATATCTGTTGCAGAGAACTGATGGCAAAATACAGATAACCGGTTCACAAGATGGAATTCTACACAGAACAAATAAGTGCCAGAAAGGATCCAGAAAAGTATGTACTGATAATAAACAGGATTTTATATCTTTGTGGAATAAACAATGGCAGCAAAATCCATTTTATTCCATAGGACTATACATTCACAACATATTTGTATGGATTGTAATTTATTGTTTTGGCAAGAAAAATAATATACGATTCCTCACAATAGTTCAGAGCTCAGAAATGCACAGTCAACTCAGTGCACTGATTTTTAGCAACCAACTCTAACAATTGCCCCTTCTACTAAAGTAAATCTTTTATCGACATTAATGATGCTGAGACTTATATTACATATAAGAAAAACTTGGAAAATCTGGATAATCAGCTTCTACTATTACAATTGTTTCCCACTTTACTAAAGCACACATATATATTCTTGAAAATTTGATCCTTTAACATTCATTTAAAAGATATAATGATGGATGGCCTCCCTGGTGGTGCAACCGTTAAGTGCTGCGCTGTGGAGCAGTCGGCAGTGGCAATGCGAGTTCAACGCCTGGCAGGCCTCTCCTGCCTCACCCACTGCTCCCCTCAGCAGTGTATTTTTGTCGATCTGCCTGTTCTCATCCCCACTCTGTCTCTGGTGAACCCTCTCGCCGCCCCATGCCTCTGGCCTGCACCCCAGCTTGTATGAATAAATAACTTAAAAAAAAAGATGTGATGGATATGTATATATAATGTCACTTCCTTCTTCAAAACTTCTGGCAATCTCCCATCATTTCCTAGATAAAATATAACTATATAAAGTTTTGTTTCTCCTTCATTTGTTTCCTCTCTGATTCTCTAGCTTCATCTCTACCATTTCTTCCACTTACCCTACAGACTTTGGCAAAATGTGATCTGCAGTCCCACAGCGTTTGTGTGTGTATATGTATGTATATGTGTGTGTACATGAACTTTTGCATATACTATTCCCCTGTATGGAATGTTATTTTCCATATGTTTACTATACACATCCTTTTAGACTTGGCCATCACCTCTATGCATGTAGAACAGAATATACTGTCAGTTACCAAACTATATTCTAGAGGTATGTTTTTCTATTTTTCTTTCCCACTACACTATAAATTCTTTAAGGCAAGATACTATTATCTTTCACCCTTGCAGTCTCATTGCCTACCACACAGTGAAGAATTATAGTCATTCTATAGATGAACAAACTTAGACCCACGTAAGATGAATTATTTCCCAAATTTCATAGGTCAAGTAATGGCAGATTTAATTTTAGAATCTAAGACTTCTATCTCCCAGAGCGATGCTCATTCTGTAAAAGCACCTATGTATTGCAGATCAGAAGGAATTATACATTAATATCTAGAATTTTCAATGGGACAGAAGTGGGATCTTAAAAAGAGCTTTAAAATAAAAAATAAAACACAAGTTAATTATAATGAATTTTCAAGAAATAGGGATAGCTGATTAAAAGAGATAAAGAGGTTGATAGATACAGAAAGACCCCGATAAAAATAAAAATTACATGAGTTAGTCTAATGATACATACTTTTTGCACATAAAATAGAAATAAGCAAATCTGTACATATCTGTAATCAATTTATCAAAGTTCAAAGTAACTAAATATTTTTTAGTCATAATAAAATGATGGGTAAACTGTGTGCCTAATAACCAACAAACTCAAGCATTTATGCTAAGGCAGGCAATGGAAATCATAATTACTTATGTCAACATTAAGGAGAAAGTAGCTTTATTTGGTATGAATCTTTTATAAGGAAAAAAGTTAAAAGAATAGGGTAATTTAAATGAAAAAACAATCTGAGAATAGACTGGAAAAATTCTCTATTTACAATTAAAAATAATATATAATGAACTCCGATATAAACACTTTTTAAATATTCATGAAATATAAGAAAACAAAGCTAAGTATATCTTACTAAGACTTTCAAGTTACTTTTGGAGCTGAGGGGAACAGGACTGTAAAAATCTTCTCTCAAGATTAAAGCACTAATGGGCCTCCCTGGTGGCGCAGCGGCTGAGTGCTGCGCTGTGGAGCTGTCAGAGGCACGGGATGCCAGTTCGATGCCCAGCCAGGGAGAATCCCACACGGTGCGGCAGACCTCTCCTGCCTCGCCTGCTGCTCCCCTCAGCAGTGTATTTCTGATCTGCCTGTTCTGCTCCCCACTCTGTCTCTGGTGAACCCTCTTGCCGCCCCGTGCCTCTGGCCTGTACCCCAGCTTGTATGTATAAATAAATAAATCTTTAAAAAAAATTAATCACTCATTCAACATGCACTAAAAGCCCACTGTGAGTTAGATGTACTGAGAAGCAATAAAGTGTAGCAACTAACGAGCAGATTCGACAACCTAAGACTAAATGGATTCAAGTCCCTGTTCTACCACTTATTAGCTGTGTGAACTTGGGCAAATAACTTAATCTCTCTTTGTATGTTTCAGCTGTTAAAAAAAAAAAAAGTCGGGGTCTCCCTGGTGATGCAATGGGTTAAGGGCAGCACTGTGAAGCTATCCAGATCCACTGCAGCACAAGTTCAAGAGCTGGCCAGGGAGATTCCCACATGGCGCAGCAGACCTCTCTTGCCTCGCCCGCTGCTCCCCTCAGCAGTGTACTTCAGTAGATAAACCTATTCTGCTCCCCACTCTGTCTCTGGTGAATCCTCTCACCACTCCAAACCTCTGGCCTACACCCCAGCTTGTATGCATAAATAAACAAAACTTTAAAAAAAGGTCTAAAAATAAAAGTATTGTGACTATCAAAAGGAGCTAATAAATGTAAAGCACTAAAAACAGAACCTGGCATACATTAAGTGATATAAGTGTAATAGGTGCTATAACGCCCATGCTATTACTACTACAATTATTACTAGCTACTGCTAGCATGACCAGATGAGCAGGACAGTTTCCATTCTAGAGGAAACCATACCCAATTAGGAAAGATGATGTACAATCAAACCATAATACTACAGGATAAGCACAACAACCTATGTATAAAAAACAGATGTGTAACAGAAAAGAAGATAATTAACTTCCTCTGACAAATAGGAAAAGGATCAGGAAACAATTTGGAAAAAAAAAAAAAAACTAAGATGAATTCCTATCCATGTTTCAAAATATACCAGAAAGTATGGGATAGCAAAAAAGTAAATTTCAGGTAGAGGAAACAAAAGTATATTTAAAGGGATGGGGAAAAAAGAACAGCTTGTAGATACAAGAATCTATAGGTACTTGGTAGAGAGTGGGAGGTGGTTAGCAGTTAGAAGTAGCAGGGGTAGGATCACAAACCTGGGATTTTATGTCATGCTAAGGATCTTAGCTTTATCCAGGAAGTTAACAAAGATTCAGAGAAAGAATTCAGAGAATGAATCAGACTTTCTTTTAACAAAAATTGGCAGCACAGTTCTTGACAGAGCAGAGAAGGGAGGAACAATACACAGTTCTAAGAGTCTGGGTGAGAAAGGAGGACTGTAAAGCAACAGAAATAGAAATGAAGAGGAAAAGACTGATTTGAGAGCTATCTAGGGTGTAAAATTGACAGAGCTGGTGACTATCAGAAAGACTATGGGTGAGAATGTTAATTCTAGGTTTTAACTTGGAAGCATAATATATTGGTGGTGGCATTAACAAGACAGTGAATGCAGAAGGAAAGCAAGACTAGGTGGGATACAAATAAAAGTAATTAGTTCAATTTTGGATATGTGAAGTTTAAGAGTCCTGTAGGATATGTAGTTGGAAAAGCTGCACAGACAACTCTGTATTCATTATCTGGAGCTCAGTCTAATTCTGAGCAAGAAATAAATATATTGAAAATGTACTCACAGGTGACAGCTGAAACTAAGAGAGCTAGATGAGAATCTTAGTATGTACCAAACAAAAAGAGAAAAAGCCTTGGGCAACACCAAAGAGAAAGAGACTTTAAGAGAGAATGGGATGAAATAATAATAATAATAATAATAATAATAATAATAATAATAATAATAATAATGATATTGAGGCTAAAGAAGCAAAGCCTTCTAGGAGAGTAAACAACATCAAATGGGGGGATGTCTAGTAAGATAAAAATTGAGACTTCATGTGGATTGGAAGCTGATGGAGACCTTTACTACTCAGCTTCAATGTAATAGGGTGTAATCCTTATACAAGAACTTAAGAGATGGGTAAAGAAATTTTAATATCAAAAGGATAAAATTATGCCCCTTAATGAATTCAAGATAAATGATAGGTTTAAATAAATTCATGTAAAAATAAAAACCATGAAATGTGAAAAGAGTTGGTATAGTGCTAAATTCATTAAAACCATGTAGGAAATAAAAGAGACCATGAAGATAAGATAGTACCCACATTCTGCTTAACTATGGCTATTCTCCTTGGGTACCTTTCTCTAAAATTTTAGCATTACTCAAGTATGTGTCCATACTTACAAATATGTTAAAGAAGTAAAATATTTTGAAAACATTGACTGAACACAATGCAATTGCTCTCAGTTTTGAAATGTATATAAAACCAGGAAAGTATTATTTGTGTTCCTCTATATTCTTGAGTTTTTGGTTCTAGGTTGCGTTCTGAAAAATATTTTTTAAAAATGCAAATAGAAATTCCCATATTAAATTAATGAGTTTCTATCCTTTGCAAACTGTTCAAGGTTTTCTCAGGCAAGCTTCTAGATGATTATCAAAACCAAGTATAGACAAATTAACCTGAAATGAATCACAGACCTAAATGTTAAAAGCTACAAACTTCCAAAAATACGTAAGAGCACATCTGTTTGGAGTGGACAAAGATTTCTTAAAACACAAAAAACACAAAGCCTAAAAGAATAAAATTATAAACTGGATTTCACCAAAATTTAAAAATGATGTGCTTCAAATATACTAAATTATAATATACTATGAAAATAAAAAGACAAGCACAAAAAGGGTTATTTCAAACATTTATATCCAAAAAAGAATTTGGATCCAAAATACATGAAGAACTCTTACAACTCAATATTTAAAAAAAATAAGTAACCCAATTAAAAATAGGAAAATGATTGGAACAAATATTTTCAAAAGAAAATATACAAATGGCCAAAAGTGTATTAAAAGATACTCAGGGTCTCCCTGATGGCCTAGGAGTTAAGCCTCAGTGCTATCATCATTAAGGCCTGAGTTCAATCCCTGGCCAGGGAGCTAACCCACATATGGCACAGCAGACCTCTTTCTCACCTGCTGCTCCCCTTAGCAATGTATTTCAGTGAATCCACCTGCTTTGCTCATCACTGTCTCTGGGGAGTCATCTCACACACACCCCCCACCTCTGGCCTACACCCCAGTTCTTCTACACACACACACACAAAAATTAAAAGATACTCAAGTATCATTAGTATCAATGAAATCCAAATTAAAACAAAAAATATATGACCATTGGAATGGGTAAAATTAAAAACAAATATAAGAATTAAAGCTAGTAGAATAATCATATGCTGCTGGCAGAAAAGTAAATGTTACAATTACTTCAGAGATCAGTTAGGCAGTTTCTTAAAAACTTAAACATACACTTACCACATGACTCAGCACTTCTGTATCTGGGTATTTAACCCCCCAAATGCCCCAAATGTATGCATGTATCTACATAAAAATGTGTATGTATATGTTCACAACAGCTTTATTCTATAGCAAAACAAACAGAAACAACGTAAGTAGTAAGCACACTGTAGGTTGAATGAATAAACAAATTTTGATATATTCATACAATGGAATACTATTCAGCAATACAAAATAAGTGAATTACTGACATATGCAATAACATGGATGAATCTCAAAAACATTATGCTGAGCAAAAGAAAGAATAAAAAGATACACACACTGTATAATACTGTTCATATGAAGCTCTAGAAACAATAAATCTAATATAGTCATCAAAAACAGACCATAGGTTGCTTGGCTCAGAGGTGGGGAAGACTGAGATGAAGTGCAAGATAGAAATGTTCCATATCTTAACAACCCAGATGCCCCAAAATAGATGAGTGGATTAAGAAGGTGTGGTACATATACACAATGGAATACTATTCAGCATTCAAAAAAGACAAACACACGCAATTTGCAGCCACATGGACGGAACTAGAAGGGATCATGCTCAGGAAATAAGCCAGAAAGAAAGAGAAAAATATCAAATGGTCTCACGTATAACAGGAATGTAGGGGAACCAAACAAGAGAGAGACACTCAGCGAGGGAAGGGGAGGATAAGGACTCAAACAGGGTAGAAAAGAGCACACGGGACTATGGTGATGGGTCACGGGTGAACTGGGTGAGTTACCCAAGGGGAATACACAATAATGTAAAAGATATAAATAACAATAAAAATATTAAAATTAAAATGTAAAAAAAGTTCCATATCTTAATTGTGGTGATGGTTACACAAATGCATAAATATGTCAAAACTCATCAAAATCTACATGCTTAATGGTGTATGATACCTCAATAAGGTTTTCTGCAATACACACAAATAAAAACGGTATTATTTTTCACTTCTGTCTTGGATTGCCTTGATTTATACCAAAATAACATACTATGTTTTAAGAAGACATACAACCAACTAAATTTAGAGTTTGAGGAACTATGAACTCCACATCCAGTCTATTCAAACAAAGAATATAAAGTTTCTTCCTTGGGCTTGAGTTCTTTGTTTTATATAACAAATAACATTGGGAAGTTATCCCTTAAGGTCTTATTAAAGCTCTACACATAAAAGTAATTTGGTGAGATATCTGTTAATATAATGTCCCTTAAAGAGAATCAAAGGTAATCTTTCTCAAACTAAAAGACAACACAAAAGTAAACATTAAGATAAAGCTTCGGTGTATATTACTATTACAATGCTGATTTAACAACCTTGTCCTTAAGGTTAGCACAAGTAAGCAAGCAAAAAAGAACAAGCAACAAATTTTAGCACAATATTTTTTTAAGTAGCAGTTATATCAGAGTTAATATTGGACAAGAGGCAATAAATTGTCAGATATATTTATAACAAATTTTATATAATATTATCAGTAAAAATTTAAAGATATATTGAATGCTTAAAACATGCACAAGACTCAGTGCTTCATACATTTGATTTAACCTTTCTAGCTCTAAGATTATTGTTCCCACTTCATATATGGGTAATTCAAGCATTGGAAGACCAAGCAGCTTGGCCACCATGATTCATTTAGCAAATAATACAGGATTAACCAAAATTCTTAACCACTATGTAAGATCCTCTTAAGAAAGAAATGCTGTATTTAAAAGGTAAACTCTAGATGCACTAACGATCTAAATGTAAAAGGTAAAATTACGAAACTAATAGAAAAAACCTTGGGAATTATCTTTACAATTTAGGGGTTAGGAAGGACTTCTTACAACTCACAAAGTCAAAAATTTCATATCTTTAGATAAATTATACTTAAGGATTCCTGAACCATCATCAAAGTCATCAAATGATTGACACACTGGGGAAATATTTGCCAGGTCTCAAACCACCAAGGGGTTACTATTTCAAGTATATGTGGAATTCTGAGAAATCAACAAGAAGTAGTGGAAATCAATCAAAATGAATATAAAAAGAATAGAAGTCAAATGGCTAGCAAGGATATGAAGAAATGATCACTCTTTCTGGTAAACAAGAAACATATTAAAGCAACCGTGAGGTTCCACCTAATAATAGCTAAATTAGCAAAATGTCGGGCATTGTATAATATCACAAGTGATCAGAAATGTGAGAAAATGGGAAATTTTATACATTGTTGATGAAAGTAAAGTACAAGTTAGTCATTTAGAAATAATCTGCAGAGTTTATCGATATATGTAGTTACCTATAACTCAGAAATACCACACCTGGATACATATCCTCAGAGAAACTCTTCCTTAGACATTAGCAACATGCAGAAGGCTGTTTATTACAGAATTATTTGTACCCAGAGTTGGAATCAATTTGGGCAACATTAGGGGATTTAGTAATTTGTGGTAGATACAAACCATGAAAATACTGCACAGTCACAAGTAGTGAACTAGCTAGACATACAATATGAATAGATAGCAAACAATGCTGAGTAAAGAAAGGTAAAATACATAATAGCAGTTATACAAATGTCTAAAACACAAAGAACTGCATAATTTTTGCATTTCTGCGAACTGCTTTACCCCTGAGCTATAACCCCTAACTACATGATTTTTAAAGTGTGCGTGTGTGTGTCTGTGTGTGTGTATCTTTATATATGCACATACATATGATGTGCTGGGAAATGAGAGCTGGGAAGTATGTAATGAATGGAAGCTGAGACTGGGAATGAAATGGAAAATTTATAATAAAAACGATGAGAGTATGCCTCGAAGCAAAACTGCCTGCATTTGAAATGTTTTAAGTGATAGTAATATCAATCGTTAGATTTGTGTCAATTGATTAGAAATGCCTTTTTCTGAGATTATAGTATATTCCACACGATACACTCTGGTTTTAATTATGATAAATTTAAAATTTTTAGGCCATCTAGTTCTTGCTTGTTACTATTATTGATAAATATACTCAAAATTTCTAATAAAAGGAATATGGAGCTATGACAGTGACAAGCTATAACCTAGTTCAAGCTAACTAGTAATAGGGACTTGACAAGGTTTTTACCTCTTTAAATTTGTCTGCCTAGCTACAAAAACAGATTTGGGTAACTTTTCCAAATCTCACCAATGCCAAAATTTTCATTTAGTTTCTAAATTTTTACTCATATGAAATCATTTTCTCCCTCCTCCAACTATTACTCCCTCAAAAAAAAGACAGACAAGAGTATCAAAAGAGAATTAGAAAGTGATGTAGCAATAAGAGGAAATAGTAACTTAGTTTTATAGGGTAGAAAAGAGAAAACACTAAAGGGATACAGTGATTTTCAGTCTTTTCAAGCCCTTAAAACAGAGTAAGTTAACTTGAGTTCAGCTTCAGTCAATTTAATAACTATATGCTATTCCACATGTCACTGTTACCCATCTGGAAAAAAAATTATGAAGTTTCTTTTTGAAAGTGTTATAACTATGGCTTATATGTATCAATTTGCAGATTTTAAAAAATCACTAAAGGTCCTTTATTAAAAATGTAAGCTTCCAAGGGAATAAGTTTTTTTAATCAAAAAACTAGTCACCATGCTCAGAGTATTTAACAAAAAAACAGGATTCAATCAGAAAGATGGATTAAATGGATATCAAGAATTTAAAGAAAATAAGAATGCATTATATACGTTGGTGACCATGAAAAGTAACTAACCTATCTACAGAATGCTTTTATATATTATAAGAAATTAAATGCTTAAAATATTTAAAAAACTGAAATCAGAATATTTAAAATACCTAAAATTTTGAAATTATATTGTTTTAGAGAAAATAGAGGACTTAGAATCTTCTTTCAACAATGAACATGAGAAACTGACATCACTCTCTTTTTTATCTTTCATTCACATTTAATTTTAAATATGGGTGGGGAAAGGAGGTAAGGGAGTGGGAATTAAGAAGTCACAAGACATCTGTTACTAATAATTCCAGCACAGATGTAGCTTTTACTGCAAAAGAGATGATGAAGGTTTTCTCAGTTTGTCATACTATTCTCCCAACAGTCATAGTATACCTTAAACGCCATGAATCAAGTCTCAATATCTATGTAAAGTTGATTTCAAGGAGAAATGTGTATATGGAAAGATAAATGTATATAAATGACATGTATTAAATAACAAGATGTCTGAAGAAGTAAATAATGAGAAAAATAATTTCTTACAAAATGAAAAAATAAGAATCTAATAAGGTTTCATAGCTATAATACAAGGATAGACTTGAACTTGTTTTTTTTTTTTCTTGCTCTTCCCTTTCTGGAATCTTTCAACTTATCTACAACTAAATTATATACTTCAAAATATATTTTAACAAAATTAATGGCGTTCTAAATATTAAATTTTTTCTCTGAAAATAATCTTAAGGCAAACTACTTATTAGAGAGCATTTTGCTATTTAAATAGCATAATGCCATACTTTTGAACAGCTTAGGTTTAGGTTAACAAGCAGCAAAACCCACCAAATCAAGGTTAAAATCTAGACATATTTACACTACGCCAAAATTTTTCACTTGATAAAATTGATGTGCTAAGAATGTTTCCTTTTAAGGCATATAATTCTCAAAACACTATCCCAACAAAAATGAAAGATTTCCTATAGCAATGCCTGTACAATAGATGAAAATTAATTTCAAGTAGGATTACCACAAAACAGTTTCTATCTCATGGAGGTCCACTTATTTTCTTCTTCCAACTTATACCTAGTTCAATGATTATTTCGTTAGTAATATATACACATAGCCTTTTAAAAGTATTTTTTAAAGCATTTTATTATATTTCCTAATCAGGGAACTTTTCTAGTTTAATTTTTTCTTAATTTTTCTTCCAACAATATATTTTTATTTTAGTTTATATCTCTATAAAATGAACACACATTTCCACATACAATAGACGAGAGTAAGAAATCTTTTTCAAACCAAATGCTGTATCACACAATTTTATCAAATACTTATTTTCACACTAAAACAAAAAAATCTGCTTGATTTTTTTTCTCTACTGTAATTCAATACAGGTAGTTAAGACTAGCTAACAATGTAAATCCACATGATAGTGCATCTGTGTTTACATCTGGCTCTAATCACATGTTTAAAAGTGATTTATGCAGGGTGAAGCAAAAATGGGAGGGGGGAGGAAGAAACAAAATAAAAACAAAATATAAGAAATAATTATGCTTTTATTAAGAAATATTTCCAATTTGACAGAACTTCCTCGCCACATGACTCAAAGCTGTAAAAACTACAAATGCATATGAAATAAAATTATTTTATGTAAGGATCGTCTTAACAAGTGGTTGACACCTTCAATTTATAAGATACTACAAGTCTTTCTCCATGCCACAATTAATATGTCAAAGTTTTGTGGTAAAGGTCCTCAGTTCATTAAAAAAAAAGTAAGTGAATCGTAGTTACTGACTGCTGAACTCTAGGAACTAGAACATAGCAAATTCAAGGAAATGTAAAACTATTTATTCACACATAAACACACAAGAACCATGACACCCTAAAATCAGAAATTCGCACTGGTTTTTCCTGACAATTCCAGTAATTCCTACTTAATTCAAGATAAGCATTATTACTATTGCATTATGGTACTGGTGTTGATGCATTTATTGAGACATCATAAAAAATAGAGGAATAAATACGTCTAACATTTGACCTAATGAAAGGCTTCCAAAAGTTTATAGTTATATTTAAATAATTATATGGACACAAACCAAAAGAACAACTAAATTCATGAAGTCATGCAATTACTTACATGCAAAAAGTTATACTTAATTTACAGTCTATTGAAAAGAATTATCTGAGTAGAAATATACAATAGTCAAACTAGAAATTTTTCACGTTTAAAACCTCAAAAACAAACTTACATTCCTTAACTTACCATTCGCAAATTTAAAATGTATACACTACTTGATTCTGATTCTTAGTTAGAAGGCAAACATAAAATTTAAAAATCACTAACACCTAAGTACTACTAGTTAATTCCTACCCTAGTAGCTGTCTGCCAACTCATGTATAGATTAAGCCACGTAAGTTATGTGAAAATAATTACACAATTTTATCAATCTGATAACTGCATTTTTTTGGTCTTATCATAGCTACCCATTTACATCTTTTAACATCTGAAAACATTTATTTTCTGGGATCTTATGAAGAAAAAAAAAGGACACTAAAAAGCACAGTAAGTATACATAATAAATATGGGCGACTCAGTTACACATTCTTCTCCAAATCCAACAATGTAAAACTTAAAAATAAATACTAAAATCATTCAAAAGCAAGACTAAATCAATGGCAATCTCAATTACAAGATTTAAAAATCTCAAAAAATTACAAAACTGTTGAGGTAAAACATTCCTACTTTTTCCCAACCTTAGCAGACTAGAAAATACTTATGCCCAATTTATCCAGGGCTAGTTTTAAATAACACTGAGACACAGAATTATACCTAATGTCCTAATCAATGCAGAGGTCCCAAACAACAGTAGATAAAGACTCATGGTATTACTACGCCGCCAATAATAATTTTTGTTAGCATCCTCTACTGGTGGTTTCCAAAGATAGCAAGTGGAAATGGTAGAAATGACATAAAGATATGTACCTGCTAGTCCATTTAAAGTGAATTTATTAGCATGTGGTCATTAGTAGCTAGCGTGTAACTCCCCCCACCCTAAACATAAATAAGAAAACCACGCATAGTGCAAAATTAGAAAAATGAGAAGACAAATTTTTTAAATACAACAAAGCATTACAATATAAATGGTAAAAATCAATTTCAGCAATTCTAATGCAACT
The DNA here is from genome assembly GCA_004024925.1 of Scalopus aquaticus. Taxonomy (NCBI): domain Eukaryota; kingdom Metazoa; phylum Chordata; class Mammalia; order Eulipotyphla; family Talpidae; genus Scalopus; species Scalopus aquaticus. Next base: position 170,457 of record PVIJ01001403.1, read on the forward strand.
CCTTATAGATGACTAACATCATTTACATAAAGTTACTACACAAGGTTTGATACCTTGGCCAAGCCTTGCTCAGTTGGTTTACCCTTGTCAAATTACATTACTTGATTCTCCCATTCATAGTCTGCTGATATATTCCAGAAAGGAAATTAAAATGTTTACTGGAGGCTCAGCAGTAAAATCTGGTTACCTTATTTTATAATAGACAAAAATATTTACATATAAATAACATCCTAAAGCATCTCTATGTTTATCTTCCACTGTATACATCATGTATTCCTTCATTAAAAACATTTAAGAGTTAACATATCTCTAAGCAATTCTCACAAAAACTGCAACTTAATTATGATTGCGTTGCTAAGAAATACCAACCAGCACCTATCCTGCGGTTTCACAACACAATGGCATACAGTTTCATTTTTTTAAATTTGCAAATTATAAGGCTTAATTAAATAGCTTGTCTGTAATTAACAGTAATGGATGAAATGCATCTGAGAACAAAAAGAAATACAAGGTGAGAGCCAAAAGTGATGAAAATGGAAGATACCTGTAGTAATACAGTGCTATCTTAAACACCTTTTGTTTTCTGAGAGTAATGCATACTGCAGACAAGGCATTTGGTGCTAAACAGCTCTAAATCTGTTTTCCTAATATTAAGCACAAAGGAAAAACACTAACAGCAAAGGTGGTAAATAAATCCCTCCCTTGAGAATGAAAGCAGAAGACAGGAGGGGGCTGACATACAAGCAGGAGAAAACTAAACACCATCTTTTTTCTACCTGCACAAGTTGCCATTTGCTGCAGCGATCGAGAATCTCTTTTTCCTGTTGATTTCAAGTACCTTTCGGGATAGCTTTTCTCCCTTATGTCATCTGTTGATATGCCTTATGAGTATAATAGTCATATCACAGGATCTTTAGGAGAAAAATCCATTCTTTTCTGTTCAGGTAAACATGTTTACAGCAGCTGCACAGACGCTGGGTGGTTCAGACTCACATGTCACACACATGTCGTCAGCAACAAGAAAAGCCCCTTTCTCTGGCGATGAACATTTTAAATAAGGTAACAAGCGAACAACCCTTTCAGAACCAACTTACCTTTCATAAAAGCCACATCAGCAACAGCGGCAACAGCTCAATATAGAACACATTATTTGACGCTAAAACAGGAAATTAAAATTACAATAGCCTATGCTCCGCTCCTAGCTGTAGCAAGTCATCTCTCCACAATGAGGATAGCAAATATTAGTTATCAATCATAACTAATAGACGTCTTTAAAGCACAAATGTTTATTTGAACAACTACGGCGATTTATGAAAACAGTGATTTTAATGTCGACTCAAATATATAAAAAAATACGTTTACGATTGGAAGGAAACCTCTTGAAACAGCTTACAATCTTCGTACTTGCTTCTAGACAGGAAATCCCACACAAAATCTAAAATTGCCAGGAAAGGTTACAAAACCTCGCGTTTCGCATCCCAGAAGGGAGGGAGAAGGGGAGTCTGGCGCGGGGGGTGGGGCGGGAGGAGTGCGCGAGAGTTTTTCCTTAAACACATATGTCCTCATTTTCAAGATACAGCGATCCCGTTATTGGCGCATTTATTTCCCCACTCTTAAAAACTCGTTTTAAAAATAACGCGGGGACCAACAGGAGCCCCTGGGTCCGAAATGTACGTGTAATTCCTTATATAGACTCGGCTGCAGCCAGCGGCAGGGCCGTTGCCGCCCATTATTATACAAACAGGTACCCGGCCGCGCGGGAGGGGGACCTCTCCCGGCTCCCTCCCGCCGCCCCCGGGCGGAGAAGTCTCGTCCCTCTAGCCACAGGAACTGTCCAGACAATAACAATCAGCAGCCCTTTCGCTGCTAAACTAGAGGGAAAGCAAGCACAGAATCAACCCCGAGATAAGCAGAAATACAATCAACTTACAACGTCTCTCCCAACTGGAAAAGGCGACTGTGCAACAAACCACCACATGTTCGGCTCTCTCCTCCGCCTCCTCCGCTATTATTTTTCTTAATTAACTCTCCCGCCAGAGGGTTGTGTATTTCGTCCGCGCATCAGCACAAATCAATAAACACTGCAGCTGCATGCAGCCAGAGCAGCAGACCCGTGCGTCCGTCGGTCCGTCTGCCCCCTCCCCCACCCTCTTTCCACCCGAGACCTAGAGCGCCATCCAAGCTCCATTATCCAGCTTCAGCGCTCCGTGCGTCCGGCCCAGGTAACAACTTCCCCAAAAACCGAAAGAGAAAAAAAGAAAGGCGTAAGCACAGAACCCTAACCCAGCGCGGGGAGGGGGATCTGTCTGTGGTGCTTCCCTGTCTCCAAGACCAGGTTAACAACTCCACAAACACACCCGCTGCCCAGCTCGCCGCCATCCACAGATCTCCCACAGCAGCAAGTAGGTGCCGTTCCTGCCCCGTCTCGCCTGCCCCTCCACCGGCGCTCCACAGGACGTGGACCTCACTCGGGGGCTCGTCTCGGCGCCCGGAGGCCGGGGGCCCGGGGCCCGGTGGCCGGCGGCGGGGGAGAGGAGGGACGCTCAGGGACCCACGCCTCCGCTAATCCCCGGTCCGCGAACAAGCCTCGGCGGCCGGTCACAACTTTACCGCGGCCGGTCGAGCCCGGTCCGCCCGAGGCGCGCACCGCCGGCGCCCGCGCACACGCGCGCACGGACGACACACGCAGCCCGCGGCCACCGCCGCCGCCTCCCGCCGCGTGCCCACAGCCCGGCCGGGCCCGGCCCGAGCCGCGGGGCCCGAGCGACGGCGCCGGCCGGGGCCGCGGCGCGCGGAAGCCACTTTGCACGGCCAGCGCCGGGCACAAGTTAGTTAGTTCCTCGGCTCCCGGGGGCCTCCACACAGAGGGAGAATAACGCGGAGGCGGACGGGGAGAGAGGCGCCGAGGGGCCAAAGAGTGGGGAAAAGTGCGAAAAGAAGCAACAGCCGCTCCACCCGGGACCAGAAAAGTGGCCGGTCGCGTCCCGGCCGCCCGCTCTGCGCCGGGGATGCGGCGGCGGCGGCGGCTAACGGTCCAGGGAGGCGGCAGGGGCGGCAGGAGCCGCTAGGCGGAGAGAGACCAGGTAAGAGACATAACGGTTCAGGGAGAGCGAGCGGCCGCGGCGCGGCTCCGGCAGCGGCGGCAGCGGAGGGGGGCAGAGAGCACTACTTTCTACTTTCCCACTCCACTTTGCCCGTCCCTGCCCCGGCCGCCCCTAGCCCGGCTCGCCCCCCTCACCCCCGGGACGCCCTGGCTGTCCGACTCCCCCTGACTCCGCCGCTCCCGGGTCCCCTCCGCCACTCACCGTTATTGCGCCGCGGGTTCGCCTGCTTTCTGCGCTTACACCTGGGGCCATCCGCCATGATCCTCTCGCTTGTGTCTAAATGCTCGAGTCACCTCCTCCCCCTCCCTCCCCTTTCCCCCCCCTCCGCCTCCACCCCTCCCCCCTCCCCACCGCACCTGGTTTACGACACTCGGGCTTTACGACATCACCTTCCTTACACCTAGAGCCGCTCGCTCTACGGCCGGAACCTTGTTGCTAGGGAGAGGACGGTTTGCGGCAATGTAGAAGCAGCTGAATTTGAATTGAGGGGGAGAGGGAAAAGTTTCCCTCAGGTGTCGTGGGGCGGGGGAGGGGCGCGTTGGGAAACTTGGGGACGGGACGCGGTCAGAAGGACGACAGGCAGTCGGAGTGGGAAAGGTAAAGTAGGAGGCTTGGCGGCGTTCTGCCTCTGAACTGGCCACACCCGCCGCGGCTGCCTGGGGAACGTGCGGGTCTGGCTAAAGCTCCCCACAACCCTGAGCTGTCGGAGCTGACCCTCGGGGGATCGGGAGCAACCTGTCTGCCCTCATGCTCAAGGTTGGGCTCCACTCCCAAGCTTGGATTGTCCGCCCAGCGCACCCTGGGGTCCTGGGGAGGGTATGCTTCTGGGCTACCTTGGGAGTGAATGCCCATGATTAAACTAGGGGAAGGGCAGGTTCGGGGAACGGCGAGGGACTGGGTTGGGAAACCGGGCCTCTGACGGCCAGGACACGCGGCGTCACGAGAGAGGCTACCTGACCGCCACAGCTCTGACTCCCTTCCCTTGCAACAGACGCATGGTTTTCCCCGAGCGAACCGGGTTGGGAAGTGACTTCAAGTAAATAGAACTTCAGCTGAGCTGAAAGAGAGGCAAGAAGTTCCGCTTATAAGCAACCTTGGCGGTAAAGCAGAATGAGTAATACCCACATTGTCCCTGTCTCACTTCCTCATCTGCACCAAGCCCTCACCTGCTGTCACCTCGGCCTTCCCCCACCCCCACCCCGCCCAACGGATCTGCTCTCCAACCCCCTCCCGGCTTTCCCCTTTGAATAGACAGACATCCTAGGGGGTCAGGACTTTGACTTAAGGTATTAGGAGGCCATGATTTACTATCTAAATGGGCAGTTATCGCTGTATAGGACCTTAAGATTGACAGATGTGGCCTTTGAGACTGATAGATTGTTGATCTTACCTCAAGTCCTTGACTTTGTACACGTTTGGAGGTTTTTGAAAGGTCAGAAAATCAAGTCTTAAGTATTCAGTGGGAATTAGCTTTCCCTACCCCACCTCTCCAAAATGTCTTTGGGACCAACTTTATGAAGTAAATGAGCTGAATTGTATTTCAAATAATATGAATTAACCATGTAAGAGTTACTGATAAATAAATTGAGAAAACTGAAACGTGACATGGAGTGTTAGACATAGCATTGTAACTTGCCCAGCACAGTGGTCTCATTGTAGGTGCTCAATAAATGCACGCCTGTGATTTGTGCCATACCTGTAGTGGGTATTATATTAAAATTGTCTTCTAAGCACTCTCGAGAATTTCAGGAGATTCATTAATAATCTATTAAAACCTTTCAACTGAAATAAATTTGCATTTGAAATTTGATAATTTAAAATTTGAAAGTTTAACCCTGAATATAGATGAAATTTTTGCTTCCAAGTTTACTTTGGCATTTTGAAAAGTGAATTCATTATTAATTGGTGCGTGAAATTTACTAAATATTCTTTGCTGTACATAATGACTACACACAATCTCTCTCTCTCTCTCTCTCTCTCTCTCTCTCTCTCTCTCTCTCATATCCTCAATGCCTGAAGTAGTCATTCTTGCTATCATTTTAAGTAGAGGCAGTCCTAGCTCTCCTCAATACCATGTTAACTAAACTTGCACAAGTCAGACCCAGAATGGTGTCCATGCTTTGCTTGTTTAAATGGTAATTTTTCCTACCCTAGAACTATGTAATGTTTAGTTGCTTTCTGAACCAGGCTGTAGACTTTCTTTTACCAGCAGTTCCCTCCCGAACCCTCCATTTTTTTTTTTTAGAACTATTGTAATCTCTAATCAGAAAGGAATAATACTTTCTAGCATACCTTTTACCTACTCTTAAACTTAGAATATGTTACACATGCCTTTTTTTTCTGCAGTGCTTGTCCTGTAGCTCCCTACTAAGCCTCCTTCAGTGTTTGTCCTCACCTCAAAATCAAAGACACAGTGGAGGGACAAACTCAATGGAAGTCATTCTCTTCCTTATTTTAAAGGTTACTAGTTTAATTATCTTGTCCATATTTCATAATTTTTTCCCTTTTTTTGATTGTTCCCAGGCCCTAACAGAATCCCTAGTCACAGAGTACATGTTCAATAAACAAGTATTTCTTAAGTAAATTAATGTTGAGCATTTCTGAACCTGCTCTTGACTTTAAAGTGAGGATTGTTTACCTGCCTTCATCACATTAGTTCTTAGGACCAGTTAATAACAGAGATGTAAAAGCCATTTATGTCATTTGTTTCCTATCTAATTTTGAGACTAATTGCTCTGGATTTAAATTCTTAATAATCATTTTCCCTAAATAACTAACTCTGCTCTTTCCTATTTTTAAAATACGCAGGGAAATATTAGTGATCTCAAATATTCCACTATAGAACTTCAATTTGTAAAGTCCTGTAATAAGTGTGTATTACAAATTGAATATTTGATTAATAACTTTATTTACTCTAATGTTTCCAAAATTATTCAAATCTGGAGAGAAAGCAAAAAAAAAGTAAATGTTGGAATAATTACTGCTTTAAACCTGATGCATATGTGATGTTTACTGCTTCTTTCTTTAATATAGCTACAAATTGGGAAAGGTCTTTAGAGTAAATTTGGAAAGAGAATAAATTTATTAAAAATTAGGTTTATTTAAATCAGGCACAATGGGGATACTAATATGAATTTATTCTGTATTGTGGAGTTTTGGTAATAAAATTTAATGGCATCGTACACTATACACTGAATATATACCCTTATTCTTAATGAATTGACAACTTTGCACCCAGTGAGCACTGGGATTGCAAATACTGAGTAAGAGGTGCTTTACTAAAGCTGAATTATATCCTCTTATTAATTTACGGAAAAAACTAAATGGATAAAATATTTTCAATATTGAGGTATTTCTGTAATTTTGCATGAACTCCATTGAACACATTTGTTATGTGTTCCATATAAGACATGTAAGTTAGAATAAAATTTGACATGAAATAATCTAAAATTTAAAATGTAGACTGTTTCATTGTTCACACTGAGCATAATTTTCATGTTCTTCACTTTCTGACACATTTGAGAAGTTCATAAATACATAGTAATTCTCTAATCTTTATCAAAATAAAAAGTGGTTGTTTCATGGAAAGATAATGTATGAAACTAAGTTATATTAACATGTGGTTTTAATCATAGCACTTTGAAGAAAAAAATTGATACATGTGGTCCTCCCTGGTGGTGCAACGTGTTAAGTCTCAGCACTATGAAGCTATCCACAGCCACTGCAGCATGAGTTCGATCCCCAAACAGGGAGCTTCCTACATGGCCCAGCAGACCTCTTCTGCCTCACCCGCTGCTCCCCACAGCAGGGTATTTCAGTCAGTCTGCCTGTTCTGCTCCCCGCTCTGTCCCGTGAATCTTCTCACCACTCCACACCTCTGGCCTACACCCCAGCTCTTGTATGCATAAATAAATAAATCTTTTAAAAAATTGATACATGTTATCCATCAAAGTACAGAATTTAGAAGTCCCCTAATGTTTCATCACAGTCCTTGGCTCAACAGTGACTGGATATCTGGCTTACTATGAAACGAGAGAGGGCAATAGTGATTTCACTGCTGCAATTTCTCCAAATTTCCTATAATCGCTGAGTCAGGAAGAAAACATAAGCACAGGATGAGGCAGAACCACTGTTTACCTTTGGGACCAACACCATCTTTTGTAATAAAGTCTCTCAGGGCATTATAGTAATAGGGACTAAACCTTGATGTGACACTACACCACAAAACAGTTTTCAAGATTAAGATTCGTATTTTTAATGTATTAGTGAAATGATAACCCACAGAGTTGCTTATTTGGAGGGGGGAGCATTTTTCAGGAACACTTCTAGTATAGAATACTGAGTATAAAATGTTGAAAAGAAATATTTGAAGGATATTAATGAACATCCAATAAATAAAAATAACTTTCTTCATGAGTTCGGTAAAACAGATTACTTTCAAAGAGCCCTCCACAGAAGATAGTCTATATTATTGATATCACTTATGAATAGCATTTTTTTAAGATGTAAGAATTATAGGGAGGTAATTTGTATGAGAAAGTAACATGCAAATTTTGGATTTAAGTGAATTTTAAGTATTTCCCATATTAGAGGTCTAGTTTCTACTGTTAGTTTTTGTCTGGTATCTTTTCTCTGGTATCTTTTATCAGCTGACTGGATCTGCTCACGGTATGACTGTTCTTCAATTTACAGACCTGGCCTTCTGTATTCCATAATCCTCGGTTACAGTCACTACCACTGTTCACTCCTTGGGGTATATTTGTTTCAAATATTTTCAGTCAATAACAGATGGTAATAAAATGTCCTACTATTGTGTTAAACTCACATGAAAAAATTAGTATTGAGAAATACATTTGTTCAAATATATCCACACTTTAAAATCTCAAGTCAGGCCCTTCTCATTCTTTCATCTCATGCTTCTATTTCTTTGTTCACTCTCTTTATCCTACTTACATAAAAAGATCATGCACTGTGCCCCTTTCTACTGTTTTACTTTTTAATCATTTTCTTCATCTTTCTTTGTCCCAGGTCTGACACAAATTCTATTTGGATCATTCCTTTTCTCTTTTGTTCAAGTTTTGTGTTGTGTTTTGTTTTTAATCATTTCAACTCTGTAAAATTCTGTGGACCACATCACCCAAGGCTTCTTTACCCTCTGGTTTCTATTTGGTTTCAGCCAATTTGGAGGCATTGGCAAATGATCAGAGGGAGTAAAGAGAGAGGTCAGGATATTTATTTCACCTTCCCCTCAAGTCCCCCCTGCTTGTCTGTGGCTTTTGGCTTTAGCTTCATTCCTCTACCTAAGGCCATAGTTCCAGCCAGCCAACCCTTTTCCATGACTATGGGTCTTGGCAAGTTCCAAAAAACTCCTTCCCTTTGTCCCTTCAGGCCTAGGGATGGTAATGGTTTCCTCCTGTTGCAAATTCTTGGGTACTTTATCCTTTACTGACTTCTCTAAAACTTGCCCACACCTTTGTATATTCTTTTCATCATACTTTCTTTAACTTACACTCTGAGTGTGCCATCTCTTTCCTGCCAGGCCTCTGAATAATAACACATATATAAATAAAATAGACCTTTTAACCTTGTTTTTTATCAACCAAAAAATCTGTTCCCGCTACTTAAAACACTAAAATGTCAATGTGATATCGATGTATTGTATCATTTGTTGACCAAGTATATACTTATATTCTGATGTATATACACAAGCAAAATCTGACAAATAGAAATGTGGCAGAGCCTACGACATAGTAGATATTCAGTAACTCTGGAATGAAGGCGCCTGCCCTAATCTGAAATATAGGAGAGTCTGCTTTTACATACTGAAAACAATTGTGGGAGAAGGCAGTGGGAAATCACACTACTAAGGCATTAACATGGAGGTAATTGTTAGTTTTCAATATGTTCTTCCCTTTTTTAATAATAGAACTCTGCATTCTTATGACATGGCCACTTGAATGATCCTTGCTTGAACCTAGGTGCTACTGGGCTGCATGGTTCTGGCCAACAAGATATAAGTGGAAGTGATATGTGCAACGCTGAAGAAATCCTTCAAAAGAAGGTAGTTCATCATTCTTTCCCTTCTAATTGAAGGGTAGTGCCAAACCTGCTGACTAGAGTTTTATAAGATTAAGGAAGGCAGAGCAACAAGATTGAAGAAAACCAAGTCTATGGAAATAGCATAACTAACCCTGGAATGTTTCTTCCTTTCCTATTTGGATCCCTTGAATGTCTTTCTCTTGTCTAATTGCACTGGCTAGGACTTCCAGTATTATATTGAAAAGTAATGGTGAGAGTGGACATCCTTGCCTTGTGCCTGATCTTAGGGGAAAGACCTTCAGCTTCTCACTGTTGAGTATAATATTGGCCGTGGGTTTGTCGTATATGGCTTTTATTATGTTGAGGTATGTTCCTTCTATCCCAAGAATTTCAAGGACTTTTATCATAAATGGGTGTTGTACTTTGTCAAATGCTTTCTCAGCATCTATTGATATGATCATATGGTCTTTATTTTTCTTTTTGTTGATGTGTTGGATTACATTGATTGATTTTCGGATGTTGAACCATGGAGCTCCCATACGACCCAGCAATACCACTTTTGGGAATTTACCCAAAGGACACAAAAACACTAATCCGAAAGGATACATGCACCCGTATGTTCATTGCGGCACTATTCACAATAGCAAAGGTATGGAAGCAACCCAGGTGTCCAAAAATAGATGATTGGATCCAGAAGATGTGGTACATATACACAATGGAGTACTATTCAGCATGGAAAGAAGATAAACACATGCAATTTGCAGTGACATGGATGGAATTAGAGGGAATCATACTCAGTGAAATAAGCCAGTAAGAAAAAGAAAAATATAGAATGGTTTCACTTATAACAGGACTATAGGGAGGCCGGGTGGGAGAGAGACACTCAGCGGTGGGGGGGGTGGGAGGGGAGGATAAGGGCACAAAATGGAAGAGAGGAGAATACAGGGGACCATGGAGATGGAGCACGGGTGAATTGGTGGTGGGCTTCCCAGGGGGAATACAAAATGTAAAAGACATAAATAACAATAAAAAAAAAAAAACAACTAACCCTGGAATGCCTACCTCCAGATCTCTTTTATATGGAGAGAAAAAAACATCTTCTTTAAGCCACAATTTCTTAGTTTTTTTCCTCATATGCAAAGTTAATCCTGTTTGATGTAGATATGTTTATTAATTTACTTCTGCAGCACAAAAAATTGCCACATGCTTAGTGGCTTCAGATAATATAAATACATTATAATTCTGGAAGTCAGAAGTCCAGAATGGGCTGCACCAGGCTAAAACCAAAGTTTAATCTTAGTTGCATCCTTCAGAAGCCTGTAGAGCAGAATCTATTCCTTGCTTTTCCAGTTTCTAGAGAGTGCCCATATTCCTTTGCGCAAGTACCTCTTCATCTTCATGCCAGCAACATCAGGGAGAGTCCTTATGCTGCAGGCTCATTAGTTCTATTTCTGCCTCCCTCTTCCATTTATAAGGGAATATTTGTTACATTGTCAAGAAATATTGTGGCTATGTTAACTGTATTTGGGGAATGGTGCAATCTGAGGATAACACCATTGCAATGCAAATAGATGGTATGTGGAACATATTAAAAATACAAGTTAAGCTAAAAGAAAGTCAATTCAAATGAGTAAAAGACATGGACATAAGACCTGAAACCATAAGATACAAAGAAAACATGGGTGAAACACTTCACAACATAAACTTCAGTGATGTCTTTGTAAATTTGTCTCCAGCAGCAAGGAAAACAAAAGAGAGTATAAATATTTGGAACTACAAACTTTTTTTTCACAGTGAAAGAAACTAAAACAAAGAGCTACTCTCTGAATGGAGGAAGATATTTGCACACCATACATTTGACAAGGGTCTCATAGCAAAGATCTACAAAGAGCTCATACAACTCAAAACAACCCAATCAAAAACTGGGCAGAAGAGCTAAATAGGCACTTCTCTAAAAGACAGATGGCCAAAAGGCACATGAAAAAATGTTCACCATCACTTACCATCAAGGAAGTGCAAATCAAAACCACAATGAAATACCACCTCACACCTGTGAGAATGGCCCATATCAAAAACACCAGAAACAAGTGTTGGTGAGAGAAAAAGAAACCCTCTTATACTGTTTGTGGGAAAGTACACTGGTCCAGCCCTTATGGAAAACAGTATGGAGGTTTCTCAGAGGATTAAAAATGGATTTGTCATACAACCCCGCAATTCCACTTCTATCTATATGCCTGAAGAATAAAAAAACACTAATGTATGTACTCCTTTATTAATTTTAGTCCTGGTTATAACAGTCAAGCTATTGTATAGAAACAATGTCCAACAATGTATAATGTCCAAAAATGAATGAGTGCTTCAAGAAGATACGGTATATTTACACGATGAAATACTACTCAGCAATCAAAAAAGATAAGCCCATGCCATTTTTGGCAACATGGATAGAGATGAAAGGGCTTATGCTAAGCAAAATAAGCCAGAAGGAGAAAGATAAATACTGGATGGTGTCACTTATATGTGAAGTATAAAGAAACTAAAACAAAAACAAAATAAAAAGTCAGATGAAGACAAACTTTTAAGCCAACCCTTTAAACCTGACCATAGAACTGAGATATCCAGAGAGGGAGGGAAAGAGGGTGGAATGAGAACAGGATGGGGTATTTGCATAGTAGAATATGGTAGAATACTGCGGGTGCTTTTGTTTTGGGTGCACTAGGTGAATATACCTGAAGGGAGAGAGCCTATGTTTCCAAAATACTAACAAGAATGTAAACTAATGGTACTGCAATAAGAAAATAAAAATACAAGTTAAAGATTATGAAAGAAATATAAAAACTGTCTAAGTTGTTTTTTTTTTTTTTTTAAAGATTTATTTATTTATACATACAAGCTGGGGTACAGGCCAGAGGCATGGGGCGGTGAGAGGGTTCACCAGAGACAGAGAGGGGAGCAGAACAGGCAGATCAGAAATACACTGCTGAGGGGAGCAGTGGGCGAGGCAGGAGAGGTCTGCTGCACCATGTGGGATTCTCCCTGGTTGGGTGTCGAACTCGCATTGCGTGCTGCCAACAGCTCCACAGCGCAGCGCTTAACCGCTGCGCCACCAGGGAGGCCAGTTTTGTTTCTTGATTTGTGTGTAATAGACATCTGGTCAAACCACCCTGAGCAGAAAAGATAGAAATTTATAAGAATGTTGTTTGTTTGTTTGTTTGTTTTCATAGAATACCACAGTAGGGGAGCATCCTACTGTCTCAAAAATGAGGAGTTACACACTTTTATAAACACAGGAAGCACCTCTTCATTTTTTTTTTAAAGATTTATTTATGCATATAAGCTGGGGTATAGGCCAGAGGTGTGGGGTGGTGAGAGGATTTACCAGAGACAGAGTGGGGAGCAGAACAGGCAGATCTACTGAAGTATACTGCTGAGGGGAGCAGCTGGCGAGACAGGAGAGGTCTGCTGGGCCAAGTGGGAAGCTCCCTGGCTGTGTATTGAACTTGTGCTGCAGTGGTTCTGGATAGCTTCGTAGTGCTGCGCTTAACCTGTTGCGCCACCAGGGAGGCCCTGCACCTCTTCATTTTTAACCTATCACTCTGGGTATCTTTCATTTTCTTCCAGGAGTTACTACTTACATAAAGTTGCTATGACTCAAAAAAGGTATGAAGCAGCAGCAAAGTGAAAAGCAAGTTAAAGGACTGTGTATAGTTTGCTGCCATTTATTATATATACACAGAATTAGAAAACTCACAAGTGTATATCAGTAGATTATCTGTGAAAGGGATACCAATAGCAATGTTTGCTCTAGAAAGGGGTTCTCGGAGGATAAACAACAGGGTAGTGAAAAAGACTTCTTTTGTAATGAAAATCTTTGTAAAAACATGAATAATGATAATTTAAAATAATGGAGTCAAAGGGTTAGGTAATCCTGAAAACTGTGTTGATTGTAAGTTTGCTCACTATGATGGTGCTTGTAAACTAGAAAAACTGCAATATTCAAAATCATGATAAAGTGATCCACTTAGAATTGTAAGATTTTAAGTCTGTAAATCAACTTTCAGCCCTGCTAATGGGCTGAAGGATAGTACGGTCTGAAGGAATTTCAAATCCCCGTTAGGAATATTTTCACATTTGATCTGTATCTAAAACCATATAATTCTGGCTAATTTTCAATTTTTCTGATTTTCTATGGTAAATTCTTAATCTTAGGTGGCTTTTCTTACTCTCTTCTATCAAGACTGCCTTCACCTAGTGAAGGGCACTCAAAATGTAAGAACAGTTTTAGTATTCGCAAAAGAAAAATGAGTGAGTGGTATTTGAAAGTTCACTTCAGCTCTTTACTATGGGTATAACCTTGGACAAATCCCTAACTTCTTGAAACCTGAGTTCCTTTTCTGCAAAATCAAAGCTAATTTCCCTACGTAATAGAGTTTTTGTGAATGTCATCTGAGATCATGTTAGAGAAAGTTATTTTAAAAACGATAAGAGAGGATTTTCTTGTTTTCTATATCAATATAGAAATTCTTCCTAAAGTCAAATATTAATGAATTTTAAATAATTTTCTTAGAACTTATGTAATAGTCCCATAACTTCTATAATATTAGCTCACTTGATTAAAATAAAATTACTTACTTTTTTTTAAGATTTATTTACTTATGCATACTAAGAACTGGGGTGTAGGCCTAAGTGGGGTTGAGAGAGGATTCACCAGAGACAGATTGGGGAGGAGAACAGGCCGATCGACTGAAATACTGCTGAGGGGAGCAGCAGGTAAGCCAAAAGAGGTCTGCTGCAGTGGGGAGCACCCTGGCTGGGAATTCAACTCCTGCTGAAGTGGCTGGCAATAGCTTCAGAGTGCTGAGACTTAACCCCTTGTGCCACCAGGAAGGCCCTGAGTTACTTACTTTTAATTCCTATTTTTCACCTTCTTATGGAGGTGCTTTTAAACAATGAAAATGTCATAACAAAAATGCAAAAGGAAACAAACAAAAGGCAAAGTAAGAGGAGGTCTAAACTGAAATAGTATATGAAATATTTGACTATTATAAATATCTACCTTGACATCATTTTGAAAAAGACTTGCTTTTTATTTCTGGGGTTTTTTTGTTTGTTTGTTTTTTGTTTTTTTGGTTTTTTTTTTTGGCAATGAACTGACTTTTTTTTTTTTAATGACCGGTTTTGTCTCAGAAATTATCCACTTAGATTTTGGCCAAGATGTTCTACTAACTATCAAATGTAGTTGAAATTAATCACTTATTCTTTCTAGGTTATTTTATAAAGTGTACCTATTTTATATTCTAGCTTAATAGATTTAGATGATTATGTTTCACCTCCAGTAGCTATATTTTATTAATTGGGATAAGTCATTCCTAGTTACAGTGTGGCTTGTAAAGCATGTACATTTGGAATCAGCATATTTAACATGTTTTGCTATTATAACTAACAATTTTTATTAATATTGTGAGCTAAGTAATTGTGGAATTTAGTCATTTTATGTACATTGAATAATTACTGTCATTAAATAAATGCCTTTTCTCCTTAGTAACTCAAGTTATTTCCTGAATCTACGTATATGATATTGAACTTCTAATTGGTAAAGTCACTAATAATATCTGTCACTGTTTTTTAAATAATGTCATAATGATAGGAGAGATTTCTGGCAGATATTTTCGTTAGCTAACTGGTGACATTTTTAGTAAATGCTGAAAGTAACATGTGAATGTAAAACAGCAAATGTTCAGCATAAACTTTATAAATAGCAGAAATTGCTAGCAAAAGAAATTATTCAATATTTTCTGCTAGAAGAAAAATATTAAAACATTGACTCTGTGGTAAAACTATGATTAAGTTCTTGAGATGATTGTATAAATTGTTTATAATTGCTCCCTGTTTTATTTTCTGTGCCTATGGAAATCATAGTAAATCAAGAAAATATAGGGTTTCCTTATTACCTAGCTTGCTCACATTCTTATCCTCTCTTGAACTCACTCTCTAGACTTTGGGTAAGTTATGTACATAAATCAACCCATTAAAACCCACTTTTGGTTGTTTATGTTGTATTTAAAGAAAGCATGTCCCTATTGCATTTGCTCCCTTTCTGTTGCTAGTCAGCACCCAACTGACCAAAAGCTATCAATCAGACAAAACTATTTGATGAAAAGAATTTGACAACCCATTAGTTAGAAAACCATTCCCTGAATAATTCAAAATCAATTGAAACTTCCCTTGTATATAAAATTGTTCTGTAGTTCCATTCATTTTGCATTTCTCCTTTGTATAGCCTTGGAAAACATAGATCAGTAATGTAGCAGCAAAAGACATCATGATACCAAATGGGAAACCAGAATTTGGTAGATGCTTTGGACCTCTTAATTTCCAGATCACTTGATAGCAGATACAGTTCATTACACAGGAAAATTGCTTGATCTTGGGAGAAGAAGGTGTTGGAGGTGAGGGAAAATGAGCTAGTCACCAACACAGTTCACCTTGCAAATCTAACTAGGGAGTGATTGCTGCCTGTTCCAGATAAAGAATGAAAGATTTCTACAATAAAATGGAATATCATGTATCTCCTGTGTTTAGATTCTAGAATAAATAAGGAATAAAAGAAAAGATGGAGCTATCGTATATGTGTTAGTGTACACTTAGCAATTCTAATAAAGAATGTACTGTTTGTAGAGCCTTTATACTATATCACATGACTTTATATTATTTCCATCTCACATATTTATGAGCAGATTCAGAGAGGCTACAGTTACACAGTTCATATAGTCTAGATAGTGATTCAAACCTAGATCAACACTACAAATCCTGTGTTTAAATTTTAATATACTTGAATATAAAAATCACATTATTTGTAAAGCATAAATAACATTTTAATGTTCAGAAAAATTATGAGAAGTACTTTAGTGAATGTATAGTCATTCCTATAAATTTTCTCATAATGTACACAATTTGAATGACATAGTTCATTCTGTACTCCCTTTTCTCTAGTTGAATAGTTCCATAAACACAAAACATTCCCTCCTGCTCCTATTTTTCAGATCTTTTTTTCTCACCACCCCACCTCTCCCCATTTGCCTTTTATTCTTATTGATTTTCCATAGTCTCTGACCACACAGCCCAAGTCATTTTTATTTCATCATCAGTTGTTCTTTACCTTATCCCCATACTGCATATAAACAGTTTTATGATAAAGATTGTAGCTAATAACTTATAGTGATGAGCATATTTAGAAAGTATATGTATAAATAATAATTTCTATGATGACTATCATTTATGACTGGTAGGTAAAGAGTCCTGAATGGGAACTGACATAGATGATATTGCAGTTTGTTTCAGAGTACTTAAAACAGTAACCTGAATCTAACACAATAGGAAGCCAAAAGGCTATAAAAGTGGTAATTCTGTTTCGATGAGCTACCTGGGATAAGCTATCTCATTTTAGTACCATTACATATGGTATTCATATTCCTGATTCTTAAAAACCAGGGAGGAAAGATTGATTTTTGGAACAAAAATCTTTGGTAAGACTAGACAAAAGTGCAAAGTTATAGTCACAAGTTTATATCTACCATCCAAACAACTTAAATTCTGAGTTAGAATATAGTATCTGGAGTAGAAAGGGATCTAGATTGTCCGTGAATGTGTGGACACATGATAAATAGTCTTTGGAGTTGCAGAGACAGAAAAGATCAATAATAAGTTTTTTAGAGTGGGTATCTCTAGTGGGAACTAAGAGTTGTGAGAAAATACAGTACTACATTGATGCTGGAGTTACTCATAGACATAATAAAAAGATTCTTATTTTTCCTCTTTAAATTTTATTATGCCTTTTTCCTTACCTCTGTGGGTTCCTATATGTTAATAAAAAGGTTATAATAATTGTGTCAGAACCAAGATGAGATTTCTACAAGAATGAAGATAGTTACACACACACAACCCTCCACACAAGATGCAGTATTTGAGAATTTTAAAGAATAAAATGAGATAAAAGTATTTGTTAGTTGGGTTGTTTCCATGTTTTAGCTACTGTAAATAGTGCTGCAATAAACATAGGTGTGCATGTGACCTTTGGATTAATGTTTTTGTGCCCTTTGGGTATATTCCTAAGAGTGGAATTGTTGGGTCATATGGAAGCTCCATTTTTAATTGTTTGAGAAACTGCCATGTACCATAGAGGTTGATGACTGGATCAAGAAAATACAGTACATGTATATAATGGAGTACTATTCAGCAATCAAAAATGATAAATAACAAAATTCTCAGCAACATGGATGGAGCTAGAAGGGGTCATGCACAGCGAAATAAGCTAGAAGGAAAAAGAAAAATATCAAATGTTATCACTTAGAGGAGGAATATAAGAGAGCCAAACGAGAAATCAGAAGGAGAATATAGCACATAAAACATAAACAAAAGGAAAAACTAGTGGGCAACCACAAATAAGAGAGATTCTATAGGGGAGGGGGAGGAAGAGAGACCAAAATAGGGGAGAAAAGCACACAAGAGACTATGGTGATGGTTAATGGGTGAATTGGTGGTGGGAAATCTATGGGGGGGGGATACACAATTATGTAAAGGATATAAATTAAATTAAAAAATAGTGCTAAAGAATAGTAAAGAACTCCACCAATAAGAAAAGAGATCAATAAAAATGGGTAACATGGCATTGAACCAAAAAAAAAAAAGACTGAGAGTCACTTCACTGGAAAGGATATACAGATGGCAGATAAGAATATGAAGAGAGGGGGTTCTCTGGTGGTGCAAGGGTCTCAGCACTATGAAGCTAAGGGAGCCACTGCAGCATGAGTGCTATCCCCTGCCAGGGAGCTGACCCACATGCCGCAGTAGACCTCTCCTGTCTCGCCCACTGCTCCCCTCAGCATTGTATTTCAGTCAATCTGCTTGTTTTGCTCCTGACTCTGTCTCCAGTGAATCCTCTCACCTTCCCCCCTCCCACACACACACCTCTGGCCTACACCCAGCTCTTGTATGCATAAATAAATAAATCTTTATAAAAAAACAAAAATATTTGTTAATTGGTTATCTGAGAGAAATGATGAAAATGATTAAAAGATAAATTCTATTCACACTATCCAAGGCTGAAAAACTGAAAAGAATATAAATATAGATATAGGTAATAATTGTCTATAAAGAAATGTCAACATTATTCACAAAAAAAAAGAACACCTCCAGGACCTCCCTGGTGGTGCAGGAGTTGAAATCTCAGTGCTATCAAGCTATCTTCAGTCACTTCAGCATGAGTTCAATCCCCGCCACCCCAGCAGTATATTTCAGTAGATCTGCTAGTTTTGCTCCCCACTCTGTCTCTGATGAATCCTCTCACACCCTGCACCTCTGGCCTATACCCCAGTTCTTGTATGCATAAATAAAGTAAATCTTTAAAAAATCTTAAAGCTTTCAAAAATTATCCAAGGCATTAATAGAAATCTTAGAACAAAAGAATTAGTGAAATAGAATGATTATTTAAGGAATTTCTGGGTAGAACCAACTATTCGTTTAAGGCATAAGAATGGTTGTTCTTTCAGTACTGAGGGTAGTTCCTGTTGTAAGATCATAACAGAAAATATTGCTGGAGTGTTTTTAGGAAACAAAACTTTGTGCCTAAGTAAGATAAAACTGAAATCAAATACTCAGACCAAGATGTCAAAACATGCCGTTTAACCTTACCTTATAAACCTGACTTGGAACTAAGGGAGAGTGCCTAATCTTCTAAAAGAGGGACACTTGAGAAGAATTCATTTTATTCATTCATTTGACAAATATTTATTGATCTGCTTCTTTGTGCCAGGCGTTGTTCTAAGTTCTTGGTATACAGCAAGGAACCAGAGAGACAAAAATAGCTGCCTAGTAGAACGACTTACATTCTAGTGGAATGAGACAAATAATCTACAAATACAATAAATGAGCAAATTATTGAATTTGTTAAAAGAGGATTAGATACTGTGGAAAAATAAGGCAGAGTAAGAGTGATTAAAGAGGTAGAGAGACCATGATTTCCTCTTCTAAATCACAAAACGAATTCTAGTGCTCTGTAACAGGTTTTCAGAAGGTGCCACAGTATATTAAGGAAGATGTTGGTGAGGCTAGGCATGTGGGACTTGTTCCATGAAGTATTGTTTGATTTTAACTGCTCAGTAATCCTGGTTTGATTCAAAGCAGGTGTCATAGCAGAAAGTAAGTTGTGAGATTTTCTTTTAAAAAATAGTTTTTTTATGAATGCTATAATAAACAAAATCTGTGATGACTCCCATTAATTGAATTCTTAACACCTGTTCTTTACCTTTTGTTTTTCATTTTGTTAAATGCAGTTTTACTACTGTTTAAAAGCAAAATAATTGAACATATGTACATTTTCAGTCATAAAACATTTACATTCTTTTCATCAGTGGTAGTGATGATATAATTGTCCATGTTTGTGTGTTTAATAGGGATAATTTCTTTAACTTTCAGGTGTGAATGTGTATAGCTCACCTGATTGCACATCAGCCTAAAGAATGTGAAGAAATTTACTAATTTAGGGAGAGGCTGGAGGCCTTTGGGTTTTTGTTTTTTTTTTTAATTGAGGTAACAGTTTACTATACATGATTTAGGGGAATATGTTCACACCTGTTCAGATGTATGTTACTGCACCACACCCATGATCAAGGTACCCATAGTCCCTTACTATAGACCACTGGCTCCCTCTCACCTTTGCTCCCCACTGTCATCTTCCTCCCACCCCCAGGATCCTGAGTTCTGCAGCCATATTTCTAAGGTTTGCTTTGGTTTAGTTTTGCCTATTGCTTTGTTTGTTTCTGTATTCCATATATCAGTAATATCACCCAGTATTTGTTTCTTTCCTTTGGACTTAACATAATCCCCTCTAATTCCATCCATGTTGTTGTGAATGGCAAGATTCCACCTCTTTTTATAGCTAAGTGCTATTCCATTGTTTATATATACCATATCTTATCCATTCATCTGATGTTGGGCACTTAGGTTATTTCTATAATTTGACTATTGTTAATATTGCTTGCAATAAACATAGGAGTATATATATGCCTTCAAATTAGTCTTTTTGCATTCTTTTGATAAATATAAGAAGTAGAATTGCTGGATCATATGGTGTATCTATTTTAATTTTATTCAACTGTGTTAATAACACTTCTGTTCAAGGTCATATAGATAATAGAAACTTCTACCTCCTTTTCTCAGACCTTGAAGATAATTCAGTAATGCAGTATTATTTTTAATAATATAGTTAAAGAGCTTTGAACTATGCCAGTTTTACCACTTAAAATCTCACTTATTCTTCATAACGTTATGTCAGCAAGGTTTTTTTGAGACTCAGAAGAGATTGTTTTTACCAAGGTCATGGCATATGGAACCTAATGAATCCTACACTGTCCTTAAAAACATCTGAGTTATTTAAATGGCTTGGTTTAATTGTGATAACTGGAAAAATTTCATAGAGCTTACCAAATCTTGATATTGTATTGTCTAGGTAAATGCTTGTTAGATAATGACTCAGCATCTCTCCTCTGGCTCCTGTTCTTGCTTCTTTACCCCAGCCAACAGTTTAGCTCACCTCATCTCACCTTCTCCTTTCATCTCAGAATGGGAGGAGAACTGCCATAATCTTGAATCAAGAAAGCAACCCAACTATGAACAAGACTCTTAGTAGGTTTATTTTTATATTTACATTCATTAAGGATATAAACTGCAGGATTTTTTTTCAAAGTAACATATCTTTTATAAAGTAATCTTAGTAATTCATGATATCTAAGATTGAAAAAAATCTCAAAGAACCTGATATTATAAAAATTAATTTTTCTAAGGTCATTTTTTACCCTTTGTTTGTAATTTATGGATTGAGCCAAAATTTTAGAATACAAGTTTTTTAAATGTTCTAATGTCAATACTCATATTTTTACATAAGTAGAATTGCTAAACACTGAGTCATTTTAGTCTTTTACTGAATATTAATGAGTGTCTGAAACATTAACTGCCATAGGCCTTGCCTTAGGTTTCTCTTCCAATTTGGTCATTAAGGTTGCAAAAGAATAACCTATCACATTTGGTTTTATGAAACAGTGGCAATAAGAAATTTACTATTCTTGAAATGTAAAGGTTTTTTCCTTGCTGTTCCAAAATATTCTTAGAGGGACATATATGTGCATGCACACATATCTGTGTATGTGCAGGCTGGTTAGGACTTGGTAGACAAGTTTAATTGCACATTGAATAATGGGATGAAATTTAACGGTATCCAACAGGAGTGCCCTACCCCACTTGCAAGAGAAGAGCAATATTTTATTAATGTAGTATCTCTAAAGATTGAAGCAACTCCCCAGGTAAGGAGACTTAGAACTCATTCCAGATTTTTATATGTTTATTAGGATAGACATCCTTATTGCTCACGAGACTTAATAGTTTTTCATTTTTAGATTTTCTTCTGGTTTTCTCCTTAGCATGCCATAAGGCAAAATTAACTCCTCTACTTGTATTCTGAATCCCATAACCCCTCATCCACTCAAGGAATGAAATTACCTACCCTCTAATATCCCCTTCAATAAAAAAAAATATGCTACATCATGTTGTTATATCTAGTGATTATTTCTTAGTCCTCAGTACCGTGGCATGTCAAACCCTCGTAGGTAATCCTCTGTTGTCCTTGAAATACTTTCTACACTTGGCCTTGACCATATCATATTTGCCTGGTTTCCCAAATACTTTTGAAGCTACTCCTTTTGGTCTCTCTTATTTGTTATTGTCCTCCTCCCACCAGTCTTTAAACATTAAAGTGCCAGGAGTCAGTCTATGGATGTCTTTCCCTTTCTATACATGCCTTCACTTAGTGATCTCATCTATTTTCTTGGCCTTAGTACTCATCCATATGCCCCATAGTTCACAAATAAAGTCTTCAGCCTAGAGCTCCATGAACTCTGAGCACATTTGACTTCTCCATTTGGATGGTTAATAGGTATTGTAAAATTAAAACTGCCCCAAACTGAGGTTTTAGCTTCAGTCTCCCTCCTCCAACCTGCTCCTTCAGTCTCTTATTTCACACAGTAGTAGTTTCAATTTTCTAATGGCTCAAACCAAAATCTTGGAGTTATTCTTGACTCCCATTCAATTTTTCAGAAAATTCATATGTTCTGCTTTCAAATACATCTAGAATTTGATCACTTTTCATCAGTTCACTTGATACCATCTGGATCGAAACACCATTATCACTCATCTGGACTATTTTAATCTCCTTCACTGGGATTCCCAATTTTTGCCATTTTTTCCCTTCAGTCTGTCTCAGTAGAACAGGCTGTTAAAACTTAAGTCAGATTAAGCTCATATGTATGCATTCAAAAACTCAATGTTGTGAAGATGTCAGAGTTTAATGGACCCAAGAAACATATCCAAGAAAATTTCCAGCAGGCTTTTATGAAAATTGACCATCTGATTCCAAAATTTATATGGAAATACCGAGGACCATGAATAGCACAGAGCCTTAAAGAAGAAAAAGAGCTGTGAAGGAATTTATAAAATATCATGATTTATTATAAAACAAAGTAATTAAAGGTGTGAATTTGCAAAACAATTGAGAAAAGGAGCAATAGACTAGAGAATAGTTTCCAAGGCTGATTATATACATATATAGATTATTGGTTTATGACAGGTGGCATCATTTCATAATAGGTGTTGAATCAGTTGGCTATCCACATGGTAAAAGATGAAACTAAACCCTTTTATACCATACACAAAAATTCATTACAAGTAGATTATAAATATAAATATGAAAAATGTTCAACAGTGAATCTTCCAGAAAATAATAGAATGTTATTTTCAGGACATTAAGAGAGACAAAGGTTTCTTAAACAGAACATAATACTATTTTAAAAGAAAATTATACATTAAGTACACTACATTAAAATTAAGAAATTCTGCCACTAAAATAATTGAGTGTAAAATGAAAGTCACAGATTACAAGGCAATATTTGCAACCTGTATAACCAGCAGAAATCTCAAACCTAGAATTTGTTAAGAACCCTTGTAGATCATTAGGAAAAGATAACCAAAAGAAAAGTAGGCAAAAGACCTGAACAAACAATTCACAAAAGAGGATATCCAAATGGCCAATAAAGATATGAAAGATGACATCATTATATTACTCAGGGGAATTAAAATTAAATCCATAAAGAGATACCACTTCAAATCCATTAAAATGGCTAAAATAGAAAAGCATGATAGTACTATGTAGGAAAGATGTGAAGCAATGGTAATGTTGCTGGTAGGAATGTAAATTGGTACCACTCATTGAGAACATGACTTTGTTCTCAATAAAACTGACCAGATTTATACCTTATGACCCAGTAATTCCACATCCACCGAAAGACATACTGGGCTGTTCATAACAGCATATATGTAGATAACATTGTAAAATGTTCATTCAGGCAATGAAAGTGAACTAACCATTGTTACCCATTCAAATAAAAATCAAAGTAAATTGGTGGTGGAAATTCTATGGGGACTACACCTGAGGGGGGAAGGAAAAAAAAAGAACAACAATGTAAAATATATTATTTAATTATCAAAAAAAATAGATAAAGCTACCCAATGGTGATAAAAAAAAAATCAGAGTATTTATCCTCTTCCAGGAGGAGGGATGGTTTAGAAATGAAGAGGATTGATGGGAGATTCTGGGGTGCTAGTAGTGTTCTCTTTCTTGATTTGGTGGTGGTTATAAGTGTGTTCACTTTGTGATAATTTCATCAAACTTATAATTTTCATGTATGTCTGTTATACTTTCAATAATAAATTTTAAAAGATTTTTAAAATCCC
This sequence comes from Scalopus aquaticus, assembly GCA_004024925.1. Lineage (NCBI taxonomy): Eukaryota > Metazoa > Chordata > Mammalia > Eulipotyphla > Talpidae > Scalopus > Scalopus aquaticus. The sequence continues at coordinate 194,435 of PVIJ01001403.1, forward strand.
CATTGCAAAATAGCAACTATTACATGCTTGATACCATTTTTTCCTATTTTGTCAATTTATTTTTGTTACAGTGTCTTATAGTTGTTGGGAAGGCATTGTGTGAGCAAATATAACAAATTTTTGGTCAACAAATTTTTACAAAAAGTCAACAAATTTTTACAAAAGTCATATCACTGAAATAAAATTAGTCATTTCCTATCAATTTGTATGTGCTCAAACACGAACATGACAGTCAAATTCTAATTTTGCCTCTAGTGTTTTTTGTAATCTGCAATAAATTGATGTTTACATTATGAAATGCATGCCAATCACTGGTCAACAAATTTTTACAAAAGTCATGTTACTGAAATAAAATTAGTCATTTCCTATCAATTTGTATGTGCTCAACACGAATATGACAGTCAAATTCTAATTTTGGCTCTAGATTTTTTGTAATCTGCAATAAATGGATGTTTACATCATGAAATACGTGTCAATAGTGATTGGCCTATGGTTAATACCTGTAAAAAATCAAGTCATAGACTACTTCTTAGATTTCCTCACTTGTCTCTTGTACAGCTGTTCAGGAGCATCTCTGGGGAGTGTCCAGCAGTAGTCAGCCAGCATTGTAGTGGACCATTTTCCCTGGTATCTTTGTTCCATTGATGCAATATCTTGATGATAATGTTTGCCATGTTCATCACTAACAATACCACGGTTTTCAGGGAAGAAATCCAGATGGGAATGAAGGAGTGGATCTTTAGAGACATATTGCAGCCAAGTTTCTGATACTGCATCATCATGTCTTCTACTAGTTCCTTGTAGTTTTCTGCCCTAACATTCTCAAGAAAGTTTTAGATACTAGGCGAAAAGCATTCCATGCTTGTTTCTCATCACCCTGCAGCAACTTGTTGAACCGGTCATCTCAATGCAGACGGAATGTTTGGGTAGACTATTCTCGACTTCTTTTGCTTTCTTATTCCGCCAGAAAGAGGAGGAACCAAGCAGAAGTAACAGTCTTTTATGTGGTTGTTGGCTCTGCGCCACACTATGGGGACTGCAAACGGCATTGATGGTCTTTTGCCATTTAACCACTGTGAAAGCTGTGTTGTACATGTAGCACAGCATATATGCGGGGCCCAAGGCTTGTCTTGGTCACCAACCTTGCATCCGAAGTCAAGATGATAAGCCTTCTTCACTTGAGAAGTGATACTTTTCTCCTGGTTGGCAAATGTCACTTCCCCACAAATAGAGCAGAAATTGTCCACGCTATTAATGCACTTTCGATGCATTACTGTTTTGTATTGTGCCTAAATGGCTAAAATCATAACAGTTCTATGGAACAGTAGCTTAAACTGTCTTGCACAAAGTCTGAAATATTTTCAATGCTCAATGCCCTGCTGATGGCAGCTTACTTCAGCAGCCACCTGGCAGTAGCATTGCATTGCATCAGAAAATGATGCAATCAACTCTGGATGATGTGTACATGATGATATTATGCAATGCGATGCAATATTACATCATTCTAGGCTGATTTAGGATGTTGCAGTCCTACTGGATAAATTTACATGGTGAAACATACCAATGAACTATATGAAATATCTTCAAAATGAAAGCTAATAAAAAATTTTCAGGGTTATATTCATGTTCAAGCACACCAAGATACTACAGATTAGGGCCTTTTTAAGTCAGTTAGGATCACACTGCTGACCAGTGTAGTGGTACTTAGGGAAGTCATAATCTTGACTTGAAAAATAGCTGGATATTTTACTAAATATTTTGAGTTAGCAAGCATGTAATTGAGTACAATTTTAAGAGGCACTTTATCAAATTATTTTTCAAAGTTTTAATTCCAGATTGTTTTGTGGTTCTAGTCCATGTCTTAATTTATCAATATATGTAAAATATAGTTATAAAAATGAAATGTAATTTACACCTTACATATTGTTTTGTGATTTCTTTTTATATCTAAATTATGTTTGAAATCATTCCATTTTTATAAAGTAAGTGTTAAGTTATTCATGAGTTTGAATATACAGGACTACAGAGTGGAAAGTAAGTTCCCCATTATCCTTCTCCTCACCCATATATAGTTTCAGCATATTTGCCAATAGTGCATAAATATTTACATCATTCTTTTACATCTAAATAATGTTTATATCATTATTTTAAATGGTTGAATAATATTCTACCACAGGGAAATTTCATTATTTATTTAGCCTACCTCCTACTAATAGGTATTTAAATTGTTTCAGATTTTTGTCATTACAAGAATTGTTTTTTAAATATATATTTTTATTGTTATTTATATCTTTTACATTTTGTATTCCCTTTGGGTAACCCACCACCAATTCACCCATGATCCATTTCCGTGGTCCCTTGTGTCCTTTTCTACTCCATTTTGTGCCCTTATTCTCCCCCCACTGCCCCACTGAGAGTCTCTCTCCTATTTGGTTTCCCTATAGTCCTATTATAAGTGAAACCATTCGATATTTTTCTCTTTCTTTCTGGCTTATTTTGCTGCGCATGATCCCCTCTAATTCCATCCATGTCACTGCAAATTGCATGTGTTTATCTTCTCTCAAAATGGATAAAAGACCAGGATGTAAGACCTGAAACCATAAAATTTAGAGAAGAAAATATAGGCAAAATTCTACACGACATACATCTGAGCAAAACCTTGAAAGACACATCCCCCAAAGCGAAGGAAGTGAAGGACAAGATAAACAGATGGGATTACATCAAAATAAAAAGCTTCTGTATAGCAAAAGAAACATTAACCAAAACTAACAGACACCATTACAAGAACATTACAGCAAATATATGTGTGTGTTTCATGTATTTTAGTGTGTGTGTATGTACGAATTTATGGGCCCAGATTATAAATACATTTTTACAATGAAAATAATTTTAGACTTTATTTTTGTGAATAGTCTTTGAGAATTGGAGATTGTATCACAGCAAGAAATCTTATTTCATCAAGAATTAACTGAAACTGCCAAATGGGAAACAAGTCTTTCAAGACAGGTAAAAATATTAAATGTTCATGGTGTGAGATTTTAATGGAAAGGAAGACATAAGTCCCTGTCCCAGGCCCACAGCCAAAGGACCCATTTAAATGTCAAGTATAAAATAGACAAATTCAGCAAAACTTTAACCGGTATTTACAAATGGAAATTATAATTAAGTCACCAATTTAAAATACTAGTAGTCAAGAAGATATTTCTTTTAGGATTCCTTAAAATTCCCTAAAAATTGGAAATTATATAAGGTTTAGGCCACATTTGCTTTGAAAAGCCATCATCCTTGAGTCATGCTGGTCTAAGAATTGAGTTTTTCTTCTAATGGAGAATTGTTGATCATTTAAGTCTATACCTACTGCTGATAGTGATTCTTAGGATAGCACCAGGAGAGAAGGCCTCAGAACCTCTTAGAAATGATGAGTAGAGACTGTGTACTAATGCATTCTAAAAATGTTGAATTTAAAAAAGAGAAAAAATATCTTCTTTACAGCAGAAAATTTCTGGCTTTTGTTATTTATCTATACCATGCATCAAAATAAAATCTTCTGTTGCCATAATACAAGATTGTTGAGAAGAGAAGCTAGCTGGGTAAAGGAGGATGTTTGTATGTATTTATTATTTGTACATAAGTGTCTCAACCCATTTTGCCTTTTTTAGCACACCTTGTCATTTTTTGCTGCAAGCCAAATAAGAACTGAGGTAATAAGGTAATAACAGGACTATAAATAAACCAAATGGGGGGGGCGGGGGGAGGGGAGGATAAGGGCACAAAATGGAGTAGAAAAGAATACAAGGGACCACGGAGATGGATCACGGGTGAATTGGTGGTGGGTTACCCAAGGGGAATACAAAATGTAAAAGACATAAATAACAATAAAAATATATATTAAAAAAAAAGCTGAGGTAATATGAAGAGGTAATCAGGCTTTTAGTGTGAGATATTGGGTTAGTTTGACTGGGAACTGGGCTATATTTAATGTTAGCTGTAGCTGTGCCAGAGACTTCAGTTTCCTTCAGGAATTTTTTTTTTTTTGCGGGGCGGGGGGTGGTGGGTGTTGGGGGTTGTTTTTTTGGTTAGTTCATCCTGTTTTTTTTTGTCTTTCCCCTGTTGTGTTTAGGTTTCCCTAAAAACCTTTCTTAAATAGAGTCTGTATCTTGTGAATCTTTCAGTTATATACTAGAGCCATGTTGATTGGGAGGGGAAGTGTTCTATAATTTCATGACTTACTTCTCCCTCTTCTTATGGAAAACTGTGCTGCTGTATGTCATAGCCATACCAATAAGGTATTCAAGGAATACCATGTATGTGTCCAATCATATGCATACAATGTGGTGCCCAACCACAACAGTGCCCAATGGATGTGGTGAGAATGAGTTGATGGGCATGTAGAGCCAAAAGGAAATAAAATCATAAATAATGATGATTTATCATTCACTCTAATTTAATGAAAACCAACACGATTTTTTAATGAGTGTATATGGCACAGCTCTTGGGAACTCTCAGACACAGTTGGGACAGGTTTGTAGAGACCTAGGATGTTGTATTTAAACAGTAATCAGGATTACCTGAGTTAACTATGATAGGTGAGTTTTAAGTTTTAGAATTAAAAACCATACCCTTTAAAATAAGAGCTATTAAATATTCTCTTTTGTCTTTATATTTTTGCTATCTGGGTATTCTTATTTGCCATTAATCCAGTGTTTTGTTCATAAATATATAAAGTGGTTTCATTATCTTAGTTCATAACTCTGATCTGCATAGGAAACAGTAGAAAGGAGAACAAAGGATCCTGCACCAGAACTTGCAGTTTCAAATGCAAGTTCACAATCAATGAACTTGGAGTTTCATTGGCTTTCAAAATTATTGGCTCAGCAGGGAGCAGTAGGGGGTGAATTTTTATCAATTGTTTTCTGCTCTTTTCAGATGCCCATCACTCCTCAGTGTTCTGTGGTTTTGTTAAAGGTAATAGGTGTTCACAGTATGATGTTGAGAAATAATGTCTGCACCTATAACTTCCTTAGTTTCTCTTTATGAAAGTTTTTTCCTTTGTTCCAAAATAGTGTTATTTTCATTATTGTTGACTTAAGAAGCTAGTGGCTATGTGTAACTGCCACCTCTCAGCTATTACTACCATAGTTCCCAAAACTGCAAAGATCTACCATGGGGAACTACAGAGAGCTCACAGAAGCACTGTGAGATACTTTATATTTTCAAGAGAAAAAATTGTAAACTGTTGGGTTACAAACTACTATTATTAAGTTGTTTGAACCTGACTGTTTATTAAAAGGAATAAAAATGAGCTGTTCACTATTTATTTTAACATGAAGACACCATGAAAAATTACTGAGTACTAAGGGCTCTATGAACAAGAAACTTAGGCACTTCTGCATTACCCTCTTTCCAACAACTCTTATTTCTGTTTGGAACTACACATGTACCTGAAACATTGAATTGACCCCAGATTCTAAGGATGGAGTACATGATAAAGTTAAATTAATTAATGTAGACTATTCTCCTACCTAAGAAATGGACATGTATCCCAAATCAACCCATGCATGAAATGCTTGACCAATCTCAATCTCTCTCTCTCTCTCTCTCTCTCTCTCTCTCTCTCTCTCTCTCTCTCTCTCTCTTTCTTTCAACAGTGCAACCACTGGAGCTGTTCACAATCATCTTTTGACCATAATGAGAGCCAGACTTTGAATAAGGTTGACACTGCAGGGAATGGAGAAACTGAAAGAAACTGGGTCTTTGAGCCAATGGACAGGTCCTGCCTGAAGCCTGACTGCTTCTTTTCATTTATGTATATTTTTCTAAATACTATTAAGTGAGTTTTCCTCGGTTGTCTTTATGAGTCACAGAACTTCTTGTTATATTTTGATTACTGTCAGATATAGTAATGCAAACATCTTTAAATGTTTGTTTTATTACATTAACTAGGATTTCCAATGCAATGTTGAATAGAAATGGTAACATTGATTATCCTTATCTCATTCTCAATCTCAGGGAGAGCTTTCAGTAATTACCATGAAGTATTGTGCTTGCTATAAATTTTGTTTCATTTTTGTATCCAATCATCAGATTAATGAAATTTCCTTTATTCCTTGTTGCTAAGAACATATATCATGAATGAATATTGAACTTGTCAGAGAGGCAGCCACTTATGGATATGCTGCCTCTCTTCAGTTTTGCCAGTTAGTTCCCCGAACCTAGAACATTCCCCTTTTTGGAAACTGCCACTTGGCCCTAAATATTTATTTATGAGGGCATTTTTTCTTCTGTTGGATATACAGTAAATTTCCTTATATTGCTAAAATGTGAGTGTCACTTGGTCCTTGACCACCCCTCCTGTATATCTCCCCCTCTCTTTGTGAATGAAATAGGGTCATTTCTGTAGTGCAAGAAAAGAGCATGCAGTCCAGAGCCCTGCATTGGCTATCAGGAGGGACATATTAGCTATGGGAGACCAGTACACACAACAGATACTGATATTGCTGTGTATCTTTCTGTGAGTAAAGTCTTGTTCCAAGCAGTGTCTTGTGGTTTGAGTCCTTCTTGGCCACTCTTAACCCATAGACTGCATAGTGGTCCTGAGATTTATATGCTCTTTCTTCTGGTGTTTGTCATTGTTAGGATCTTTACTTTCCCCTCAGTGGAATCCTCATTTGGGACTGGTAGCTGAATCTTCCTGCTGAACATGAGTAGTTGCTTTTTCTGTGTCTGTTGAAATGACCATATCATTTCCCCCTTTTTTTCTGTTACTAAGGTAAATTACATGAGTTGATTTTCAAATCAACTTTTCCTTCCTGTCCTAATCATAATCTATTATTATTTTGATACATGGATGGATTGACTTGCTATCGTGTAGTTTAGGAAATTTTACATCTATGTTCAACAGAGATAAGTTTGGCATTTTCTTGTAGTGTCTGTTAGATTTTGGCACCAAGATTATTCTGTTCTCATAAGACTTGTGCCCTCATTTTCTGTTCTCTAAAGAATTTGTTTATTAGTGATATTTCTTTTTTGGATGACTTCACTAATGAAGTCACTTCATTCTTTTTTGGATGACTTCACTAATGAAGTCATCTGGACTTAAGAGTTTTCTTCATGGCATGGTTTTCAATAATATATTTAAATGGAAGGAAGTGAAAGACAAGATAAACAGATGGGATTACATCAAAATAAAAAGCTTCTGTACAGCAAAAGAGACATTAACCAAAACTAACAGACACCCTACCAACTGGGAAAAGATTTTTGCACACAATACATCTGATAAAGGACTGATAACAAAAATTTACAAGGAACTCACACAACTCAACAAAAACAAAGCCAATAA